>OX442315.1:5233410-5754726 GCA_949358305.1 Strigamia acuminata | reverse complement strand
GAGGACGCCATATTGCCACGCCGGCCCAAGACGACATCACGTTGCTACAACGAGGACGCCATCTTGGACACGCACGAGACAACAGACGACCTCGCCGATTCCAGCCAGCTTTCATCTTACCTTTGCCTTTCCATTTCCCATCACCCATTCCGATTTACATTTTACTTACCCTTTATAGATATATATATAAGATATATCTGTACATTGCCCCGCAGAATAAATCTATATTATATTTTACCTTTTATATCTGTGTAATCATTTCTTTGGGTAAACCGCTTGAGCAAAGCGGTAGTGAGTTAGTCGAATTAAGTAATCAACCCACGAGTTAGCGACGGTTAGAGTTGAGCGCGACAAACTGGCGATCTCTGGCAGCGAGTCCATGACAACCGAACACAAACTCGAAACGTGACAACACACACGACTCTCGAAACTTAGTCCAGATAGCTGCCGTTAGAGCGAGCCATCTGATGGTGCAAATGGCGCAAGCTGCATGACTGCGCGCTCGCTACATTGATGAATGCCTCGCTTCAGGATTAACCGCAAGTATTTCTCCGACTCGAGACAAAAATCGGACCATATCAAATATTCGAAATTATCAGTTCAATTTGTAAAAATAAAAATGTATGATCTTTCAAACCAAATCATTAATACAAATTTTATTTTCAAAATAACAGAAAATTCTGCATAATTTAATCACTTTTTGTTTACATTTGCTAAAGATTTCCGTTTTATCTTTTTCTGCGGCACCGAAGTGACGAACCGATAACAATAACGTTTAAAGGTCTTGTTACGAGTTTCTCAGGTGGAATTGTGCAAAATAAACCGAAATCGAACAAAATTAACAAAAAAAAACAGACTTTGTACAACTTGAGATAATTAAGTGTGAACTAAAATGTTGAATTCAAATTACATTGAGCAACGTTCAAGATGACCAATTAATTTTAACTTGTAACGGTTAAATCTAGTTTGATAAAAATTGTATCATCAACCAAATACAGCGGTTTAAGTTTATCCGTAGACAGAAAAGTTTCAATTCCCAATGACTTGTTGTCTTCAGTCATTGGTTTGGCATAACCATCTTTAAATTTAACAAAATCTTGCATCAATTGTTCAGTGTGATGATCCTTACGTTCCAACTGATCCAACAAACTAAGTTTTGCAGAATACTCAATGGGCCACTTAAGAATTGCATCACTTTCACCTTTCATCACTTGAAGATAAATCGATAAATGAGTTCCTTCTCCATCACCAACACCATTTGGATTGAGCAGTAGTCGCAGTTTATAACCATACTTCTTACTATAAAATGGTTCACTGAATACATATTTTGACTCAGCTTGAAGCTTTGCAAAATCCTCCAGTTTCCAGATATATTCAAATGAGGAGAGATTTGATGCCAGTTCTAACCGCAACTTGCTCAATTCTTGGCTTTGTTTGACATCTACAATTAATTTATCTCCATTAAAATCAATGTTTCAAAAACTAGGAAAAAAGAAAGAAATTTACCGAGAAGTTTGCCACTGTCCAAATGTGAATTCTTCACGGCATAAATTTGATTTTTCAACATCTTTTTGCTGTTAGCTTGTGACGATGACCTTTCGATGACGCTATCCGCTCAAAATGTGTATTTTGGCATAACAAGCAAGTCTATCAATTCTAGTAGTTGAGAGATAAGTTAACAAACCTAAAGTGTGAACTGGGTAAAATAATGAAACCGGTGGTTATCAAGACATAACATATTTATTGATATCTAAATATAATCACCGAAAAGTGATTATATTAATCAATTTTGCATCAAATATAATTATACAATAATTATGCCGACAAATGGCCAAATTACTATCGATTAAACTATACATATAGTTGCCTGTGCGGCGCTATAATAGTATCAATCGGCTTCGTCCTGGTAAGATGTCGTCTGAATCGGTTGATTATTTGGTCCTGGTTCGAATCTGTAATGAAAAGGTTAGTATCCGAGGACTTCCGGTTGACTGTATCTGCATCGCCACAACCTTGGGGCGGTTATTGGTTTAAATGGCCTGTGAGAGCCATTTACCAATTGACCTCTTATAGATGTTTTAAGACATCTATAATTGGTGTGATACGTCAAATGGTTCTTCATACGAGAGTAAACTGTTGCAAGTTTACAATCATAACTTCTGGTTCCGTGCAATGGATGCATTTATTAGAGTATTACTTTTCAGTAAATACTCGTAATAATTCTGCTTACATAAAGTTGGCAATTTAGCTACACATTTACTGGCAAGTAAATGCTAATGTAGCTAGTCTTCAGTTTTGTACAGTTCTGGAAGAAGTATCCATGTTTATGCACAATGCTGAGTTGTGACATAAACTAGCTGGGGATTTAATCTAACTAAACTTTTCCGAGTTTAGTTATTTCAACCCTAATGTTACATTTTCGACACGCTGTTCGGCAGCCGTGGTTTACTGTAACTGGCAGGCCTTGTGGAACACTTGTTGAATTATATCCGGCCCGACGGGATTCTTACTACTCATCGCCGCGACCTGATCTCCTCACGGCCACACAGCCGTCATCGGGCACCCGGACATGGAGGCATCATATCACCCATCTCCACGTCAAGTGTACGCCGTATGTAGGTTGTCATAGGCCCGCAGTATAAGGGGCATTGACTGCGCAATCAACAGACAAGCAAGTGTCTGCGCAATCAACATGACAACCGGAGTAGTAGAAATGGCTCAAGAAAACATATAGTCAAATATCTGGTCAAGAGCGAGCTACTTCCTGTTGCGAGGAAGTATATACTCGGGGAAAACAATAGCTTGGCCATTGCTCCAATGAGAGCAATGGTCCTGCAAATCCCCCCAATCACTGGTCCAGGTGATGGGATACTCAGGACACATTTTCAGTCCAGGTGGTCAGCTAGACAGACCATAGCTCTCTGCTAGGTCGGGACAGGAACTGGATAGCGAGGAACACTTTTGGATTAAGTCTTTCAACTTGATCCGCGGGGGTCCACGCTTGGAGCAGGTGCGAGGGGGAGATTTAATCCCCTAGGCCTAGTTTTGGGGTAACTTTGCAGAGTTACCACAAAACAACCTAATATCTATATTTATTGCCATAAACATAAGATAACGTTGATTTTCTGCCTTAAAATCACATAAAAGTTGTATTTTATGTGGTTTTACGTCAAGTGACAAATTCTATTCGAATTTGCCGCTTTTGGTCGTCAGCGCCATCCATTGGCGTAATTTGTCGCTATATCGATGAGCGACTGCATGATCGTCATACGTCCCCCTTAATCACTGAAATTATGTAAATAATTACACGTGATTCTGCCTATAATCGTCTCGATATACGACACTGTTCATCGTGGATCAGCAAACATCATTTATCTTTATACAAGATGCCTAACATTTGCAAATATAATAATGAGCGAGGTTTTATTCGTCTCAGATTATATTTTTGGAGGTCCGGTTACTTAATAATCTGTAAGGATTATTAAACACCCATATAATTTTAAAGATTAATTGATTTTTCTGACTTTATACAAATTCAGAAAAATCCTCAATCGTGAAAACTCACAACGGAATTTAACTAATAATATACTTTTTACAAAATGTACTATTAGTTCTTGATTTTCTTAATAATTTTTTACAATCATTAATAAAATCGTCGGTAAATGCGATGTGTCAACTGTAGTGAAACTACGAGAGTGAGGTCGAAGTTCAACCTCAAAGCAGGTGTCTATTTTTTAGACCGAGCTCTGTGATTGGTTGATGACTCATTTACACTATCTTGTTTTAAAAATAGCATGGATGAGTCGTCTCTTCAAAGTAGAGGTGTGCATGTTTCGTGAAATAAATATTCTTTTCGGAAATACTTATTTCTTGCATTTTTTGCACGAAATCATCGCTAAATTGTCGATTAGGCTTAGGAGTTCGTTTAGAACGTCTTTCAGCCCGTAATAATTTTTTATTACTTCTCTTTATATGTTCAAGTTCGTTATTTTCGATAACTCCCTCAACGACTTCGTCCGGGGGTTGGAGGATATCGTTTTCGACGGTATCCTCCGTTTCCATGGGGACAACCTCTTCTTCTGTCTGTTGCGAGACAGGGAAGTGTTCGTCCATCCAATTTGGGGTTGGATGAATCCCTTCACTGCCTTCAGTTTGGTTTTCCGACCAAGCTTCAACCGGAAATGACGGGATATAAGGTGACAAATCCTGGATATTAATTGATTTCTCAATTGATCCGTCAGCAACTTTTCGTAATGAATACGAGCCTCCTTTTAATACTGCTGTGATTTCCCAGGGGCCGTCTCGCTTTTCGGCGAAACCAGCGGTGATTCCCTTTTCTTTATTTGACAGTATATGTGTAGCTTTCCAGACTAGATCGCCAACAGCATACTGACAAATATGATATTTGTTGCGGTGAATCTTGTCATGTCGGACATAATTCTCCTGGATTTTCCGGTGCATTTCTTGATGTGCTCTTCTAAGCACATCCAGAATGCCATGTACGTATTCTTCGGGTTTGTTCTTATCGAACTTTACCCCGTGTTCCACCATACGTGGATCGAATGGTAGTGGTACCGTTCTTCCCGTGTTCAGCATCATCGGGCTGAATCCGGTTGCATCCGAGATGGCCGTTCTCGTGGCAAACGCGAATTCGTTCAAGAATCGTGGCCAGTGAGAGTGCACATCAGAATAAATTGCCAGCATCATCTTCAAGTCACGGTTAGCCCTTTCTGTCGGGTTAGCCGAGGCATGATAGGGGCTGACATGTGCCATGTCTATATGATGTTTTTTACAAAAATCACTATAGACAGTAGACACGAATTGTCTTCCATTATCTGACAATATCTTTTTGGGGTAACCCCAACGATGAAAAACGTCACTCATCTTGTTGACAATGCTCTCGCTAGAGGCCTTTGTCAACGCGAATACTTCAACCCATTTGGTGCAATGGTCTATTATCACTAATATCCATTGTAACTTCGATCGACCAGCGGGCTTGGGGCCCATCAAGTCGATACTCACGGTTTCCCATGGATTCGTCATATTGTGCGGAGTGTAAGCCGCTCGATGTTTTCTGTGTTGGCTCGGCTTGTACTGCTGGCAATGCGGGCAACCACGGACATAGTTGCGCGTATCTCTAGTCATCTTTGGCCAATAATAAATGAGCTTCGCTCTTTCCAGAGTCTTGCTCATACCTGCATGTCCACAAAGGGGGTGGCCGTGACAGGCAAATAAAGCTCTTCTTACAAGAGATTTAGGAATCACGGCCTTAAATCCATTTCCGGAGTCGTTCAACTCCTCTTCAAAGGTGGGACGGAAGAAAATGAGCATTTTACTGCCGTCCTCCCCACTTTCATCCAAACAGTATCCAGCTATGGTATTTAGCCAGTCTAGATCTGTCTCTAATTCTTGGTCTTCCTCACTTAACTTCAAGTGGGCCATAATCTTTTTACAATCATCATCCAACAATTGTTCTGCGATTATTTCGGCTCGGGTTGGGGGAACTTGATTTAGTACATCGGTTAATGCACTAAATACTGTTGTTTGATGTTTCGTTTTGCCTTTCTCATTCACTTCCCCCTTTTCTCCAGAATTATTTGAATTTTCTTCATTTAATTCGGAGAAATCGTTAAAACGAACATTCACATTTGTTAGAAAGTGACGTCGTCCTTCTACTGGAATGACTTGAGTCTTCTTATTACCGGTCCATAGAGGATAGAATTGGTTAATTTCTACCGGCTCAATGTAATCGGTAATAGGCGTATCCATTGCAGATAACGGCGCTCTTGATAGAGCGTCGGCTACCTGGTTCAGGGCGCCTTTTCTGAACACAATCTTGAATGCTCCGCACTGGATTTTCACTGCCCAGCGACCAAATCGGCCGGATGGTTCTGGCGTTCTCATCAGCCAACCTAACGCTTGCGCATCCGACTCCAGCGTGAACGTCGTGTATTCCAAGTATGGGCGGAAGCGATCAACTGCCCACACAACTGCCAAACATTCCAGTTCGGGAGTGGAATAACGTTCTTCAGCCCCTCGTAAAACTCGGCTCGCATAAGCAACGGGTTTTGGGACCATCATCATTTTCTGTGTTTTTTCGTTAAACACTTCGACATCCTGGCAGAGGACTGCACCGAGCCCTGTATGGGACGCGTCAGTCATTACTACCATAGGTTTTGACATATCAGGCATATGTAAAACTTGGTTTTTATCGCACAAAATCTCTTTGATTTTTGCAAATGCCTCTTTCTGTTCTTTGCCCCACACAAAAGCAGCATTTTTATGCATGATTGAGGTGAGTGGTCTAGCGATATCCGCATGATTAGGAATAAACTTCCTAAAGAAATTGGACAGACCATGAAACCTCTGTATATCCTTTGAACAGGTGGGTTCGGGGAATTCCTTGACTGACTTGATTTTGTCGGGGTCAGCATTCAAACCTTCCGGTGTGATATAATGACCCAAGAACTTTAGTGAAGTTCTTCCAAATTTTGATTTGGCCTTGTTGATAGTTAAATTAGCTTTTTGGAGCTTTTCTAACACGTCCTTTATGTGGTCCAAATGTTCTTTCCAGGAGTGGGAGAAGATGATCAAATCGTCCAAGTAGACGAGGACATGCTTATGCAGCGAGTCACCCATCACTCGGCTCATCAAGTTCTGGAAAGAACAAGGAGCATTGCAAAGACCAAAGGGCATCCTTTTAAATTGATAGTTTCCCTTTGGTGTGTAGAAGGCAGTTTTACAACGATCCTCCTCTTGCATCTCCATTTGATGATATCCCTGTGTTAGATCTAATGATGTGAAATACTTGGCCTTATTCGTACTGTGGATCAACAGGTCGATACTAGGCATTTGTATTGTGTCGAGTTCCGTAATTGCATTAAGCCAACGATAATCGATGCAGAGTCGATATTTGCCATTGGGCTTAGCTACAATCACGGGATGGCTGATGTACGGGCCAGTTGCAGGCTCGATTAGACCATCGGCCTCCAACTCCTCGACTAATTCCGTCATTATGGCCTTCTTGGCCGGGTTGTACATTCTATAAGGTTGGACTCGCCATTTCGCATCTTTTTTCAAAGTGATTTTATGCTTGGCTAAGTTGGTGCAACCTACTTTGTCCCTAAAAACGTCTTTTATTGCTAAAATGACAGCTTTTAGTTGGTCCTTACGTTCGTCCGTACTATCACAGTCTGTGACAAGCTTTTCAGCCCAATCAGCAGGCGTGTGAGTCTCGGCGCCATTAGCATCGAGTGTACGGATACGTGCCAATTCACAGTCTGACTCTCTAGTTTCGTAGGGAGCCGACCATCCAGGCATGGAATCGCATGTGAACGATCCTCTTTTCGCTCTTAGGTCAATTCCGGCGCGTCGCATGAAGTTGTGACCAATGATAAGATCACATACTCCAGGTTTCAGGATAATAAAGTTGATTGGTGTATATTTTAGTCCGCCTGCCCACTTGACACAAAGTGTAATTTGTCCAAGTGGTACGTGACTAATTCCTACTGCACAAACTCGCATTCCCCGAGGACATTCTTGGATATAATCGGGTTCTGCGTTGGTTTGAGATAGAAGTTGCATTCCAATGAAACACTGGGTTGCACCAGAGTCCATTAGAGCATTGAACTTCAAACCTCCAATCTGAACTCTCATACGAGGGTCGTCAGAATGTCGGTCAGTCAGTGTTTTCACGAATGCCGTAACTCCGCGTTGATCTAAACGTCGGAGGTTACTGAATTTCTTCACATTCCACTTTCCACCGTGGTTGAAGATGCTGAGTCCCTCCAATTGTTTCGTCATTGCGTCGAATCCTTCCATCACGCCGCCAGTGTTACTGTTGGCGTGCTCTGCTGTAGGAATTAAATCAAGGTTCAAGTCGTCCCACTTGAATAGTTCCTTATTTAATTTGGTTGCAAGTACAATTGGTGGGGGTTTCTGATCCTTTCTAGATAATTCAAATAAATCATCTGAAAATTCCGAGAAATCGAATGGGTCTGTTTTAATGGGGGCTGAAATGGTTGGTTCAACCCCCTCTAACAGTTTTTTGACTCCTCTGTTTTTTCTGTCGAGCTTGTAGGAGCTTTCAAGAATTTTGTAAGCAGATCGGTAACTGAGCTGTGAAGGGACTTTTGAAGAGACGACTGCAATGTTGATTGTAAATCGCCTAGTTTCTTGTCTAGAAGTTCGGTCGTAACCCAGTTAGGTCTAGGCCGTTTTACATCATCGGGCGTAGCTTGTGAGCTCGCCGGACGTTTATTCGCGGGATCTGCTTTATTTTTATTTAGCCATTTCGGGCATTCCCGTTTGAAGTGCCCTGTTTCATGACAGTAAAAACACTTCCCGGACTTGGTCTCCATGTGGTTAATATAGATGGTCTCCATCGATTCTTCGTCTCCGCTTTCAACTTCAATGTCACTTTCCACTTGGGTAATTGGTTCATAACCGACAGTGGAACTCTTGAGTGATGGTCTAGATGCGAATTTGTTATCTTTTGCCTTTGTCGAGGCATTGGATGCTGGGAATTCGCTGTTGTCAAACTCGAGACGCGCAGAATGTTGCTTTTTGTTTTCAAACATACAGCGATGTTTTCCCACGAAATAAATGATTTCTTCGACTGTACTTTCACCGTACAGGTCCTTGTTCATTAATAACATAAAGCTTTCATCAGTTACATTATCGAACAGGTGGTCTATACCTTCTCTACTTCCGGGTGCAATTTTCCCTTGCGCTTTGGAAAAACGCAACAGAAAATCATATAAGCTTTCGTCAGCTCTCTGGATTACGTTTTTCAGTCGTCTTGCTCGCGTGAGCGGGACGAGATCGAAACGTCTTAGAAAAGCGTCCTCGAAAATTTCCCAACTTGTGAAACGTCGTTTCTCTTGCCTGAACCATGTTTGCGCATGGCCCAGTAAATAACCCGGAATGATTTCATGTACCATGTTGTCTAATGTTATTTCTCGTAACATTGAAACTGATTTCACGACTTCCAAAAATCTTGACACGTCTTCCTGCTTTCCTTCAAAAGCTGGAATTTCTATTCCTTTACAGATGAATTTCCTATTTGGTTGCGGTTGCGATTGGGTATTTCGCACATTTCCCGACAATCTCTGAACTAGTAAGTTCATGTCGTCTTGCGACAGAGTGGGGGCAGTGCTACTCGCACTGTTTCCCCTCCGTGGCGGTGGAGAATCTGAACGTTGAAAATAACTGGGAGGGAGCAAGTTAGGATTATCGGTGTGATGTCCCCCTTGCCCTCCTTGTCCCCCTTGTCCCCCTGGCTGGGGTGGACGGGGCTCATTTCTTCGACTCCCCCTTGCAGGAGGTGGCGAATATGAGCGTTGAAACTCATCTGGTCGCGGTGGCGAGGAACGACGGAATCTCCCCTGGCTGGGGGAGTTATACCCGTGATTCGTCCGATAATCTTCGTAATTTGGCCGAAATTCCTCATACCCTATTTGAGCACGGGGAATAATTGGCGACGGCGACTTCTCCCGACGCAAGGCAGGCAAGTTCGGCCTTCCTCGCGTTGACTCGAAATGCGTACGAGGTTGAATTGGATTTGGGTCCAAATCTCGTACTTCGTCGCGAACTCGTTGTTGGAAGCGTTCAATCGGATCGGCCGGAAAATTTCTAGTCGGAAATTCCTGCCGGGCCCCGTAATCAACAGGGGTTTTCAACGTTGAGGCTTGATCCCTTATTTCTTGTTGGAAACGTCGTATGGCTTCGGAGGGATGCTTAGGTGGATAAGCAACTCTCCTCGGCGGAATTTCCTGTTCCAACACTAGCGGAAGTGCAGGAATAGGTGGTTGATTACGTCGTTCAGGAACGGTGGTCTGCGACTCGCTCGCGACTTTGTCCACTACAGACGGTCGTTGTACGTTATCCGTACGTTCAACCAGTAAAAGTTCATCTGACTTTGGAGTCGATGCACGTGGTTCTGTCGTTTGTTCCTTACTTGGAGAAGTAGGGTTAGCGACTCGTAATGGAGGTGGAGCGGGTGGCGGGTCACGCGACTTCTCGTAAGTTGCCGGCGGCCCTCCGTTGATGCCTCCGCGGTTCAGTTCCAACTCGTCCGCTGATCGGCCGGAACGGTCGGACGAACCTCCCGGTTGTTGATTGCGAGCCATATACTGTTTGGCTTCGGTCAGCGAACCGAAGAAACGTACATCTAAATTGAAGTGGCGACAATACGCCCGCAAATCCTCGTCGGCGTCGTACTGCGTGCTTTCCTCCGTTATTGGAGTGAGCTGGTTCCGCGATTGATTCTCGTCCTCCTGATCTCTCGTTTGATTCAGGGTGTCGAATAAATTACGATGATGGGTCATGATATTTTTGTTCAAAAATATGAAAACACAAAGTGAAAAGTTGAAAAATTGACGATAGATTCGGTGTGAGATTACGTACCGTTTAGTACGTAACCGACAAAATCGAACAACAACAAAAATTGGCGATAGGTTTGGTGTTAAAACGTGTACTGTGGGGTACACGAAAAACAACAAGAAAATAACGCCCAAAAAATAGATTGGAGTACTGAGGATTTTAATACAACACTAGCGCGGAGAAACAGTCACGCCTAAATTAAAACTAGAGAAAGAAAAGTACAACTGATTCTTTAAACTTGGTGTGGGCAAAACACACTTAAACTACAAAAATGAAATACTTTTTTTATACTAAACTAGCGCTTAGGAAGGTGCGCTTTAAACTACAATGTTTTAACAAAATTACACTTAACTTTACGGCTTTTTCGGATGCAAAATGGTCCAAACGAACAAGGTGGTCACGGTCCAAAATGGTGGTCAAGAGACGTCCAGTCAGTGTGGATGCAAGAAGGCAAGTGGTCTTCACACTTCCCAAAAAATGAATTTTGGGGGTTAATCCGTTCAGTGGGATTGGACGAATGAAAAAATGCCACATTTGACGTGTGCCACTCATTCATCACCCAACAATGCATTTCCTTTTCTGGATATGCCACCCACTGAGTTTTGGTCCAAATTCTTTTTCGAGAATTTGAACTTTGCCATTCTTGTCAGCAAGATTAACCTGTTTTTTAAGACAAGTCAAAATCGCCCATTCTCCACAGCTGCTTGACAATCTCCAGTCTCTTTGTAAAGAGAAAATTGTTTTTATTTCTTTTTCGGGAAATAATCACAAAATACTACCATTAGTCACATTTTTGGTGAGAAAATATGACCTCTTCAGACTACCATCCAAGTGTCGTTAACTTTTCGTACAAAAAGTTAAAGTTCAAGCATTTTGATTAGAAATAACTTAAACAATGGACAGCATCGTAAATTCTTCTAGTTGTAGAAACTTCTGTTTGTTTGTTGAGAATCAAAACTTTTTATTCAAAAGAAATGATCCAACAAACGTCTGGCACATTTATTTATATTTTTCGCGAAATAATAAATAACGTACGGTAGTCTACTTGTTACACATTCTTGTGAGAAAAATGCAACTAGACTCGGGAGACAGTGTTGAAATAATATTTCGATTAAAATATTAACGACACTGTGAAATTTGTAATTATATTTTTCTTTTTCGAGAGAAAATACAACAAACAAATCAATAATCGTAATTTTCTCGTTAAAGAAAATCACAACACGAACAAAACGGTTATAAATTTCTTTTTCAAGAAAATTTTACAACGCGGACATTTAGTCATAATTTTCTGGTTAGAAAAAATACAACTCAGCCATAATTTTCTTGGTAAAGAAAAATTACAATAAAAATGTCAAAATTCAAAATTTTACCTAAGTTCACTTTTAGCTTGCAACCTATCTCGGTGGAACCTCCACGTGTGACGATGACCTTTCGATGACGCTATCCGCTCAAAATGTGTATTTTGGCATAACAAGCAAGTCTATCAATTCTAGTAGTTGAGAGATAAGTTAACAAACCTAAAGTGTGAACTGGGTAAAATAATGAAACCGGTGGTTATCAAGACATAACATATTTATTGATATCTAAATATAATCACCGAAAAGTGATTATATTAATCAATTTTGCATCAAATATAATTATACAATAATTATGCCGACAAATGGCCAAATTACTATCGATTAAACTATACATATAGTTGCCTGTGCGGCGCTATAATAGTATCAATCGGCTTCGTCCTGGTAAGATGTCGTCTGAATCGGTTGATTATTTGGTCCTGGTTCGAATCTGTAATGAAAAGGTTAGTATCCGAGGACTTCCGGTTGACTGTATCTGCATCGCCACAACCTTGGGGCGGTTATTGGTTTAAATGGCCTGTGAGAGCCATTTACCAATTGACCTCTTATAGATGTTTTAAGACATCTATAATTGGTGTGATACGTCAAATGGTTCTTCATACGAGAGTAAACTGTTGCAAGTTTACAATCATAACTTCTGGTTCCGTGCAATGGATGCATTTATTAGAGTATTACTTTTCAGTAAATACTCGTAATAATTCTGCTTACATAAAGTTGGCAATTTAGCTACACATTTACTGGCAAGTAAATGCTAATGTAGCTAGTCTTCAGTTTTGTACAGTTCTGGAAGAAGTATCCATGTTTATGCACAATGCTGAGTTGTGACATAAACTAGCTGGGGATTTAATCTAACTAAACTTTTCCGAGTTTAGTTATTTCAACCCTAATGTTACATTTTCGACACGCTGTTCGGCAGCCGTGGTTTACTGTAACTGGCAGGCCTTGTGGAACACTTGTTGAATTATATCCGGCCCGACGGGATTCTTACTACTCATCGCCGCGACCTGATCTCCTCACGGCCACACAGCCGTCATCGGGCACCCGGACATGGAGGCATCATATCACCCATCTCCACGTCAAGTGTACGCCGTATGTAGGTTGTCATAGGCCCGCAGTATAAGGGGCATTGACTGCGCAATCAACAGACAAGCAAGTGTCTGCGCAATCAACATGACAACCGGAGTAGTAGAAATGGCTCAAGAAAACATATAGTCAAATATCTGGTCAAGAGCGAGCTACTTCCTGTTGCGAGGAAGTATATACTCGGGGAAAACAATAGCTTGGCCATTGCTCCAATGAGAGCAATGGTCCTGCAAATCCCCCCAATCACTGGTCCAGGTGATGGGATACTCAGGACACATTTTCAGTCCAGGTGGTCAGCTAGACAGACCATAGCTCTCTGCTAGGTCGGGACAGGAACTGGATAGCGAGGAACACTTTTGGATTAAGTCTTTCAACTTGATCCGCGGGGGTCCACGCTTGGAGCAGGTGCGAGGGGGAGATTTAATCCCCTAGGCCTAGTTTTGGGGTAACTTTGCAGAGTTACCACAAAACAACCTAATATCTATATTTATTGCCATAAACATAAGATAACGTTGATTTTCTGCCTTAAAATCACATAAAAGTTGTATTTTATGTGGTTTTACGTCAAGTGACAAATTCTATTCGAATTTGCCGCTTTTGGTCGTCAGCGCCATCCATTGGCGTAATTTGTCGCTATATCGATGAGCGACTGCATGATCGTCATAAGCTGAAACAAAATGTTAAATTTAGGTTGTCACATGATATAATTATTACACAAGTAAAGAAACTGTCAGTAATGTGAGAGTATTTAATCTTAATAGAGGTGAATGACATAATGGTCAACCTAAGTTTAGTTAGCCTAAATTAAATCCCAAAACTTATTCAATTCTCTAGACAATAAATTTAACTTTTCTTTTTAGCATTATCTTTCTCAAATGTATCTAAGAATAATTAAAATAGCAATTATTTGTGATGAGAAATAGATAAGAATTCAACATTTTACCCAAAGATTTTTCCAACTGCTTGTGTTCATTCGTCAGATGATCCATCTGGACTTTGAGCAAATTCTTGCTTTCATCTAAAACGAAGTGATCAACTTGGTTTGGCGCTTTAAACAAAATGACAGATTTACCCAAATTCTTAACCAACTGCATCAATTCAGTTTCTTTATTTTCGAGCTCGATTATCCGCTGCTTGCATGAATTAATTTCCAATTCTTGGCTTCTTATAGTTTCTTCCAAATGATCTAGTCAAATATTACCATAAATACTTCAACTGTACACTCATCTCTGCATGCTTGCAATTGAAATTGTGAATAACTTTGTTTTGCCAACAAACAAAAAAAAAAACAAAAAAAAAACATTTATTACAACTTGTTATTTTGCTTAGTTTCTTTTCGAGATCAATTATCCGATGTTTAGACCAATCTATTTCCTTTTCCTGACGCTTTAACGTTTCTTCTAATTTATCTACACAAATATTTTCCCTTAAAATGGAGCACACAAAATACTTTCAATTTTACCTTGAACTCCTTTCATCTTCACGTAGCACTCGTTTTGCTCAGCATTGACAACTGCTGCTGATGTTTTCTCCACAATCTTGTCCACTTTACACTAGTTTAAACAATTCTAACTGCATCTTATAACGTTAAATCATCCGCTTTATCCAAATGAGTACCTGAACACTGTTAATTAACCCCTTGTGCGACAGAAGTTCGTTAAACGAATTCGCCAACATAGATGCATTACTCAATTGCTGAAACAGAAATAAGTGAAACAAATCATTGTCATTCATTTCACTTATTCTACCTCAGTTTGAAGATTCAGCAATAAATTGACCACAAATTCCATGTGAACACTGTCTCTTTCGTGGCACTCCATTTCCGATCGAGTTCCCTGCAATAGTATTTATTAATAATTATATTCTATCGTTTTATTGGCTTTAAATCACTTGAAATCGACATCCGATCGAAGAAAACTTGCACCAACGTAAATTCCGTCCACATTCTTGCACATGGGTGTCCATCTGCATCAAATAATGTGTTTATAGACACTTGACCAGTTCTACTTGCTGTACTAACCGTCCGACGAATAAATTTCCTCTCACAGTAGTCGCAGCTGATTGGATACATGTCACACTTGGCGTAATGGCCCTAATAATCAAAAGTAGGTAATGTTTTTTAAAACTTGACTTTTCTGGCTCTCATGATCTCAAATTTCCGAATTTATATTCGAATTATCACCACTACAAATATTTATAATTTTTAATTAGTCTGGCTTGGCACAAGCCAAACGTGCCTGCTGTGTCTTAGGGGAAAAAAGAACTTGAAAACTTTGTGAAAACATAGTGCCTAGAAAACGTTCACTGCGAAAACAAACCCACACGATCTATATTGATCAACCAATCACAGCGCTCCATGAAAATAACACGTTAATGTCGAACGTGAATTATCCACTGCCTTTAGAAATGTCCACAAACTTTATCAAAGTTTTTAATTTCTTTTTCGAAAATTTTAGTGAATTTGTATACATTTTTGACAAATTTCAGTAAAATATTAGACCATCTGGATAAGTTACAAACAAAAATACCGGTAATCAATTTTTCCGAAAATTTTAGATTGTTTTGAAATTTCTAGATTTTTCTGAAATTTCTAGATTTTTCTGAAATTTTTAGATTTTTATAAAATTTTTAGATTTTTATAAAATTTTTAGATTTTTATAAAATTTTTAGATTTTTATAAAATTTTTAGATTTTTATAAAATTTTTAGATTTTTATAAAATTTTTAGATTTTTATAAAATTTTTAGATTTTTATAAAATTTTTAGATTTTTATAAAATTTTTAGATTTGAATGAAATTTTTAGATTTTTGTGAAATTATGTTCTAGTGTGCTGCCATTTTTTCAAGGAGCCCCATTTATGATTGGTTTGGTACGCCATCATTGTAATAATTACTTTTATGTTTTCAAAATCCAGTACACTATTGCAGTGACAACAAATATCTTCATCCGAAAACGAGATTCCAACAAGTTTCTCCTAAAATAACAATAAAAATTGCAATTAACAGTCCATTTTTAATTTTTAAAAAAAACGAACAGCATTTTTGCTTACTGCACTGGAATGATGAAGTGAACAAACGACCAGTCCACTGGATTCTGTATTTGCAACACATCTCCGACAGTACACGTGACCACAAGCCTGTGCCTTCAATTTCGGACCTTCCAGACCACAACTAAACAAAAATAAGTAAAAGAAAAGGTTTTGCTGAAATATAACTAAACTTGTGATGGATTAGTTTCGCCAGTCCCGCGCACGTTTTACTCTCTTACAAACTTCTCTAGCAACTAAACTCATTGTATCACCCAAATTAGAATATCTAGTGTAAAGAATATAGAATGAATGCCCATTACGGAATTACCTGATACAACTGACAATCGTTGAATCCATGACAAGTGAACTAAACTCACTCGCAGAGCCTGACGAACCACAAGCAAGTGCTGCGCTTAGTTTATCTCGCTACCACCAGTTAGAGTTACTTGATTTTCTAATCAGTACACAGTTTGAGCTACTATAGTGACATCTAGAGTATTCAATCGTAAATTAAATTACTGTAGAATGAAAATCATTTGACAGTTGGCACTTTTCTTTAGTAATTGTTGAGTATGTAGTGAGTTGTTCTTTCAGTTATCGCAATCATGACCAAAAATAAGGTTTACCGTGTCGATCTAGGCACGCGAAGCAGTGAAGCACAACTGGGTTGCTTCTAACAGTGCACTCTAAAAAGTAAATTTAAGAAAAGTGAGCGTGAGAAAATACATCTTAATTACTCTTGTTTACATTTTCGTTGATTTTAGTTAATCCTATAGAAGCTGCACGCTCAAAGCCTGCCTCGATTCCATGGTGCGTGTCACTATTGAAAATTCCAAATTCCAATGAAAATAAGTCACGTAACTTTATTTCCAGGAAGTTAATGATAAAATGTAAAAGAACCACAGAACAAAATTTGTATATAATATTACATACAGTCAATTTCCAGAATAAGTATATGCTTTTTTAAAAAACCAAGCAGACTATTCTATCGCTACTATGGTGCGTGTCAAGTAGCCTTGCGTGTCACTATTGAATATTTCAAATTCCAATGAAAATAAGTCACGTAACTTTATTTCCAGCAAATTAATGAATACGTGGGCGCTGGTTATGGCTTTGTGGCAAGTCACACGTGCATTTTTAAGCGGTATCAGCTCCATAACGTTCATAGATGAACCGAATTTTTTTAATTCCGTTTTTCGATCAACAGTTGTTTTAGTTTCATGTTTCATCCTAGTTCCGCTTTGGTTATTACCGGTTCAAAATAACCGCCTCTCCTAGGAAAATTGATTCGTTGTTCTGTGCACTGATTGGATAATCATCATGTGTTATGTATTGCTTGCTAACCTTAAGTTGTAAGCATGTTTGTTACCTGTTCTCATCCCAGAATACAGTGCAGCTATATATTATGTGGCACCATTGGTGGATAGGTGTCCCTAACCTACCACACAAACTTACAATTGGATTTTAAATTATGTGGACAAAATTCATATTTTTGGAAAAATAAAAATGTAAAAGAACCACAGAACAAAAAAATTATTTTTTTTTAATATCAAAGACAATGTGTGAAAATCGAGTGATTTTACGCGTGACATAAACTATTATTTAAATTACTATTCTCATTTTTTGATTTGTTGTCATCTTTTATATTTCAACGTGTTGATTTGACTTGTGGTTTTAGTTGTTATTTGTGTTTCATTTACATTGCTTTATCATTGTATAATTTTATTGATAATTTACCATTTTATTAGATTGAATAGTTTTAATATTGTTGTAATATTTCTCATTTTAATGCTTCAATATATTTGTATTTCTTATTTGAGTGTTTGACCTGTTAATCCCTTAATTGGTGTGGGTTTTTCTTACCTTGTGAGCGCCGTCTCATTGGCACTCTGAACGCGTCATCCACATTCCTTTACCCTTTTTCCCATTGTGTTGAAAATAGAATAAACTTTAGTGTACTTTTTACCTCTAAAACTTGTGGTCGTGTTCTTTATTGCTCCGACGCCATCTTAGATTTTCAACACAATCTCAACTTTAACCATCACTTGTATCCAGGAACTTTTAGTATTTGTTGCTAAGTTTGTATTATTTTAATCTTATGCAAATTTAACACGATGTGTTATGTATTGAAGTGAAGTTTTATGTATCGCCCTCTAGTGGCAATCACTGTTGAATGTAGAAACCACGTGTCATGTTAGAGATGAGCAATCACTCACTTAAGTGTTAACCTTCAGGCTGACCACAGCAATAAAGTGATAGTGAACATTGTGCACAACATATGTGATTACCATTTATTAAATACACAACAATGGCGACGAGAATAGGATAAATTTTGTGTGGTGTATGAGCTTTTGTGCTCTCTCGTGTACACAATAAATTGTGTGAACAACTTTGCGTGAGTGCGCCATTTGTGTTTGTTGCGACCTTCGCAAGGACGTTGGTGATTCACGTGAGTAGAAATGTCGATTATTGGTGAAATTGGCGAGTTCGATGAAACGAAAGAAGAATTCTGCTTATATTTGGAGCGTCTCCAACATTTTTTCCTGGCTAACGGGATAAAGACGGATAAACAGTCATCCACATTAATGGCGGTAATGGGTCGAACCGCATATAAGTTGCTGAGAAACCTCATGCAACCGACAGAGCCAAAAGATTGGACGTGGGATGACATTGTTAAGAAGTTGTCCGACCATTACAAACTAGCTCCGATAATCATCGCGGAGCGGTTCAGGTTTTTAAAAAGAGATCAAAATACTGTTGAATCGATTGCAGAATACGTCGTCGAGTTGAGACGATTGGCGTCGACATGTGACTATGGATCATTTTTGAACGACGCATTGCGTGATAAGTTCGTATGCGGTTTGGCGAATGAGACGATCCAGAAACGTTTACTGTCAAAAAAGGATTTGAAATTGACTGATGCAGTTGACACGGCGGCCGCCATGGAGATGGTGGATCGAGATTCAACGCAAATAAAGGTGCCACCAGTCGTTACCGTGAATAAATTGGACGAGAGACATCCGGTAAGGCAAAGAATTGATAAAAATAGAGATAGGAAGGCGTGCTATCGTTGTGGATACGAACATTCCGCGGATAGGTGCAAATACGTCGGCGCGACGTGTCACTCATGTGGGAAAATAGGACACATTTCCCCAGTATGTAAATCGAGGACAACCAAAGGTGTAAGCCAGGAAAGGCAGGTATTTCGACCCGAACAAAAATTCGCGAAGAAGATCGAGGTCCGGGGACCGGAAAGCGATGATGAGCAGCCAACGTTCGAACTGTATCCAGTATACTCGATCGGTAAGGTCGGAAATTGTAAGAAATATATGGTTCCTGTTGAAATTGCCGGTGTACGGATGGAGATGGAATTAGATACCGCGGCGGATGTAGCTGTTGTGGGCGAAAAGTGGTTTAAAGCTAATTTTCCATTAATGACATTAAATCCATGCAGGATAACTTTGCTTTCATATAGCGGTGGTATTGTGGAGATCGAGGGACAGACTGATGTCACAATCAAATACAAGGAAAGGACATATGTTTTGCCGTTGGTGGTGGTAAAAGGGGATCGCCCGGGATTATTCGGTCGAAATTGGATTGAAAAAGTGAGTTTGGATTGGAAAAGTATTTTTGCGGTGACCGAGATTAAATCTGATCAGCCGGACACTGTTGAGAACTTATTAAGAGATTATTCTAGTTTATTTGAGCCAACAAAGGATCCAATAAAAGATTTTAAAGCGACCATCAAGTTACGTAAAGACGCAAAGCCTGTATTCTGCAAGCATCGGCCAGTGCCATATGCATTAAAACAGGCAGTGGAGGCCCAGATTCAACGACATTTGGATGCAGGGATTTGGGAGCGCGTGGAGCATTCCGAATGGGCCACACCGTTGGTAAACGTCGTGAAACCAAATGGATCGGTGCGATGTTGCGGCGATTTTAAGATCACGGTAAATCCGTGCTTGGACATTAATCAATACCCATTACCTACTCAGCAGGACATTTTTGCCACATTGTGTGGGGGTGAAGAATTTTCCTCAGTCGACTGTTCGGACGCATACGAGCAGATCGAGCTCGACAAGCAGGCACAGGAAATACTGACTTTAAACACGCATATGGGTTTGATGCGCCCCAAACGTTTGGTATATGGATTCGCGGGGGCATCGGCTATTTTTCAGCGAGCAATAGACCAGATCATTCAGGGAGTTAAACGGGTCGTGGCATTCCAAGACGATACGATGACCACTGCGCCATCAAGAGTGGAACATTTGGCGGTTTTAAGGACGTTGTTTGGGCGATTTAGGAAATATAACGTCTGTTTGAACCGAAAGAAATGCAAGTTTCTGCAAAAGAAAATTAAATATTTGGGACACATAATCGATAAGGAGGGAATTCATCCGACTACGGACAAGGTCGATGCGATAAACAAAGTGCCATCGCCAAAGAACGTGTCTGAATTGCGGTCCTTTTTGGGACTTTTGAACTACTACTGTAAATTTCTGAGAGATTTGTCAACAAAGTTAACCCCTCTTTATAGTCTTTTGCAGGATAAAGCGGAATGGAAATGGACCGACGAGTGTGAGCGAACGTTTCAACAATGTAAATGCGCTTTAACATCCGAGGCGTTATTGGTTCACTACGACGTGCGAAAGCCGCTCCGATTAACGTGCGACGCGTCACCAGTCGGGGTTGGTGCTATTTTGTCGCACATTATGGCAAATGGTGAAGAGCGCCCTATCGGATACTCGTCTCAGACTTTGACGCAGGCCCAACGGGGCTATCCACAAGGAGAAAGAGAGGCGTTGGCAATCGTATGCGGTGTACAAAAATTTTACCAATACCTTGTCGGGAGAGAGTTTACTTTGGTGACCGATCATCTTCCTTTGGTCGCGATATTCGGTGATAAACGAGGGATCCCGACATTGGCCGCTGAGCGCATTCGCCGATGGGCTTTACTGCTGTCCACATTCAGGTATAAAATCGAATACAAACGCGGAAGCGAGAATGTGAACGCGGATGTTTTGTCTCGCATGCCGATCTTGAATGGTGTCGTTGGTGTGGAATCACACATATTTAAGCTGTCGTTTGTCGACGAGATGCCGATCGTGGCGAAGAATATTGGCGCAGCGACGAGGAACGATAGAGTGTTGGGGGCTGTTTTGCGTTACCTCGGGGACGGATGGCCGGACAGCGTGAGTGATCCGGAGATTGTGCCATATTCACGTCGGCGAGAGGAGTTATCCGTCGATGACGGGTGTGTCGTATGGGGAATGCGCGTGGTGATCCCGACCAAATATCGTTCGCATATTTTGGATTTGTTGCACGATACACATTCGGGAATGGTGAAAATGAAGTCGATTGCGCGCGCGTACGTGTGGTGGCCGGGTTTGGACGCGGAGATAGAGACCGTTGCGAGGAAGTGTCACGCATGTCAACAATGCCAGGCTGACCCACCGGAAGCGCCTTTTAGATCATGGTCGTGGCCATCTGGCCCATACGAGCGCATTCATATCGATTTTGCTGAGCTGCGAAAGGTACATTATTTAATCATTTATGACAGTTTTTCGAAATGGATCGACGTCATTCCTATGGCGACAACTACATCTGAGCGGACCATAGAGGTTTTGCGATGGAAGTTCGCGGATTTTGGGGTGCCGGTTGAATTGGTGTCGGACAACGGCCCTCAATTTTCTTCTAGCGAGTTCGCGACATTTTTGGCAATGAATGGAATTAAGCAGACGTTGGTGCCGGCATACCACCCCGCCTCTAACAGTGCTGCGGAGAGAGCTGTGCGGACATTTAAGGAGTCACTCGAACGCATGATGACTGATGAAAAGGATAATACGACTACAAACCACAAAATTACGAGATTTTTGTTGCGATATCGAAATACCCCGCATGCGGTAACGGGTAAGACTCCCGCTGAATTGTTTATTTGTAGGTGTATGCGGACACGATTTTCGTTGATGAGGCCGGATGTAAGGCGCCAAGTCCATGAGCGAATGGATAAGATTCATAACGCGCAGACAGGGCGTAATGCCCGAGCTTTCGAGGTTGGCCAGGCAGTGTGGATAAAAAGATACCATACGCGCGGCCCGGAGTGGGTACGCGGAATCGTCAGCTCGGTGCAGAGCTCAAGGACGTATATTGTGGACGTGGATGCGGTTCTTAGAACGGTTCACGTCGATCAGATGCGGCTAGATCGCGAGACATTAGGTGACGGGATCATGCAGGATCGTGAGAAGCGCCGGATAGACATCGAGGATTTCGACGCCGATCCAGAGCGGGTGGCGCCGGACGTGGAAAATGCCGATGTCGATGAGGTTCGAGTGCCAGAACCAGTGGGGGATGTCGCGGAACCTCGAGCGAATGACAACATTCAAATTAACCCAAACGGTGGTGTGCAGAGACGCGCTGGATTGCGTCCGAGGGAGTTATTAAAGGGACCAGATAGACTGAATTTATGAAACATTGAAACTTATATATTGTGACATTTTTATTCATTATAAGGGGGGAATATTGTTATGTATTGAAGTGAAGTTTTATGTATCGCCCTCTAGTGGCAATCACTGTTGAATGTAGAAACCACGTGTCATGTTAGAGATGAGCAATCACTCACTTAAGTGTTAACCTTCAGGCTGACCACAGCAATAAAGTGATAGTGAACATTGTGCACAACATATGTGATTACCATTTATTAAATACTTAACACAATGGAAAAGATTTTTTACAAGAAAGGAGTTCAAAAGGCCATCGACTATTTCAAACTCTTAATGGTTAAATCTAGTTTTACAAACATTGTGTCGTCTACTAAATACAACGGTTGAAGTTCACGCAACGACAAAAATTCAGCAAATCCCCAACCCGAGTTTTTTACAGTTAATGGTCTATCAAAGTAAGTTTTATTTTTGATTAAATCAGATTTTAAGTGATGTGTAAGATGGTCCTTATGTTTCGACTGATCTAAAACACTTAATTTTGCACAATACTCTACGGGCCAATTTAGAATTGCATCATTTTCACCTTTCATCACTTCAAGAAAAATCGATAAATGCGTTCCTTTCCCTTCACCATCACCATTTGGATAAAGTTGTAGTTGCATTTTATAACCATTCTTATTGGGATAAAAAGGATCACTGTAGACGAGTGTCTCATTGCCCAATTTTGCCCGAGCTTGACGGTTTGCAAACTTCTCCACTTTCCAGATATATTCAAATGAAGAGAGATTTGATGCCAGTTCATCTACAATTTATATATCTTCATTAAAATCAACTTTTCAAAAACTATGAAAAACGTAGGAAATTTACCGAGAAGTTCGCCACTGTCCAAATGTGATTTCTCCACGGCTTTAATTTTACTGTTTAACATCTTTCCTTTGTCAGCTGAAACAAAATGTCAAATTAGGTTTGTCACGTGATATCATTACTACAGAAGTAAAGAAACTGTCAGTAATGTGAGAGTATTTAATCTTAATAGAGGGACAGTGTTCTATTCCGCACGTCCAAATTCCGCGCGGTCCCAACTCTGCGCCAGGTGATAGAATTAAATGTGGACCAAAACTTGGCCAGATCCAATCTACAGGGTGAGTCAAAAGTCTGGAAACAATTTTTTTTCTTGAAAATGACCGAAGATATATCCATTCTATTGATGTAGGCATATAGGAAGTCAATGGTGGGCTATCCAGTGGTGTATTTAATGGTGTTCTACAACTTTGTAATTGAAAATTTTGCTGTATCTCAAACGGTTTAAAAGTTAAGAAGTGAATGACCTTGAAGATGATCTTCCGGGTCAAATTAAAGGTCACCACTGGATAGCCCACCATCGACTTTCTATATGCCTACATCAATAGAATTGATATATCTTTGGTCATTTTCAAGAAAAAAAGGTGTTTTCAGACTTTTGACTCACCCTGTATAACGTATGTTTTATTTGAGATCAAAACAAGTCAGCGGAAAACTAAATACCGACGACACAGAACAGGGACTGCGCAAAGTAGTGATGCTTTGGGCGCTGGAATGGATCGCGTCGAAATGGGACGTGCTGAATCGGTGCTAGCAGGCGTGATGCACTTACCCACAGTTTTAGCCAATTGATCTAAAAACAAAAAATGAAAGAATGTTCTGTTAATCTCTGAAACACACATTCTGTTGTTTGAATTGAATAACTTACTGTTTGCTGTTATCAAAGTAGCTAATTTGTTTTCAATTTGCTGGGTTTTGTCAGATTGTTCAGTTTGACGCTGAGTTAGTCGGTCTACAACAATTATCCAAATGGTCAAATTAAATCCCAAAATTTATCCAATTCTCGACACAATATAGAAATTGTACCTTTGCTTTTTGCATAACCTTCCTCAAATGAATTTACCGTACCGCCCTGTTTAAACGCTTGGGTTCAATAAAGCACTGGCCTCGTTTTAACGCCGGGCAATCATCGACAATTTACTGAATTGGCGCCGGCCCCGAATAAGCGCCGGGTCCAAAAAAATCGCCGATTTTATTGGAAAAAATCTATGATTTTTGCCGAAAAATCGCCATTTTTTGCAAAAAATTGGCCATTTTTGGCTGTGCGCTGAGTTCAATTAAACATCGTGTTTCAAATTAGCGCCGGGGAAAGTAATTTAAATAGCAATTAAAGTGATGAGAAATAGATAAGAAGTGAAAATTTTACCCAAAGATTTTTTCAACTTCTTGTGTTCATTCGTCAGATGATTTATCTTGACTTTGAGCAAATTCTTGCTTCTATCTACAAAAGGATTTATTTCCGTTCAAAACAATGTTATAGATTAGCAAAAAAAAACGAGAAATTTGTCACTTTCCACGAGTGTTACTGAAATTAAAAAGGAATAAAGAAACTCACGTAATGTGTCATTTCGTTTCGCTGCATCTTCTTCAAAGTCGTTCATCTTTTTAGTTAGTTCTTCAATTTCTAAGAAAACAAAAACAAAACTAATGCAAACTTCTGCAGCGTAATAACAACTCATTGCTGTGACCTACTCTTAGCAGCAGTTGTAATTTCCACTGCCTGGCGTTTTACAGTTTCCTCCAAATTATCTATAATCACAATTTTTTACTTTATGAAGTCATGTCGCAGATAAAAATACTTCCATTTTACCGTCAACTGCTTTCCTTTTCATACCGCACTCGTTCCGCTCAACATTTCCCTAACAGTTGGAATTGTCAATTAAAAAATGAAAAATAAATAAACAAATAAAAAATCACAACTATTACATCTGTTTTTTCACCACATCGCTGGCAGCGGTGATTTTCAAGCTCTTCAAGCTGTATCAAATTTCTCAAACCAAATCTGATGATTAAAAATTAAACAGAAAACAAAATTAATTCTAACACGGTTAGTTTGAATATGCCGGGCCGCACATTTTCCGCTAACTGCCAGGATAATGTTCTTAGATAAAGTATTATCTCGATCCATGAATCTGTTTCTTACGAATTATAAACAAATAAAAAACCTTAAAATAAACGTGCCCTACCTTATACAAATGATAAGTTTGGAATCCATGGCAAATGATGAGTTCAAACCAAACCGCAACTGTTGAAGAGCACATGGAGTATTCACTAAAACCTGACGTCCTCAACCAGGAAAGTGCATTCGATGATAATATAGGTGTAAAAACGAAATTTATCAAATATTAGAAAAATATCAACTTCAATTTATTAAAAGAAAAATGTGCTTTCAAACTGAATGACTAATACAAATTTTTCTTTTAAAATTTTAAAATTTACCAGGAAATTAAATGATTTTTACATTTATCAAATATTTCCGTTTCATCTTTTTGTGCGATGACGAATCGATCAATGAACAACCGATCAAAATGTTTTTAAAAAAATGAAGCAGGATCCATTTCTACTGTTGCCTGTCTATTGGCTCAACGATCTTCAAATCTCCCAACTTAACACAAACACAAACATTGGATTTCAGATTCAACCGAATGTTAGGGTCAACCCACAGTATACTGTGTACTATAGTAACTTGAGCACAAGAATAAAATATCCACGCGTAATTCTGTTTGATCGTAAAGTTTGAATAAAATTAGAACTGGACTAAATTCCCAAAAATGATCCATTTATTCTTGTTTGAGCTGTTGGTGAAATTGTTCGGTGCGTCACCGTCAGGTGGCGTACAACGGTAATGCAATCAACTGCTGCCATCCACAAATAATCTCAACAAGAATCACGGATACTTTATTTTTTTTTTTACAGTAATATGATCTTTGCTTCGGATGTATTTTTTTTGTTTCGAGAAATACAAAATTTCGGTAGCACACGCCAGGTGCTAATTCATCGAGTGCACATTCCTAGTCGCACACTTAAGTTGTCGTTCGGCAGAATAACATGTAAAAACAAAACATGTTATTCTGTGGTCGTTCGGCACGATTCAACTTGTCTTCGTTTCGCTATGGATACAGAAGTCTTCACGTGTATCAAGTAAGTGGAAATCGCTGAACTTACAGTTAGTTTATAAAATAAATCTAGCAAAACATATGTGGCCAGATTTTCCGTTAGCAGTGGAACGATTAACCGATCAATCTAAGCTCAAGTTTCTGATTTGAATTCAACTTGATTTGAAAATTTTTTGTATTTAGTTATTTATTTTTTTGTATTTTATTCAAAGATGTAGTTTGAAGAGTGTTATTACGAAGGAACAACATAGTAGTCACATCTTCTGCCAGCGATGTGGTGCCAAAACAGATTTCAGCAAGTCAACACTTGTAAGTATACAATAAAGTGTTCATAAAATTAATAGCCCAGGCTTCTATTTAGACCCAGGTGACAAATAAGTGCACTACAATATTAATCAGATGTTGCTGGGCGATTAGCTTATTATTATGGTAGTAAAATTTCAAATTTTTATTCATAAATTGTAATTATTTTTTCAGGAAAAAGCTGGTGGTGACACCCAATTGGAGGAAGGACGTTGCAGATATTGCAACAGTGTGGAAGTAATTACAATACAGAATATCAAATATTTGATGATTAAATTAATATCAATATTTTTTATTCATTTTGCTGGACAGAGATGCGAGATGCATCCGATCTACTGCAATTTTTGTAATGGCAATACTAAATTTTCATTTCCAACAGATGAGTAACCACGTGCAAGAATGTCTTCGTAGTTTATGCCAATGCAAGTTTGCGCCAATCGGTTGTTCATTTCAGGTGCGCAGGTGTAGAACAACTCAAATTAAAATTATTCGAGCATGAAAACATTGCAGGGAAATCAACTGGAAGTTGAAAAACACGAAAGTGGAAATTCTCATATTGAGTTGATGATGAAGTTACTGCTGACACTTAAAATGGAGGTTGAATAATTGCATTAAAAATAGGATTTTTTTGTATACGGTAACTTAGTTTTGTTTCAGCAAACGCGTAATGCATCCACGCTGGCGCATTCATTGAACAAAATTACGTCGCTAAAGTTTGCTGTTAGTAATATACAGGTATGACATCGACATAAGCGATATATTGCTTAGTTTTATCCAAATTTTCGTAAAAACAGGAAGAGTGCTTGAGAACAATCCAAATTATTCGAGGTAAAAAGTTTAATGTGAGATATTTTTGATGGAGGTGTAGAATTTTATTTGTACAGGTAATTTGCAGAAAAGCGTCGAAAATCAAGAAAAAGAAATGAAAGATCTGCACTTGAAGCAAACTGAACAAAGTAGCAAGATAGACGAACTGTCATCGCAAATTTCAGCCGAAGACAAAAACGAAGTTGAGCATTGGAATAAGATGCTGCAAAAAACAATCGGTAAAGCTAGTTTTAACTATTTTTAGCTGATTAACCCTAAAATATGAATTATTTTAGAAATACTGATTAAGCGGCAAACTGAACAGTGCGACAATATGGAAAACTACGAAAAAACTCTCACTACTGTGATGACGGCCAACAGTAAGTGATTGAATCCTTTATTGATTATTTGATTGCTGTTTTAATATAGATTTGGTTTGGTTTTAGATCAGTTGGTTAAAGCTGTGGGTAAGTACAGTTTTTTGTTCGGTTATAACATGTATAAAGAGCAAAAGAATAAAATGAAAACTTGTTTGTTTCAGCCGAGGAGAAGAAAAATCTGAGCTACAAGATCGGTATAATTAATTCATAAACATCGTAAGTTGATTTATTTTTAATTGATTTTAATTATCAGCTGATGTGGTCAGAAAACTAAATGAGATTGAAGATAATCATGTGAAAGACAAAGGTGAGTTCACAAGTTTTATCGCATTTAATCCAGATTTTTTCTTATACAAATTCTGTTTTTTTTTCTTATAAAAATTCTGATTTTGTCGCATAAAAATTCAGGTTTTGTCGAATAAATCCAAAAAAATACCAACATATATTCGTTCGTCCTTGCCAGCGAAAATTTGTGACTATAATTTTTACCGAATTTCACTTGTTCATTAGATCGAATGGAAATGGATTTGAACAATATACGGGCAACTGTTTCGTCCTTCGAATACATCTGGAAAGTTTGTAATTTTGCAAACCTTCTTCAAGATTCAATATCGGGGAAGCGTCACTACACTCATAGCGGTCCTTTGAATGCCAAGAAGAACGGTTATAAAATGCGACTACTGCTGTATCCAAATGGCAATGGAACGGGAGAGGGAACTCACTGTTGGACCCCATGTCGCTTGACCGCCATTACGTCGCGAGAGGGCACTCGGACGTTCCGTGGCAGACGCTGATACGTCCACTAGACGACCCAATTTAACAGCCAATCATGGCCCAGTGTCTACATATTTAACCTGTGTATTTTCCCAGAATAAAACACTTGTAATTCTTTAACCCTACGATGATGTTGCATTATTTCAACCACACGATTTCCAACAAATGGTAGCAGACGGATCGTTAAAAATCCACCGACGACGTTAAAGAATAACTGACGACTACAAGTCAAAACACGAGGCGTACAAACTTGAAGAAGAAAAGACGAGCAGTAAAAGTCTGAAAATTTCGAGCGAGCACGTGTTTTTTGAGAAGACGACATGACGGATTCAACGACGAAAATCCGCAACCAAATAGAATTGTTACACGACGGTAACTATTTGCTGTGGTCCAAACGAGTAAAGGCCGCGCTAAATGAACGAGATTTGTGGGACACCGC
The DNA here is from genome assembly GCA_949358305.1 of Strigamia acuminata. Taxonomy (NCBI): domain Eukaryota; kingdom Metazoa; phylum Arthropoda; class Chilopoda; order Geophilomorpha; family Linotaeniidae; genus Strigamia; species Strigamia acuminata. Next base: position 5,725,757 of record OX442315.1, on the reverse strand, counting down.
GATCGAAGAGACGGAGCCCAAACGACCAGTTAAGGGAGATGCGACCCACGATGAGGACGAAAAAACGTGGAAAACGTGGCGGAAGAGCAACAACGCCGCGAAGGGAATACTGATCGGAACCCTAAACGATGAGCAGGTACTACGTTACGACGACGCATTAACCGCTAAACAACTTTGGGACGACATAAAGAAAAATATGGAGATCGATACAACAGATCTCCAGTACGAGTGCTTGGACGAGTTGCTGCGCCTCAAAATGACCGCGAAAGAGACAATAGACCAGTACGTAAACCGAGTCGAGGCACTGAGAACTAAATGCGCCTCCTACGGAGGGGATATAAAGGAAACTCAGGCCAAATACGCGATATTAAGGGGATTGCGAGAAGAATTCGACGCCACGGCCGAGGGCATCAGAGCAAATAAGACGACTACACTACAAGATGCGCGAAAAATTTTGAGATCACGTGAGACGCAGAACAACATAAAAATCGAAGGAAGCACGGATGTTGCATACAGAGCGGATAGCCGTAAGAGATTCGAGAAACGTGCGGACACGCGAAAATGCTTCAATTGCAACAAACCTGGTCACGTGGCGAGCGAGTGTAAGAACCCAATGTTCTGCTTCAACTGCGAAGGGAGCGGGCATAAGGCGTCAACTTGTTCAAAACCGAAGAGAGAGAGGACGAATTCCAAACGCGGCAAAGGCACATTCAAACGAAGCCACAAACAAGAAGGAAATCTGTGTGCATTCGAGATGGAGGAATCGTGCATGTACGCAATGACAGACGAGATCGAGACGGCCGACAAAATCACGACGACAGACGAAGTTGCAACGTACACCGACCCGATTACAACGACCGACGAAATCACGACAACAGACGAAGTTGCAACGTACACCGACGAGATTGCGACGACGGACGAACTCACGACGACTGACGAAGTTGCAACGACCACCGACGAGATCGCGTCGACCGACGAAATTACAAAGAACGAAGTGGCGACGATTAGTGAAGAAACGAAGGTGCTTTGGTTGGTGGATTCGGGCGCAACTAGCCATATGACGAGAACCAAGGAATTTTTCGACACCTACGAACGTGATGATCGGACAATTGGGATCGCTGACAAGAATGTAAGAATGAAATCGATTGGAATTGGCAGTATTCGAGTCACGACCAGCAAAAACGACAAAATTCACCGACTAAACAACGTTTTACACGTACCTGAGATATCGGCGAATCTACTTTCCGTGGCCAAAATCATCGATACCAAGAAGAGCGTGATTTTCGACATCAAGGCGTCGGCAGTACGAGGACCAGACGGCAGAGCGATCATCGACATACGACGAATCGGGGACAAGTTCGTGATCGACACGAAAATATTGCAGAGCCACGAAAACGCAAGAAAATCCGAAGAAATCAACACGACGTGGCACCAACGACTCGGGCACCTGGCGTACGACACAATGAGGAAAATGGAGAGGGACACTTTGGTACGAGGACTCAAGATGGATACGAGCGAAAACGAGACATGCGAATCGTGTATCAAGGGGAAACTTACTCGAAAACCCCACAAAAGCATCGGAGAACGCCAATCGCAAAGTATCATGGACCTGTGGCACGTGGACCTCGTCGGAGCAATTACACCCGAATCACTGGGAGGATCAAAGTATATCATGACAGTCGTTGACGATTGGAGCCGAAAAACGATGGTCAAAGTTTTAAAAACGAAAAGCGAAACGGCCGAAAAATTGAAGAATTTGATCACGATGTGCGAGACAGAAACGGGCCAACGTTTAAAGAGGATACGTAGCGATAACGGCGGGGAATTTATCGTGGGAAAACTGGAAAAATGGTTTCAAGAACGAGGAGTTGACCACCAACTAACAGTACCGTACTCAGCCGCGAGCAATGGCGTGGCAGAACGCCAAAATCGAACAATTATCGAGATGACGCGAACGATGCTCGTCGAGTCGGGACTACCATACACGTTTTGGGCAGAGTGCATGTGCACAACGGCAATCATTCGGAACTCGTGCATGACAAGAGTGCATGGAAAAACCCCGTCGGAAGTTTGGGACGACAAGAAACCAACTGTAAAATATTTCAAACGTTTCGGATGCGTCGCGTTTGTACTCACGAAAAATGCGGGACGAAGGAAGTTTGACCCGAAAGCCGAGAAGAGAATATTCGTGGGATACGCACAAAAACGACGAGGATATCGAATTTACAATCCCGAGACACGACTCGTCAGCGAGGAACGAAATGTAAAATTCGTCGAGAGCGAGTTGGGCGCGCCGATGCTACGCAGTGAAGACGGCACCGCAATGCAACCCAAATACGCCGACTTGGAGATCGAGTCCGAAATTAAGACGAGTCTTGACGAGGAAAAAGGCGGGAACACAGTCGAAAATGGCGTAATAATAGACGGAAGTCGAGAAGGCAACGCACAAGATGAAAACGACGAAATATTGGACGGGAATCGAGAGGAGAACGCACAAGACGAAATCCAGAACAACGAGGAGGCCGACCCACCACCACCCACTCAACAACACACGCCGAGAGCCACGACGGCAGAACGCCAAGTCCGAAACCTCACAGAAAGAACGGCAAATGAAGACGAAATGATACGACAAGGAGCTAGAAGATCCGAGCGGATAAAATCAAGAGCGATGGCCAACGTATCGGAAGAAATTGATCCCCCTCGAAACTACAACGAAGCGCTACAATCAATTAATTCCGAGGAGTGGATAAAGGCCATGGATGAAGAAATAGCGTCGATGAAGAAGCACGAAGTTTGGACAACGAGGGAACTGCCGAGAAACAAGAAAACTGTCAAGTCGAATTGGGTTTACAAACTCAAAGTAAATCCAAACACCGGTGAAAGACGTTTCAAAGCACGGCTCGTAGCCGCTGGATACACGCAGCGATGGGGAGTAGACTACGACACGACATTTGCACCGGTAATTAGAATCGAAACGCTGAGAATACTCGTAAACGAAGGCGCGAAACGAAAAAGGAAACTATCGCAACACGACGTACGATCGGCATACCTCCACGGCAAACTCAAGAATGAAATTTACATGGCACAGCCTGAAGGCTACGAGGACGGGACGAATCTCGTATGCAAACTAGAAAAAAGTATCTACGGACTAAAACAGTCAGGGCGGTGCTGGTACGAGAAGCTAACCGAAGTTTTGGCCAAAGTAAAATTTGAACGATCTCCCGACGACCCATGCTTATTCATCGTGAGACGAGGACATGACTACATGTTTTTGGGAGTTTACGTGGACGACGCCGTCACTTTGGCATCATCGGACCGATTCGAGAAGGAAGTGATAGACCAGATTAAAAACGACGTAGAATTAATCTCCATGGGCCAACTATCATCCATCTTAGGGATTCAAGTTTACCACGACGACAATGGAATCCACCTACACCAGTCCGAATATATTCGAAGAGTTTTAGCAAGTTACGGGATGGAAAACTGTAACACCAAGTCGACACCGATGGACCCGCAACTCAATTTGGATGAACACGAGGACAGCCCAGAAGTCGACCAGCGCGAATACCAAGAACTGATCGGGAAGTTGATGTATTTGGCAATCAACACACGACCCGACCTCAGTTTCGCAATGAGCTCGCTGTCCCAATACAGCGCGAAGCCCAAACAGACACACTACCAAGCACTGAAGAGAGTGTTGAAATACCTGCAGAAAACAACCAACTACAAATTGTCATACGGATGCGAGGACCGAAGATTGCATGCCTACACGGACGCAAGTTGGGACAGAACGGCAGATTCCAAGTCGTTCTCGGGATTTGTTGTGCGCGACGGACGGTCGCTAATCCACTGGAGATGCAAAAAACAGGAGATCGTGGCAATGTCAAGCACTGAGAGCGAGTTACACGCCTTATCGGAAGGTATCAAGGATGTGCTGTGGACAAAAGAAATAATGATGACCATCACACCAACCACGAAAATGGAAGCAACGACTGTTTATTGCGACAGCTTAAATGCGACGCAATTACAAGTGAGAAGCATAAGTTTGGAAACTTGGCTGAATTCAAAAATTTGAGTTTAGTTAGTTTGTGATTATGAGAAAACAAACAATCAAAGAATATTAAGCTTATAACATTTTATTAATGTAGCATAGAGCTTTCCAAAAATCTAAATGTTTTCAAAAAAATCAAATAAATAACATAAATATGTTGAATTGTATACACCCCCTGGTGAAGCAGAAGTCTGGAAACTTGCTCTATCTGTTGCATAAGTTTGGAAACTTGAGTGATTAAGCTATAAATATTTCAAATTAGTAAAGTACTACCTCAATATTTGGTGGGATATCCTTTTGCCTTTATTACCGCAGCAAGTCGCTTAGGCATTGATGACGTAAGCTTGACACATTCATCTGCTGTAACTGTTTTCCAGATTTCAGTGATTGCAGCTTTAAGCTCTCTTATTTGCTGGTTTTTGAGCTTGCAAACGCTTTTTCATTTTATTCCATTTTATTCCAGTCTGGGGAATTACCTGGCCATGATAAAACGTTTATTCTTTTTTGTTCAAACCATTTTGTTGTAGTTTTGGCAGTATGGCAGGAAACCCCATCTTGCTGAAAGAACAATTTGCGACGTACTCTTTGCTTTTTCATTGATGTTAGTAAACCTTCCTCTAATATTTGCTGGTATTTTAATGCATTTATTGTCCCTTCCACAAATTTTAATTCTCCTGGACCTTTAGAGGCCATGCATCTCCAGACCATTACTCCGAGTGGATGCTTAACAGTGGTTTTCAGACATTTAGGGGATATACTTGTTCTTTTTTCCTGCAAACTCGAGTTCCTTGGTCCCCAAATGATAAATAGAATTTGGATTCATCCGAAAAAACCACATTTCAGCAGTCCAATTCAAATGTTCTTTGGCCCATGCAAGTCGTTCAGCAATTTGTTTTTTATTTAGGTAAGGTTTTCTATTTGGTACTCTAGATCTGTATCCCATATCTTTAAGGCGTTGTATCACCGTGTCTTTGGATACATGAATATTGGCTTTAGTGTTCCATTTCTGATGCAATTCATAGGCAGTTGACTTTGGTTGTTTTGACACAACTTTTCTCAGAATTCGATTTTCACGAGTTGTTGTGCATTGAGGCCTTCCAGGTCGTTTTTTCACTGGTTTTATCTGTCCACCAACATCTTGAATTTGTTTCAAACATTTACACACGCATGATGTAGATATTTGATGGTGGTCAGCAATTTCAGCCAATGTTTTCTTCTTTGCACGCATATTCATGGCAATTCGCTTTTCATCCATACTCAACTCTGGTGTTTTGCCCATTATCACACCAGAGATGTTAGCTGCATCAAAAACAACTGTTTTCTTGCTTTTGTGAAATTATGCAAATGAGTTTACATGAGAAATCACGGAAGTTTCTAAACTTATGCAACAGATAGAGCAAGTTTCCAGACTTCTGCTTCACCAGGGGGTGTATACAATTCAACATATTTATGTTATTTATTTGATTTTTTTGAAAACATTTAGATTTTTGGAAAGCTCTATGCTACATTAATAAAATGTTATAAGCTTAATATCCTTTGATTGTTTGTTTTCTCATAATCACAAACTAACAAAACTCAAAATTTTGAATTCAGCCAAGTTTCCAAACTTATGCTTCTCACTTGTACTGAAGCCGGGACCCCAAAAGGCGAGGACCAAGCACTTCAATCGGCGACTAAATTTCGTAAAGAATGACGTCGAAAGTGGTAACATCGACATCAAACACATCGCAGGAACCGAGATGTTGGCAGACTTCCTGACAAAACCACTTACAGGACCAACACTAGAAAAAGCCTTGATCGAACTCGGAATCGCCCCAACCAAGAAAGGCAGACACGAAGAAGAGTAATCAAGAAAGCAGTGCGTAATGACGGTTCAAGAGGAGAATTTGTTGGACCCCATGTCGCTTGACCGCCATTACGTCGCGAGAGGGCACTCGGACGTTCCGTGGCAGACGCTGATACGTCCACTAGACGACCCAATTTAACAGCCAATCATGGCCCAGTGTCTACATATTTAACCTGTGTATTTTCCCAGAATAAAACACTTGTAATTCTTTAACCCTACGATGATGTTGCATTATTTCAACCACACGATTTCCAACACTCACTTATCTGTTTTTCTTCAAGTGATTATGGGTCCATTTGATGCAATACTTCATTGGCCCGTGCAGTATACTGCCAAAGTTAGCTTGATGGATCAATTGACACACACAACTCATTATTCTCAAACACTAAATTCTGACGTAATCCAATATAGAGATTGTTATGACAGACCAACGAATACGGTAAACCGTGCATGTGGATGCTCAGAATTTATTCGTTTGAATGAAATTGAACCATTATATTTAGTTGATGACACAATGTTTTTTAAACTAGATTTAGATGTTATTACTTGAAAACAATTGTCAAATTTCCATTATTCTATATATGTTGGTATTGTAATAAATAAATCAGATGATTGTCAAGTATTAATTCGTTTTAAATATTTTCCTCCTTAATTTTTAACTATTGAAACATTTTATCGCCAGGCGGTGCCCGAGTAAAAAATGGCCGTTTGTGCGAAGTTTGTTTTTTCACGTAATGCTTTCAATTTTCGTTGAAAACGGCGATTTCCATCGACGGTCCTTCAAAAAGAAAAACGAGAAGATGAATTCGGATAGGTGAGGTAAATCTTAAATTCAGTATCGGCGTCTTATATCTGGTTATCGCGCTTTAAAACTCAAATTTTTCAACCTCCAAATTTTCATTTTTGTTTTTTGTTTTGTGTCTTTCTTTTAACGAATTAAAATTCTTACAGATCGAGAATGACGGCGAGGGAATCAGAATGAGAATAATTCCAACCTGTGATGTCTGATATAAGATGTTCCGAAAATGAAACGTCCTACCGGTAAGTATAATTTCAAAAATTACCATTACTTGAAGTTAAACTTGTTTTGTTGTATAAATGTCATACATTCGCCCACTCATTGAATTTTTTTAAACACAATTATGGATTTTGCAGTTTGACTGTCCATTGTCTTTCAAAGTATTGAATTTTGTGTTTACTTCTTTTTCAAAGCAGAAGAAACAACTCAAACAGTACAGACAGCAAAATTAATTTCAGTGCTTGTGGTAAGAGTAATTTATGAATTATAAGGAATAAATCCGTATTGTATTGTCGTCAACGAAGTTCGCGTTCACCATGTTTGATGATGAAAACGTCGCAAAAACTTAACTTTTTGCATCGGTTTTAAACGTTTTGATGACGTTTTCATCATCAAAACATTCATTTTGATCATTTTTTACAATGAAAACGGCGAAAACAGCTGTTTGCGTCATTAAAATCAATGAAAACGATTGCTTTACTAAAAAAAAAAGTTTTTTTTTTTCTATCTGCAAACAACAGTACTTAAAAAAAAACATTTTAATTTTTTAAAAAATATTGGAAAAGTGAACTGAACTATTAGTTCAAGTTTGTGAACTTGATCTTAGTTCACTTTGAAAAAAATTGTAGAGAACGTGAACGTGAACTAGTTCACACGGTGTTGAATGCGAACTTGAACTAGTTCGCAATTTGGTGAACGAGATACAACACTGATTGGCGCCTGTAAATCTCCTTCATAGTTATCATAAGTCATTCGGCCGTTCGGCATATTACCATTTAAAAAAATGCTTGTTTCCTAATTGTAGTTTAACTCTCCTATTTGATTTCGACAATGTTGCATTTGTGTGCAGTTCTATGTAAGTGAATTGAGTAAGTGGTTAAAGAGCCATTTTTATGAGTTATTTATTCTTCCTAGTAAGCTGTGTAAGCTTTTCAGCCGCAGCAAATTTGACTCGGATCAGTACGAAAATTACCATTGGTATTTCTCCGCTGCAAACTGGTGATGTTTTTTGTACAATGCTTAAATGCTTAAATTCTAAAATTATTTTAATTTTCTTTCAGCAATCTTTTCAAAAAATATTTTTAAAGTGAGTATGTATGCCTTAAAGATGCGCATTGAGTGCTAATTTGGTCTTCTTTTAAACTCTATAAAAGATAATACACAATACTAGTATACCCCTTTATATTCATATTTTATTTGCTTGTTATTATTTCCACTAGCCCAAAACAAGGTTTTTAATGTTCTTTTTAATTGAAAACAAAATTGTCACAATTGGACGAGTTTTCAAAAACAATATTTCCATTCTAACGAGTTTTACATTTTATGAAATTAAAGATTACGTCAAGGAATATATCCGACACGAGTAATACATCAATTGAAGTAGCAGGATTTACGGTAAGCACTTCCTATGCTAACATTGATTTTGTAGAATTTATAACTTTAAATTGAACCAATTCGTCATGTTTCATTTTGATATGTCATTGAGTTTTTTATATGCATTTAGGGACAACTTCTTTCTTGAATAAAAAAAATATTTTTCTATTCAGTTTTTTTTTCTGAAAATTTCTGATTTTGTTTATATCATACTGAACTTTAACTCAGTGAAATTTTAAGTCTTTGGTCATTTATTTAATTAATTATGCTAAATGCAATATTTTCTGCCCCTTAAAACTCCAGCAAAACTATTATGCTGGCTTTGCTGCCTAAGAAAGAGAGCTTCAGTCAACAGCTTTTTGCATTCACCAGTAGTGTTTAAAACAACCACTATTTGGTTCATTAGGTTCATTATACTGTAGTTATTAAAACGAATAGGAAGCATACCAAACATTATAAATGAAAATTGATTATATTTTTGATTATTTAGAGCACATATGGTCTCAAATTTTTTTCCAGCATAAATGACATTTTGTGAACAAGTTTTTTTATTTTTTAAATTTGATTTGAGTTATCATATCTTATAATTTTAAACAATGCTTTATTGTCATAGTATAAACCTGTAAATAAATTTTCAAGTCAAAATTTAACTTGCAACTAACAAACCTGTAGTGGTCGCAAACTTTTTTTCACCACTGTATATTTATTTCTTCTTTGCATTTTTCTTTTATTTTTTTCAACGTATAATTTGCAGTTTCCGCCGTATGTTATCTTCAGAGAGGAAAACAATTCAGTAATAATGGATGGTTATTTTGGACAACTGTTGTCCATCTTTCATACAAATTATAATATTAGGTAATGATTACATTGTGATGGAATTTTGTTGGTTTTTAATTTTCAAAATTAGCTTTAAGTTGACTGCAATGAAGGGGATGGTTTTTGGTGAAATTCGACATGGAAAATGGAATGGATTGATGGGTGAAATTGTACATGGAGTAAGTATTGTTTATTAGCCAATGATTCTAGAAAAATAATATTTGCTGAGGAGCTATAAATCAAATAATCTCTTTTAGACTGCGGATATTGCCACTTGTATAGGTATTAGTCAAAAGACGAGAGATTATGTTGACTTCTCGCTTTCATTGTTCGAATTGGACTTAAAAATTGCGTATCGAAAATTGGATTACCGTGAATGGTCTCTGACTAACTTCTTGAAAGCATTCAGCACGAATGTGTGGCTAAGCATATTTGCTGTCAATTTGATAACCACTTTCCTTATTTTAATGGAAAAGTCGACAAGTGCAGTGTTTTGCAGAGTTAAACCTTAAATTGATGACAATGTATTGTGATGATTTACTGTTGATTGTAACAATTGATTACCTTCTGGCTAAATAATGTGTGTAACCCAGACAACGGAGTTCTGGAATTTAGTGTGCAAATAGAGATGAATAAATGTGTACAGCCATGAGTTTGGCTCTGATCTGAAATGCCTGAGTATTTGACAAGTGGAACAAATCAATGGTATCCACGATTTGCGGACGAGCGCCGCAATATTTGAGACAGTGAGTAGTCGGTGGACATTAATTGTGATTTTGCGTGTTTTTGGCCGTGTTTTGGGTCGATTTTTTGGCCCGACAATCCCCTTGAGGTCGGCTGACGAGCGACGATCGTCGTGACAACGTGCGTAGCAGCGCAGTGCAGCCGCACGCCAGTGGGACGAAGCGGAAAAGGGATTTTTGAAGACGATTCTCGAGGACGAATCGCGGCACGATTTGGAAAAAGTGAGATTTCGAACGTGATTTCGAAGTCGAGGTTCGAACACGAGTTTTAAAGGCAAGTCAAGTCTCGAGTCGATTTTGTTTGAAGCGGCCAGATGGCACAACCCATGTTGGGGATCCTCCCGCCGTTCAAAGGAGCGACGTGGCAGGAATGGCTCACCTGGAAGGAGATGTTGGTCCAGTATGTGAAGCTAAATGACGTCGAGAAGGACAAACAAGCGGCGCTGCTCTTGACGACCGTCGGGACAGCCATGTATGACAAAATTAAGCGACTTTTACACCCGAAGGAGTTGGCAACGCTCGAATTGGTGACAATAATCGAGGCAGTGGACTTGCACTTCAAAACGGTTGATACGCCGTATATGGCGCGCCAGCGTTTTGGCGCCAAAAGGCGTAAGACAGGAGAATCGGTAGACAGTTACATCGCTGACTTGCGCGTAATGGCGCAGCGATGTAATTTCTTGACGAGGGAGGAAACCGACAACGCAATAGTCGAGCAGGTGGTACGTGGAATTAAGAATCCAGTCTTGGTACGTGAGATTCTGCTCAACATGCCATTGACGGTTTTGGAGGTAACAAAACGAGCAGTGGCCCACGAGATGGCCCACATGGCAGCCGAGGGTAAAGATGAAGCGCTACCGGTGGTCGAGTCGGACAGCGCCCCGTCGACTTCTGCTGTGGTACTGCAGACTACGGCAAATTTTCGACGGAATGGCCAGAGAGGACGGGGTCAAGCATTTGGCCCGCCAACGTCCGCGAATACATCAGCAGGACGAGGCGGACGAGGTGGTGGTTTTCAGCGACCTTGGCGCGGGCGTCAAGAGTCGTCGAGAGCACAAACAGGGCGACCGTTTAAGCGTGACGGTACACCTGTTCAATGTTTCCGCTGCGGTGGCCCCCACTTCGTGAGAGATTGCCCTTACGACCCGCTTTTTGGACCATCCGGCGCGCCTTTCCCGAAAACGACCGGCAAGCTGAGTGGTAATTGGGTTAAGACCGGAGGAGAGGTTGACCAGGGCTGTCCCGTGGCGTCGTTCCCGGTGGACACCGATGGAGCGAGTGGAGGAGGAGTGCCCGAGGAGAACTGGCGGCAACGGCGAGTTCCTGTCAACGCCATACAGGAGCAGGAAGAGGAGGACTACGCGCTGTTCCAGTTGGCCAGCTCTCGAGCACGACCGCCCCCGTTGATGGTGCATGTACTTTTAAACACTTTTCATTTCAATTTTTTACTTGACACAGGGAGCGAGCTGTCGATATTGAACGTGAATGACTGTAACAATTTACTGACCAGGGGCCTGATCGACATGCGCGATATCAAAGTGACGACAGTCAGGCTTTATGCCTACCAGCAACAGCCTGTGGAGGTATTGGGTGTAGTGCATGTGCACTTGAGTATTGCGGGAAAGCTCAAGTTTGTGAAATTTATAATTGTTGGCAAGTTGGGCCCCAGTTTGATTGGAAGGGATTTGGTATCATTGTTTGGTTGGCAAACAATTTCGAGTGCACTTACCCCCAATGACTACGGCACGACGCGGGTGGATTCACGCGACGATGGTAGTGGAATTGAGCGAGACTTTGTTGGCCAGTTAACCACGGGGCAAGTTTTGGGGTCGGCGGAGTCCAATTTGAAGGCGCTGTTGGGTCGTTATCAGGGAGTGTTCCGTAAGGGTTTGGGCACCTACACGGGCAAGCCGGTGGAGCTGGTGTTGCGACCTGACGCCATCCCAAAATTTTTCAGACCCAGGCCTGTTCCATTGCCTTTGAGGCCAGCGGTCGCGAAGGAGATTGACCGCTTAGTGGCAGAAGGAGTGTTCCTGCCTGTACCATTTACAGAGTGGGCTACCCCGTTGGTGACAGTTGTAAAAAAGGACGGGAGTGTGCGACTCTGCGGTGACTACCGCTCGACGGTCAACTCGAGTCTCCAGCCTGACCCGTACCCCTTACCCAAAATATCGGATTTATTGGCCTCGATTGGCAAGGCAAGGGTGTTTAGTCTTTTAGACATGAGACACGCGTACCAGCAAATACCTCTGTCACCCCAGTCGGCGGAAATAGCGGCGGTCAGCACCGAAAAGGGGGTGATGGCGGTGACCCGCTTGCCTTTCGGGACTATGCCGTCCGCAGGACGTTTTCAACGCATAATTGTGATGGTGTTGGACGGGATAGTTCACATTTTCATTTATTTGGACGATATACTCGTGGCCACGTGGACGCTTGAGGAACATTTCGAAGTATTGGAGGAAGTGTTCAAGCGATTGGCGAGCAAGGGGCTGCGACTTGCCGCCGAGAAGTGTGTATTTTGCAAGTCGAGAGTAGACTTTTTGGGGTTTACTGTGAGTGAGAAGGGGGTTGAACCGATAATGTCAAAAATTGAGGCGGTGGTGGCGATCCCCCCGCCAGTGGACGTTAAGCAATTACGCACATTCCTGGGCATGGTGGCATTTTATGCCGTGTTTGTGGCGAAACTGGCGGACCACGCGGCGCCACTGTACGAACTGTTGTGCGCGGACGCCGTGTGGAGCTGGAACCAACGCAGGCAAGAGGCCTTTGACCAGATCAAGCGCGCATTAACGAAGGCCCCAATTCTAACCTTCTATGATTTAGAACGCCCATTAACGATTGCGACTGACGCCTCGCCTTACGGCGTGGGGGCAGTTTTGGCCCATGTTGGTCAACAGGAGCGCGAATTGCCAGTTGCCTACGCTTCCCGATCACTGACGAAAGCTGAAGTCAATTACGCCCAAATTGACAAGGAGGCGTTGGCGGTGGTGTTCGCGGTGAAAAAGTTTCACGTGTATTTGATGGGCCGCCATTTTACCATTTTTACGGATCACAAACCACTGTTGGGCATCTTGGGCCCCGATCGACCAATCCCACTAGTAATAAGCCCTCGGATGCTGCGTTGGGCGTTAATGTTAGCCGCCTACGATTATCGTTTGTTGTACAGAAAAGGGGAGCAGAACCAAAATGCGGACACCCTTAGCCGTTTTCCTGTGGAGGAACCGCGCGAGGAGGTCGAGGAGTGGCCGCTCTTCCTAGTCGAGCTCGAGAGAGAGGAGTTGCTGTTAGCAGCGGATGTGGCGGCGGCAACAAAGGAGGATCCAGTGTTAGTGAGAGTAGTGGCGGCGGTGCGGTCGGGCAAAGCTCAAGAAATTGGCGAACTTAGAGACTTTTTTGTGAAATTTGAGGAATTTAGCTTAGTGGCCGGAGTCCTAATGTGGGGCGATCGGGTAGTGGTGCCATTGATGTTACGCCAGAAAATGTTGCGGTTGCTCCACGAGGGCCATCCGGGCATCGTGACGATGAAGAAGCGGGCCCGAAGTGTGGTTTGGTGGCCCGCCATGACGGCGCAGATCGTTCTCTTTGTGCAATCCTGTGCAGTCTGCGCCCAGAATAGGTCCTTACCACCCAGGGCGACCCCCATTTCTTGGCCCCGTGCGGAGGAGCCGTGGGCCAGGATTCACATTGATTACGCGGGACCCATCCAGAACAAGATGGTGTTAGTGGTCGTCGATGCCTTCTCTGGTTGGGTGGAGGCGCGCGTCGTGACTGTGGCCACATCTGCCTCCACTATCTTGGTTCTGCGCCGCATTTTCAGCTCGTTCGGGTTGCCACATCTTTTAGTGAGCGATAATGGCCCCCAGTTCAGCTCCAGGGAGTTTGCGCAATTTTTGGCCAAAAATGGCGTTGACCATATCTTCTCACCGCCATACCATCCACAATCTAACGGCACAGCGGAACAGGCGGTCCGCTGGGTTAAGGGCAAATTGGCCAAATTCACGCAGGGCGATTTGGAGCTGAGACTCTTGCGCTTAATTTTATTCCAACACGCGAATTTTAAAGGCAGAGACAACAACTCCCCAGCCATGAACTTTTTGGGGAGGCAATTATTTACTCATATCGACTTAGTGCGCCCCAGATTGACCACGGCACGTGGCGCATGCGACTCTCGTTACAGGTCATTTATCGTTGGCGATCAAGTGTGGTTCCGTTCATTCCCAGCGACCAAGCCACCGTGGAGAGCGGGGACGATCACGGAGCGACGCGGAGAGTGCGTCTATGCGGCGAAGGATGGCGAGTCGGGGCGAGTGGTGGTTCGCCACCTGAACCATCTAATCACAAGGAAGGAGGGTGCAGCCGACCCTCCGGAGACAGATGCACAGTTGGAGCCACAAGTCGTACCACAAGTTGAGGCGAATCCAGAAACCCAGCCGCCTGTACAGTATATGAACCGAAGTCGACGAGTTCAGCAGCCGGGGGTGATACAACCGGCAGGGCAAGCGGCGTTTTCCCGGCTGGTGGTGCCTCACGGGACCCCCCCTCAAGCCGTGTTGACGCCGCCGCCGGGGAGTCCACAAGTGATGGCGACAGCGACGCCAGTACCCCCAGCTACACCAGTGCAAGGGCAGTTGCCAGCTCTCGTCGCGGTGACACCACCAATTCCGGCGATGGCTGAACCAGTAATTGACGAGCAGCGCCCAGCTGAATTACCCCAAGTCGCTCCAGGTGCAGTTCAGAGGACAAGAACGAGGGCAACAAGGAACGTCGACGTCAATTACAAGGAGCTATCGTCGGGGGAGGAAGGCGACGAGGATGAGGCGATCATGGCGAATTACCATAATTTGCCTCCAGCAAGGCCACCCAAGCGTGGGTTAATGGTGGCCGATATGGTCCGCCTGGAACCCCGGGAGGATCCTGTGCAATTCGGCCCGAGCACCTCGTCGGTTCCCCCAGCGAGAGATGCACAGCACCCGAGAGCGCCTGCAAGGAAGACTAGCAAGGAGAGTGCTGAACCGACACAGTTGTACAGCAAAGAAGACGCCGAGCGTACCCGACTGCTGTTGAAGAGGATGGCGGACAAAAACAAGCAATAGTTGCAAGTGTTGGGGTTGACACACAGAGTTGTTTTAAAGTTGTTAATTTTTGAGATGTTTACTTGCTTTATTGGAAATGGAGATGTATTAGAATTACAAAGAGGGTTTCTTGATAATTGGGGAGGAATGCAGTGTTTTGCAGAGTTAAACCTTAAATTGATGACAATGTATTGTGATGATTTACTGTTGATTGTAACAATTGATTACCTTCTGGCTAAATAATGTGTGTAACCCAGACAACGGAGTTCTGGAATTTAGTGTGCAAATAGAGATGAATAAATGTGTACAGCCATGAGTTTGGCTCTGATCTGAAATGCCTGAGTATTTGACAAGTGGAACAAATCATTTTCAGTATGTGTAATAAGTTTTATAAATGAGATTCTCCTCTGGTGGCCAATTGTCGTAGTAGGTACGTACAATTGACATTTTTTAGAAGGCAAGTAATTGAATGCATTATTGATGTTTGTTTCAGGCAGTTTATCATTTCCATCATTGCATTCTTTGAAATTTTGTCTCGTTCTTTTTCTGACATCGTCAACAGTGCTTTTATCTGTTTACTCTTCACTGTTGACAGCTATGTTTGCAACGACTAATATTAAAACTCCATTCCACTCACTTGAGGAAATGGTTCACGATACAGATTATTTACTCGTCATTTTAGAGAGTAGTAGCCCTGAACTAATCTTTAAGGTTTTTGTTTAAGTGAACACAATAGAGAGTTTGTGGGATGCATTTTTCCCTTACAGTTAAAGATTATACGGTATAAAAATAGTGTAAGGAAAAAATGATAAATTAAGTTCTTGCGCGCTGCACTTTTTCCTTATCACTACACTATTTCAGCCAACTACTGACAGTTAGTAATTTTGGGCCTCACTTATCATTCAATCTACGTACCTATCTATGACTGTGATGTGTTTGATCGGGACAACAAAATAATCGCCATTTGCAATGGGCGGAGCTAACAATATAGTGTTCTCAATTCTGATTGGCTGCGCTGTATTTTAATTTAGTGTTGAAAACGATACACTAAAGAATTTTCTTTTACGATATGGCACTAAAATAGTGTATCGTGGAGCAAAATAAGGGAAAATGCATCCCGCAAACTCTCTATTAAATCATAATAACAGTAAACAAATGCTTTATTTAATTCTAACAGAGGTTATTTCCCAATACATCATATCTGAAAGTGAAAAATGTGAAGGAAGGAATCGACGCAGTATTCGAGCAAAAAGCAGGATTTGTTGTATCCGAACATTTAGTGGCAAACTGTAGTTTAACATTTGCCGATAAGCCCATGTTCAGTATATTTATGCCACTGGCTTTTTCAAAACATTTTGCTTACAAGGAGTTTTTCAATCAAAAGTAACTATATTCCGTATTTCTAGAAACCAAACTTTTATACTCTTGCTCATCATAAGAGTGTAACTTTTTCATATTGGCCAAGCCTGTTTACTCCTAACTGTTGCCTTTGTACTACCACCAAGAAAAGTAATTTTTTTTCAATTTTGTGATTATTATAATGATTAAAATAATATCATTTTAATTATATTTTATAATAAAATGTTTTTCCAATTTATAAAATACAGTTTTATGCTGTTTTTCGTTGAAAACACATGTCTGTTTAGTTTATTGATTACCTTGCCTGGAAAGCACAATTTTGAATTTTACTAGTTCCTTAGGCAATCGATTGCAATGTCTGTACATTTATTATATTTCTGGTATTTTGGCTTACTTTTAAACATAACTACACCAGTGAAATGGCTCGGCCAATAGGAAAAAGTTACACTCTTATGATGAGCCAGAGTATAGTTATTAATTAAGTTTTTCAATGGACATGACAGAATCATAGAGTTGAAGGAATGTGGATTATTACACATGTTGTCTAATCATTACTTAAATACGTGGCAAGACTGCGGCGAGGAAAATTTATTCTATCCAATTTCGTTTGGTCAGATACGTGGTCCAGTTGTCCTGTTTGCCTGTGGAATGCTTTTGTCGGTTGTAGTTGGGTTACTGGAGTTATTATTTTAAAAGCACATTTTATATATATCAATTTAATTCTCTACTGGTAGTTTAATAGTGACACTTAGCTTTTTGTCAGTTTAATGTCGATGTAAAACATTTAACATTGGAAATAAAAACCGGTGTATAATTTGGTATCGTCTGTACGGCCTGTGCTACATTTATGTGTCAAGGGGTCGCTTCTTCGGCGAGGTGCTACGCACTGCAGTTTTAAGAGCGGAGCATTTGCTTTTCGAGGGTGACCCTTAACCCTCAGATGGGCAACCCTATACCAATTTTGGGACAACACTA
The DNA here is from genome assembly GCA_949358305.1 of Strigamia acuminata. Lineage (NCBI taxonomy): Eukaryota > Metazoa > Arthropoda > Chilopoda > Geophilomorpha > Linotaeniidae > Strigamia > Strigamia acuminata. The sequence continues at coordinate 5,708,503 of OX442315.1, read as the reverse complement.
TTCTTGAATAGGAAAACTTTTTTTTGGTTTAATTTAATTTTCTGAAAATTTCTGACTTTGTTCACACAACAATAATGTTTGTTTAAAATAAAAATTGGAGTGTTCTGAACATTATTTATTTATTTATTCACCTTTGAAAATTCAGCCCCTTAGAAATTCCAGCTTAAATTTAAGTTGGCTTCTCCCAATCTTTTAAAAGCGCTTCTACTTAGTGCTTCCAATTTTTATCACCAGACACCATGTGGCGCTAGTAGTCCAACACAAGTGATTACACGGTTCCATTTCTGGCTAAAATATACATTTAAAATTAAATTTTTTGGGATAAATTAAAGTTTTTCAATTAAAATTAAATTTTTTAGGATAAATTAAACTTTTTCACTTAAAATTAATTTTCTTGACTAAAAATTAATTTTCTTGGCTCAACAACAGTAGCGCCAAGTGCGACAATTTTTCGCACTACCCTAACAGCGCTTAAGCTAACGGCCTTCCGGATTTAATTATTTTGTACCAAATTTGGTACATTATGGGCACCAAAGTGTCGTCTTTGGAGTTTGTCCATCTGAGGGTTAACTCAACCTTGCAAAGTTTCGATGTTGTAGACGTCTTTTTTTATTTGTTTGTTGTGTTTCATTGACATATGATGCAGCAATGGGCTTTGTGGATGCTGTTGTGTTCTTGCAGCAGGCGCGGCTTGTTATGACATTGTAAGCAACAATAAACGTAACGTGATTGTCTCTTCTGTTCCGAGCAGCAACTAAATGAGAAAAATTCGGTTTGAAATTGTGAAACTCTCCCGCGTGTGTTTCATTATGGTCGCCCGCAATGGAGCAACCACTACATATGTTAAGTGAAACACAATAATGGCGCAACACTAAATTCTCATGTAATCAAATTTAGAGATTGTTATGACAGACCAACGAATTCGGAAAACCGTGCATGTGGATACTCACAATTTATTCGTTTATATGAAATTCAAGCAAGATATGTAGTAGATGAAACATTGTTTTTGAAGCTAGATTTAGATGTTGCCCTGTTGGTCCATCAGTGGTTGTTTTTGTAATGGCAAATTTATTCGTCGCACGGTGAGTCCACTCGACTTGCAGTGCAATTTGAATTAAGAATGAAATTTTTTTATTTCAAACAGGATGAGCAGCCATGTGCAAGAATGTATTCGTAGTTTTAGCCAGTGCAAGTTTTCGCCAATCGGTTGTCAATTTCAGGTTTGTTGATATCGCAACTAAATTTAAATTTATTCTACAAAGTCAAAACATTGCAGGGAAATCAGTTGGAAGTTGAAAAATACGAAGTTGGCAATTTTCACGCTGAGATGATGATGAAATTATTGCTGGATCTTCAAACTGAGGTATTAATAATTACAATAAACAAGATTTTTTTGTTTAATTTCAATAATTGTAAGCTATATGCAAATATTGGTCATTCCAGAATGAGTGTTGCAGGAAAATGCAGGTTGTTCAAGGTAGAACTTCATTCGATCGATATTTTTGTGAGGGTTTAAAATATTATTTCGATAGGTAATTTGGAGAAAATCATAGAAAAACAAGAAAAGGAAATTCAAGATCTCCACTTGAAACAAATTGAACAAAGTGGCAAAATAGAAGAATTGTTATTGCGCATAAAATTGCTAGGTGAATTATCTTATCACAAAACGATAAAATCGATGAATATTTTGTTGAACAAATTTCAGCTGAAGACAAAGATGAAGTTGAGCATTCGATTAAGACAATGGAAAAAACTATTGGTAAAAATGCAGTTTCCGAATTTTATTACTGTTTTCATGTGATTTAACCATAAATGGAGATTTTTTTTAGAACTTCTAACCAAACAGCAAACGGAGCAGTGCGATAGCGTAGAAAACTGTCAAAAAACTGTGACCAGTGTGATTACGTCCAACAGTAAGTGAAACGAACCTTTCTTGATTGCTGGTTTAATGTAGATTTGGTTTTAGATCAGTTGACTAAAGCTGTGGGTAAGAACCGTTCTATTTATTTGGCTAACACGTAAGAGATTAAAAGAACATAATACAAACTTTGTTTCAGCTGAGGACAAGAAAATTCTGAGTGACAAGATCGGTAAAAGATTTTTGACAAACTTTTCTCGTCAAATTTCTGATTAAATTTTAACTAGTTTCATTTATTCAACAGAAAAAATAGAATTGGATCTGAAGAACCAACTGGCAACCTTTTCGTCGTTAGAATATGTCTGGAAAATTGATAATTTTCGAAAAGCTTGTCACAAGGCAAGGTCGGGAAGGCAAGACCACATTTGTAGCGATCATTTTTACACCAAGAATGGTGGTTATCGAATGCGACTATTCCTATATCCAAATGGTGATCTCGAGGGAAAGGGGACGTACTTATCCCTTTTTCTTCAAGTGATCGAAGGTCCAAACGATGCAATCCTTCGATGGCCCTTACAGTATCGTGCACATCTTTTCTTGATGGATCAATTGACACAGACAGATCATTACGTTAAAATCTTAGAATCTGATCTTATCAATTTTAAAGAATGTTTTGAAAGGCCAATGGATGCAGAAAACGAGGGATATGGAAAGTCATACTTTATTCGTTTAGATGAAATTGAACCAAAATATGTAGTTGATGACACAATGTTTGTTAAATTAGATTTAAACGTTACTACTTGAAAACAATTGTCCACTTTTGAATGTTTACTTTAACTTGAAACACTGAGGTATCTTGCTGTCTAATAAATAAATCAACCGAATGTTAAAGTTAACCAAACTACTATAGTAACTTGAGCACAGTAATAAAATATCCACGCGTAATTGTTGATTATAAAGTTTGAATAAAAATAGAACACGACTAAATTCTGGAAAATTGTCCACTTATTAAAGGCTTTTATTTAACTTGACTTGAACGTTTGTTTGTGTGTTTCAACGTCCGGTCACATGACCTGTAATGTAATTTCTCGACTTCCGGTTTATGTAATGTCCACAAAAAATGAATTAAAAAATTAACCATTCGATTGGAAAGTAGACTTTTCCGATGCAGTTATTTGGTCTACTTTCCAATTATAACGATAAAATTTGTATTAAAATTAGTTAAAAGGGAGAAAAGGCTAAATTACGGCGAAATGTAATGGAAAACAGCGCCACCTGGCGGATCCCGTAAGCTATAATGGAGGCATAAATGTTCGTCGCGAAATAAAAAAAAGCTCTTTTTTATCTCGAAATGAGATTTGTAAATTTTGAAACCAGTCTCGTTCGACTGGAAATCAAAATCTGCACCTGCCTGTATCTTTAATTTTTCAATTTGGTCAAGAAATAGTACCGTTGCGTTCCACCAAAGTCGGCGACCGCTTGGCAAATTCAGTGACCGCATGGCAAATTTAGTGGAAAATTTCAGAGTGTAACTTTTTCCTATTGGCCAAGCCTGTTTACTCCTAACTGTTGCCTTAGTACTACCACCAGGAAAAGTAATTTTTTTTTTCAATTTTGTGATTATTATAATGATTAAAATAATATCATTTGAATTATATTTTATAATAAAATGTTTTTCCAATTTATAAAATAGTTTTATGCTGTTTTTCGTTTAATACACATGTCTGTTTAGTTTATTGATTGCTTTGCCTGGAAAGCAGAATTTAGAATTTGGCCAGTTATCTAGGCAATCGATTGCAATGTCTGTACATCTATTATACTTCTGGTATTTTGGCCTACTTTTAAGTATAACTACACTAGTGAAATGGCTCGGCCAACAGGAAAAAGTTACACTCTAATGATGAGCCAGAGTACTATATTCTAGTTGCAGTCAAAAAGGCACTTTACAAGATGTCGTTCCATTGGTCGAGCCAGTTTACTACTAACTCCAGACTGTATACTACTGCTAAGAGAAGTAGTTTTGATTTTTATTTATTGTTTTGCTTGTTTTGACTAGTTTAGTTTAGTTAACGTTATTTTGATTTTTCTTAATATAAAATGTTATTTCCATCATTGAAATGAAGTTTTATGCATATAAAAGTGTCAAACCGATGTTTGTTATGTTTATTGGTTACTTTGTCTAGAATTTTGAATTTTTGATTGTTGCCTAGGCAATCGATTACAATGTCTGTACATTGTAATGCAATTCTGGTGTTTGGGTCTATTTTTCCGGATCACTACACCAGTAAACAGGCTTGACTAATGGGACGACATCTTGTAAAGTGCCTTTTTGACTGCAACTAGAGTATATACCGTAGTTATTAATTAAGTTTTTCAATGAACATGACAGAATCATACCGTTAGGGTTTCTCTACCGGTATTTACCGGTATCAAAAACCGGTATTTTTTAAAGAAATACCAAATACCGAATACCGTCTTTAGTTCGGTATTCGTTACCGGTTTTTATTGGAAGAAAAGTATGGTTAATACTGCCGAAATTTTTTATTTTAGGGAAGGAAATGGTCAGTTTTTAACTATTTATATCTTCAATTAATTATTATTATTGTTTTTTTTTTAATTTGAGTAAAATTTCGGTCCAATAGACAAGTGCTTGAGTGGTTTGATTCACTGAGGTTCCCATTATTATTTATTATAATTGTTCTTAATACCATATTTAAAAAAAACATTCTCAAAATTATTGATAGTTGCATGTATGTTTTAAAAATGGCGTTAAAATTACAAACCCAATTGAAGAAGTGTATTGTTACGTGGATAAATCACCACTGTTTACCCACGTGTTTAACTTATATTTGACTTTGTCTTATCAAAGACTAATTGCATTTATTTAACTAACTTGACTTGGGGTGTAAATAAGAAGGACTCATTGTTTAGGTTTAAATCATACAAAATATATTTATTCTGTTATAAAACATAAAGCATAAAGCAATTTCAATTAATAATAAACTTAAGGATAACTTAAGACTAAACTAAAACTATCTTAGACTATGTGGTGACCCGACTGGGGTGGGGCACGAAGAGTTTCTCTCGTGGCCTACATACGGGTAAAGAAGGGGAGTCGCACGCGCGCCTCCCTTCCCTCAGAGCATTGACATCCAGTCAATGGACGGGCGTCTGCCCTGGGGGAGTGGGGGAGATTCGTCTTCTCCACTATTGGGTGGCTTTAGTCACCTGTCACCCCCCGCTTTGTGCAAAGGAATTCGCCTTGCACTGAGCGGGCAGAACCAACACAAAAATCAACCAAGATACACGTAAAAGCCAAACGTCCTAAAACGATCAAGCCTAAGTACAAAGACTTCAGGAGTGACCTAGGACAAGGGACTTTCAACGTGAGTACGATTGATTTGTGTTAACCTCCGCAGAGTAACCTGCGAAACAAGATTACCACACTATTTTAGCAAGCCAGCTAGAAATAGTAAACCTACTCCAATTTAGCGAGTTGTGCAGACAAACGGTCGCACAAGCCTAAATTGCAGTAACCACGACGAGCGTTCCCGCCGCTGTGTGTATCGCCGGGAACCACCAAGCGTCCGCCGCTGTGTGATCGCCGGACACCTACAAAAAACCCTAAACCTAGACAACAGACCAGAAGTAAGACCTTTCAGGCATTCACTCGCGCCCGACCAGCGTGAGCCCGAAGGACCGAACGAGAAACGTGAGACGAGGACGCCATTCATTGCCACGCCGGCCCAAGACGACACCACGTTGCCACGCGGACGCCATCTTGGATCCACAGCGACAAAGGACGACCTCGACCAGTTTCCCGCCAACTTCACACCCCTTTCCTTTTACCTTTTTATTCCCTTACATATTTTATTCCCTTTTAACTGTATATTCCCGTATAATAAATACATTTATTATATTTACCTTTTACATTGTCTTGCCGTGTTACATTATTTGGGTAACCGCTTGAGTAAAGCGGTATTGCGAGATCAGAGAGTGACTCATACCACGTATCAGCGACAGACCGAGTTGAGCGCGACACGTGGGGGCCTGTCCGGGATCGATTTAAACGACTCGAATAGAACTTGAGATCATTTTCATACCCAAAAATGGCAGACAATATCCGAGTAACGGATTCCGACTCCGACGCGAACAAGAGAGCCGGCAGTCGTAAAGGCGCCGACTATCACTTGCGATCTGGAGGTCCCTTACCCAAAGCCTCAGCGCACGAAGCGAGGCAAAAACGGCGCAAGCCTAAACCCGATCGCAGAAGCGCATCAGAGGCATCGCACCCGTCTCGTTCCGAGACGAGGCAGCGATTGGACGAGACAGAGCGGGGTGAAGAGCAATCTCACTCCAAACTGCCGCGTTCTAACCGTGACGGCGAGACGAGCGGAAACGAGGTTTTATCCCGTAACCCATCGCCTCGTCTAACGCACGACACCGAGGTGGGCAGTCCGAAAGCGGCGTCTCCGATACAAAAGACGGCCTCAAACACGACAGCTAATTCGGCACTAAACACGCCAATTACGCAAAGCCGCCCAGCTTCGGTCAGGTCCGAAGGACACAAGTCCAATGCGTCAAAAACTGAGCGTGTTCCGAGCCAGCCTTACAGCGTCTCGGCCACATTGGTTGACACGATGCAGTTGGCACAGGCAGAAGGTGTACGATACACTCTGCCAACGGGAAAAATAACTGTGTACGAAACATTACAAATCGTACGTGCAGCTTTAAGAGCGCACAGGTTATCCCCGGAAATCACCGTTGTTGAAGGCGCATACGCTCAACAAATGGTAGACTCCGCTCAATTCGAAGCGGATGCCGAGAATGAGGCCCGACAAGCCATCCGCGAGAGAAAGCGGAAGCTGGCGGAAAGAGAAGCGCGAGCTCTCGAGTACGGCAAATCCCAGCGCGTTCCGACTACTCCAGAAGAAGTCGAAATAGTTGATCGAGCCTTACATGCACATCGTTATGCATTCCGTTCTCAACAAGAAGCTGAACAAGCTTTCATGACTAGGCTGCAACGAGACAAACCAAAATCCGTTCGCAAGCCAGAAGTTAGCTCGTCCGAATTGTCCGACGAGAGCGTAGAAGGCGACCCGAAGCGCACGCCGAAGGTCAGCCCCAAACCCGAGCGAAAAAAGGAAGTGCCAGTCACTCCACGCAAACGGGAAGTCTCGACCGAACAACGCGTTCGACCTCGCATGATGGCGTTAGACGATAACACTAACAACGCTATCAACCGATTAATAAATGCGAACAACGCGCGTCGTAACGAAGAACAGACTCACACGAGCCGACAACGCGACGACCCGCGGGGTAACGACTGGCAACAGCCGGTACCCATCCTCAAAGACGACGGACCTTCGAGAAAACCTTCCGAAGACCGCACATCGTCACGAGAGGAACGTCAACGCGAAAGAGGACAGCAACAGTATCACTACGGAAACAGTGATTCGTCGTCGGATGAACTGGAGTCGAATGCACCCAGTCATCACGATTCGGAGAGAGGTTCCGGAGAAAGACGAAGGGAAAGAGAACGCGATGAACGCAGGGAAAGGGAACGTGACGACCGTCGTAGGGGCCGGAAAGAGTCAAACTCTTCACGGCGCAACCCGCCACGCCGCTCACCGTCTCCCGACCCCAGCTCCGACCCCTCGTCCAACGACGACAGACGAAATGATAAGTCAAGTAATCGCCGGAAGAGATCCAACTCTCCGCGCGATAGAGAGAAACGACGTCGATCGGAAAATAGCGACCACCGACGGGAGGAGTTTCAGGACCTTCCCCGACAAAGCGCGTTTACCGATTCGACGGGTCGGCAGTATACGATGGGAGAGCTTGGAAGAGCCCTGCTTGGCTCGTTAAAAGCCGAAGGAATCGATCTGAGCAAACGAAATGATCGTAATCGTAACACTGGTGACCGCGTAAAGAAAAAATACGCTGTCTCCCGACGTGACACCATGAGTGTTACCGGGAATATTAGGTGGCAATTTTATATTCAGAACCGTTTCGACGGGTCATGGAAAGCGGGAGATCGCTTCCTTGACGAAGTAATTCGGATTAAGACTGCCACTAAAGCCACCGTAGGAGACATGCTCACCCACGGTATTGTCGAGCTAATGACAGGCTCGGCACGTGAGTGGTACCAAGGATTGAAAGGCGTCAATTGGGACGACTTTTTAATGAGATTCGACCTGCGCTACGGCGAGACACCCGAAGAGGTGAGCCGAAAGATGCGAGGTCTTCGCCAGATGCCTGGTGAAACCATAATGGATTACGACATTCGCGCCAGATTGTTGTTCGAAAAGGCCCCGATGGAATTTCATGCCACGGGATTCAACCTTTTCTTTCTCGGCGGTTTGTCGGAATACTCGCAACGGGTGCTACTTGAAGAAAGGGCACCGACAGGAGGCAGCTACGAAGAAATGAGCGCCTTCCTGTTCGAGAACACGATAGATATCGAGAAGAGATATTATTCCGCTTTACCAGAAGCGGAGAAAGCAGCAACCGCTAAACGTCTCAAGTTGAGTGCGGAAAGATATGGGGCGACAGACAAAATCATGCGCCCTACTGAATATCTTAGCGGTATAATGGAGCTGGCAGAAGCTAGCGTTGGTTTACAAATAAAAAATAAACTGACATCCACGCTGCCTTCCAACCCATTGGCCGCCCCTAAAAAGGCACCGACAGCGTCAGCCATGCAAGCGACACTGGAGGAGGTCAAGGAGGGGGAGGAAGCCGAACAAAATGTCGGAAAATCAGACGAAAAAGAAGAAAAAGACGATTATTCGACGGACGAAGAAATACGAAGCTATCGCGATACCTTATCAACGGGTTGCGATGAGGAAGGACCGCTAGTACATCTCATCCATCGAGATAGAGCGGTAGAAGAATTTCGCGCCAGGTTAAAACCAAATGCCGGCCGAATTCCGAAGTATTTTCGAAAAAATTACACGCCACCGTCGAAAGTAGACCCTGAAAAAAAGAAATCGATTGAAGCCCCAAGAGACAAATCAAATATTCGTTGTTTTAAGTGTAACCAACCGGGTCACTATTCCAATGAGTGCCCAAGAACAGCGAAAGAAGACGCTAAGTTTGACGCGATAATGAAGCAGATGGCAGAGATTAAACTCGCCATGGCAAAAAACGAGTCAAAAAACGAGTCAGCGCAGGCGGCGAAGAAATAACTTCTCGACCGTCTGCGCCATTCATGAAGAAGAAGGGGTTTAACAAAGGGTTCGATAAACCGCCACCAGTCAAAGAAATGGGTAGTGACATAGCTAACGCCCAGATCCAAGACAGGGCCAACAACGCTTTGCAGGTAATTACCGCAAACGCTGAGGCTGAGGCGGAAGAACCAAACCTACTGCTTGAAGAATTACCTCAAGTAGTCGAAGACACAGAAGAATTTCGTGTTTTCATGTGCAACGTGGCGGTCGAATATACCAGCCGCCTATGTATGCTGCCCATGACAATAGAACGCGAAAAAATTATGGGACTGCTAGACTCGGGAGCAGATCGCTCGTTCGTTTCCGAAGACATAGTAGCATCATTGGGTCTCACCAATAAGATAAAAGGCGTTAATAAAAATGTACGTCTAAAAACCGCCAACGGAATGGCGCGTCCAAAAGGAGTTATATTATTGACCATGGAGTGGCTCGGAGGGGTAGAACAGCACCCTTTCCTGGTCCTGCCCACGTGCGACAGAATTTTTCTGTTGGGCTTAGACCTCATGGCGTCAATGGAAATACAACCAAATCCAATAACGAAATCTTGGAATTATATCAGAAATGATAGAGAAAGACCCGCAATTGTCGTGCCACCAGCTCTTATCAAAGAAGCGGCCGACAAGACACAGTGGGAGAAAGGCCTAAAGAAATTCGTTCAAGACTACAATTTTAAAGCATTCGTAGCAGAATTGCAACGGGACAATGTAGTGGAAACGCTTGTCGCCGACGCCGCTTTAGAATTAAACGAAGCGGCAGCCCTACGAAGGGTCCTACTTAAATATGAGGGGATCCTGTCGAAAAAACCGGGCCGAACGAATAGGGCTATTCACGAGATTAAATTGACGGATAATAAACCTATACGAGTTGCGTATAAGGGAATGAATCCGCAAAAACGTGAAATAGTGCAAAAAATGTGCCAAGAAATGCTAGACAGTGGCATTGTCTCCGAGGCCCAGGGAGAATACGCGACGCGAGTTGTGCTCGTGATGCGCCCGGGCTCGGACCCACGCCTATGCATTGATTACCGCCCATTAAACGCGGTGACAGAGATAGATCCCATACAGATGCCGTCTATCGAATCCATTTTGAGAGAGCTTAGCCCCTTTTCTTGGGTTACGACGATGGATCTGTCGAAGGGATACTGGCAAGTTGAGATGAGGCCAGAGGATAAGCTAAAAACAGCATTTTACTCGCCAATTGGACGGTTGATGTTCAACGTCATGCCGTTTGGTTTAGTGAATGCTCCCAGTACCTTTCAGAGACTAATCGAAAGCGTATTGGGTGATATCCTGCATCAGTTCGTGTGGGCATACCTAGATGACATAGTTATTGCCTCTAAAACATTCGAAGAGCACATTGAGCACATCGACCAAGTGCTCACCCGGCTGGCGAAAGCTGGGTTACACGTTCATCCGGGCAAGAGCAAGTTCTGCCGAAAGGAGCTTGCCTTCCTGGGTTATCGCATTGGAGTCAACGGTTTAGCTATTGGCCCCGAAAAAATCGATGCGATTAATCGTTTCCCACCACCCGAGGACGTTAAAGGTGTCCAACGGTTTATGGGAATGATAAACTTCTTCGGCAGGTTGCTACCGGGTCTAGCTGAAGTGGCAGCCCCAGTTACCGACCTCCTGAAGAATGAAAACGAATTTGTATGGTCAAATGAGTGCAACATCGCATTTAATGCGATAAAGAGGATGCTGACGGAAGTCGGCGTAATGCCTCTACCCGACTTAAACCGGCCGTTCATATTACATACGGACGCCAGCAGAGTTGGGTTAGGAGCCGCGTTGCTCCAAACTCACGTGCGCGACGGAGTCGAACAAGACCTGCCGTGCATGTTTATAAGTCGCAAACTCCAAGGCGCTGAAAAAAATTACAACGCCACAGAGTTGGAGTGTTTGGCAGTTGTGTGGGCTATAAGGAAATTCAGAGATTATCTCGAATATACCAAATTTGTAGTCCACACAGATCATCAAGCGTTACAATGGCTGATGAAATTAAAGGAGCCAGCCGGTCGACTAGCCAGATGGCAGTTAGAACTGATGGCATGTGACTTGACCATTCAATACAAGCCCGGCAAATATAACGTCGTGGCTGACGCTCTATCAAGGGCACCAGTGTCAGATCCTATCGACGCTGACGATGATGGCGAGGATGATTCCCGCATCATTTACTGCCCGACGAGTTGTCACCGTTGGGATTTAAGGAAGATAAATGAAATTCCCACCGCGTCTCCAGCAGATGTAAAATTCTGTGGATTCTGGACGCGGTTATACCAACCAGCTGCTGACAATCACCCAAATGCAAAGAAGGAATTTAAGCTAGAGCGGAGAATAAATGACCCGCTTCTAAGCGCCTTCCACGCTCATGTCGGCAGGCAAATGCGAAGCAATCCCCCGACAAGGGAGGAAATAATTGTGCAACAAAAATTAGACAAAAAATGTCAGGACAGAGCTAGATTCGTACTGACAGGAAAATATCCGCCCAACTTAACCAGAAGGCAGAAGCGTCGTTATGCACACGAATCCATAGATTACCTATTGGATGACGGCCTTTTGGTGAAACATCACCCAAATCACCAAGATGACTTGAGTGAATCGGACACCGCAGTAAAGGTAGTAATACCTGCTTCCTTAATCGGTCGCGTGCTGTGGTTGTTACACGGGCACCCGCTTGCGAGCCATGCGGGAGTAAGCAGAACACTCTATCGTGCTACACAGCTTTTTCACTGGACAGGGATGAAAAAAGATATTGCTCTTTTTGTCCACCAATGTCAGCGATGTCAAGCGTGCAAGCCGAGGAGTAAATCACCATTCGAAACTATTTTCTTAGGGCCTTACGCGCCTTTTGATTGTTTAAGTGTCGATGTGATGGGCCCAAAACCCGTTACGGGAAATAAAAATGCGTACATTATCGTTATAATGGACGTGGCGACTCGTTGGCCCGAGTTGTACGCCGTCGCTAGACCTTCAGCAGAAAAAATCGTTGAATGTATCTACGACGTGGCGTTACGTTACGGATTTCCACGTAAAATAATATCCGATAACGGACCCCAATTTATCTCGAAAATTTGGGGTAAGTTTTGTGAGAAATTCGGGATTGTGGCGTCACATACTTCGACCTACAATCCCAGAACAAATCCCGTTGAGCGACTCAACAGGGACATTAAATATGCACTAAGTATATTCACTGACATCCACAATAGGTGGGATGAATACTTGAGGGAGATCGCGTTCAGCATACGAACAACAGTCTCGAGGACGAGAGATTTTTCTCCGGCCTACCTCAACTTCGCCCGGGAGCTACGAGTGCCTTGGGACCCACGAGTGGCAGAGTCAGTAAATGTGGTGGACCCCGAGAAACCACATGAGTACGTGTATAAATTGGAGCAAACCATCTCCAACACGTACAAGCACATGATGGCGCACATTTTTAACATGCGCGACCGCATTTTACAAGATAAAAGCGGTGGAAAATTCGTGAATTTCGAGATTAATGATTTAGTGTGGAAGGACACACACATCCTCTCAAATGCAGCGAGAGGAATCACCGCCAGCTTGGCCGACAAAAGAGACGGTCCGTATGTGATCATCGGCAAGCATGGCGGTAACGCGTATAAATTACGTAAGCTCGAGGACAATACCGAGCACAAATCGATCCAGGTACGAGAGTTAACTCCGTACATTCCGGAATTCCCGCAAGAAATGTGGGCCAAGGGCCAAGTCAAGTCAAAAACTGACGGCCAAATCGTCGATATGTTCGCTGGCGAGTCGGAAAAAGCACCGCCAAGTGACAACGAGGAGTATTTCGACGCCCCTTCACCACCGGTAAACGAGATAGTTGAATCCGTTCCGGATCCAATTTTGGTCGGGGGGGAAACAGGAGAAACTCCTGAAACAAACACAAAAAACACGGATAAAAAAGAAAACAATAATGAGGAGGTACAGACACAAAAAACAACAAAAAATATCGTACCTGTCTCGACTCATCACCTGCGGCCCCGTGGAAGTAATCCGTTTATAAAAGACGGAAAGGTCGTAGGAAAGGAGTAGAAAACGTTACGAGTCGATGGCGACGCTGAAAAACAAAAAAATTGACCGATCGACAGCGCTAGCCATCAAAATCCGAGACTCTGAAAATTTCGCTGAGTCCAACAAAGCGGATATCGGTCGAATTCGCGTCACGAGATGGCGTGGAAACGCGGGACCCGTAGCAAAATTATCGGCACGGGTCGGATACCGCGTGCAAAAGACCCCGTAGCAGCGATCGCGCACGGGCGTAGAAACAAAGGAGCCCCGTAGCGTAACATGCGCACGGGCTGTTGCGCACAGTCATAAGCACCTGGTTCTGGAGTAAAATTACCCAGAACCCACCACGATTGCCTCGTTTTCACCCGGACTTCCGCTAAAATCAGCTGATCGTCGTCCGCACGTGATACACAGCGAGTGCATTTTTAACCAAGTTTTTGATCCATTTTACGAGAAGTTTTCAAGTTTTTTAATCGTGGTCTGACTGAACGCGCAATCCTCACGATGGATGAGGAAGGAGGGGACGAGGAAATGCTTGAAATACAGCATCATGACGAGAATTGGGACCCGGACATAAACGTAGTTCCACCCGATCAGGTAGTAGTCGGCATCGCCGCACGAGATTTAGCTCCGTGCGGTCGAATTAAAGATACACTTGACTAATACTTGACATGAACGCTCTGCGTTCGAAATAGTGTATAATTATTATACTAATATCCACGATCGCGAGAGCGATTGTATTTTCTCCTATTATTTGTCTTCAAGGACGCGATAGCAGACAAACTGTCGCCTCGCTCCTTGAAGATGACTCACGACAATTGACACGAACGAGACAAAGGAAACGAGCTTTCTTTTTATATTCCAGAAATGGGAATAATTTATTGGATGGATTTTGAAAGAATTTATAGAACGTTGTTTCTATTTTTATTTGCTATTTTATTTGCGAATTTTTTCCCGATGACACTAATTTATTATAGATTCGTTTTTTAACTCGACTTTAACTCCGAATTTTTGGAGTTATTATTAGACAAATTTATTTCTTTACAAGTTAATTCACGACAAGAACATTTGTTTACATGTTCTAAAATTGTTATTGGAGATTTTCACGAACGATTTCGCGAATTTATTGGTTTAAATACAAATTTACAGTTTAATTTTAAATTAAGCAATCCGAAGAAAAATTTCCGGATTAATACGCTCGATTCCGTCTCGTGGTTATCATTGGACGTGAACCAGATGTGCCAAGAAGACTCTTTTCTTCCTGACAAGGACGAATCAATGAACAGGAATAGGACTCGACGAGCGGTCGCACGTTTCAGCGACGTTCCTCGAGCCCACCCCCTATTTATCTCCGTGTTATTGGCGATTTCATTAATTATTTTGTTTCCATCATTGCAGATGGAGCTCCGAGACACATGGGGAGCGCTCAGCCCCGCATGCATAGTGCGAGCGGGCATATATCGAGGCGTACTGCCCGATTTTCTGCGCCGCTGCTTTGGCGAAGATGCGAAGCCATACCGCCTGCGCGTATTATTTTCGCGCGCCCTCGCCAAGCGTTGGGTTAACGATTGTACACTCCTGGACGCGTTCCCGGAGTCGGTGCGAAACGTCGTCGCTGCAGAGCTCGCTCGCATCGATGACCCGAAGTCACCAATCTTCCACCCGGCCCTGTCGAGCCAATACTCCGGCAGGCCGGCGGAGGAGCATGTGTTGTTCGCGTGGCAAGCGGCCGAGACCGAGGAGGCCCGCGAAGAAGTGTATCAACACTACCGCCAGCAGCTAATCGACACTGCGCCGGCGGTTGCAGAGCGGATTTTGCAAGACGACGGAATGAGCACCGCCGATATACATCTGTGGTGCGAGCAGATTCGGCAGGGAGAGGTTGCGCCACAGTGGCGACCGAGAATGGGGATTCTCACGTCACAAGCTGAAATGTGGCAACTCCACTATTTGGGAATTCTCGGCCCCAAATATAATTTCCCAAGGAAGCGCAAGCGCTCCAAGGGAACCGGGGGCAGCGAATCGCGCTCCCCGGGACGGTCGAAGAAACAGTGCGTCGAACAGCACTCGACCGTCAACGATGGAGCGGGAACGTCAGCGCAGCCACCGCGCGACCCCGCGAATTACACCAGACCAAGGGTGTTCGTCAACCGTCAGATGAAAGACGGTAAAGAGACTCGAGAAGTCTGGATTTCGGGTGACGAAGAGCGAGTCTCTCGTCCCCGTGTCGGCAGACATCCGCTAACTCATCGTGAGCAGCGGAAACGAGACCGCAAAGAGCGGTATTTCGCTCGCTGCGAGGCGCGAGGAATTCCCCTTCCCGAACACGCTCTCAAAGCAATCGAAGCGAAGGAAGCGAGAGAGGCACGATCGAAGTCGAGTGGCCGATCTTCCGGGGAGCGTCGCGTCCTAGCGCCAGACACGCGGGACCTTCGCGAGATCATCACCCAGATGAAACGCAAGAAATTGTCTCGTTTCGACCCCGCGATGCAGTTCGCTCGCAAGATGGGCGTCGTCGAGCATGGTACCGTGATTCCACACGAAGTGGCACGGTGGTTAAGCGAATATGTCAATTCGCGACCGCGTGTAGAAAACGCGCCTACGGCCGTCGTTCCACCGACGAGTACTGTAAGCCAGCTCCCGGCACTCCAAGTCACGCCGACTGGAGTGCAAGCGACGCTGCCACCGCCAACACAACAGTCTTTGACGTTGCTGTTGCCGACGCAGTCATCAACGTCGCAACCGTTGCCAGCACAGCAGTCCCTGACGCTGCCGCCGCCGACACAGCCGCTGCCGCCGCCGACGCAGCCCCCGCCGCCGCCGCCGCCGATGCCGGGTTCGAGCACTACGCCGAACTTGGCCGTCGACGACTCGGTGATGTTGCCCGTTCACCAGAGCATTGCGCGGGAATGCCATAACGCCCGATTCGGAGAATATTACCCGAGCAAGGCAAGACACGACCGCACCGCGATGTGGTATGAACAGCGTGACGAAAACGCACGGCTGGCTCGAGAAGCAGCCAATCCATCGATCGAAGAGCTCTTGGCCTTCGCATTTGTGATGGAGGACCCGAGGGCCGCCGCCGCTGCTCTGCAGGGCGCCGACGTCACTCAGCGCCATTTCATCGAGTGGGGGATTTCGATGATGCGGCACCACTCGCGCGCGTTCGCTGCAGATCCTGATCGCAGCAACCCTGTAAATCGGCGCAGTCTACAGCTGGCTTTGACGAAAATCATGGTCCAGTTATTGACCCCCTCGCTCTTTGGGGTCGGACGACAGGCGATGGCCTGTTGGTCCGTAGTAGACAGAGAGGGTGTGCAGATACCTCGCGCACTCGTTGGAGAATGGAGCGCCATTCTCCCCAACCCGGCGATGACTCGCTTCGAGCTGACCCGGGACGTGGTGAACCCCGAATGGGAGGGGTATAAGTTGCGGAGCATGGCCTTCCGCCACGCCGTTACCACGTGGGAGCCAACACCGTCAGCGCAGTCACACGCAATGATGGTCACGAGTGAAGAGCCGATGGAGAGCGACGCCGCCTCTTCGACTGCTTCACGTGGAGCCCCAACTCCACCTCCGCCGCCGCCACCGATGCCACCAGCGGCGACGCCACAGACACCCGTCCTATCAAATGCGGCGGGTAAGCCTAGACGCCTGCTATGCCGGACGCCGCCAACGATGTCCGCCGCTCGCCAGAGCCTGACGCCTCCCGCAGCCCAAGAAGCGCAGGAAGAGACTGTCCAGCAGGCAGTGGTTTCGAAGAGCGCCAAGCCAGCGAAAGCGGCGAAGCCTCCGACAAACTACTATGAGAAGTTGTGTGACGAGTTCTCTCAGCTGTCGATGACGACGGCGACGCGCAAATTCATCCTCGCGCAGAGAGACAAGGGGAAATCGGTATTCGTTTGGCTACACAACCAGGTGCGCCAGACCACCGATTTGATCCTCCATCAGCGTTTGCTGAGGGCCCACCGTGCGCCTCGAACGGCCGCGGAGGCGAACGCGATCCGGCACACCAATTCCGGGTTTTCGGCGTTCATTCCGCGGGTTTGGCTGCATGAGAGGAGACGTGCCCCGTACGAGCCAGCCGGCGGCCACGCATTGTGCTTCATTTCCGAGCACGAGGACCCCCGCGACCAGTCTTCAGCCTTGGTTGGAGATCTGGTTTTGCCGCCCGGCGTTGTGCCGCCCGGCGCTGAGCCGCCCGTCCCTGGAGTGAGTTTCGCCCAGGCGATGGATCCAGCGTCGGGTCCCAGCAAGAAGGATTGATCGCTCCGAACACCGGCGGTCAGAGCTGGGAGGGGGACGTGTGGTGACCCGACTGGGGTGGGGCACGAAGAGTTTCTCTCGTGGCCTACATACGGGTAAAGAAGGGGAGTCGCACGCGCGCCTCCCTTCCCTCAGAGCATTGACATCCAGTCAATGGACGGGCGTCTGCCCTGGGGGAGTGGGGGAGATTCGTCTTCTCCACTATTGGGTGGCTTTAGTCACCTGTCACCCCCCGCTTTGTGCAAAGGAATTCGCCTTGCACTGAGCGGGCAGAACCAACACAAAAATCAACCAAGATACACGTAAAAGCCAAACGTCCTAAAACGATCAAGCCTAAGTACAAAGACTTCAGGAGTGACCTAGGACAAGGGACTTTCAACGTGAGTACGATTGATTTGTGTTAACCTCCGCAGAGTAACCTGCGAAACAAGATTACCACACTATTTTAGCAAGCCAGCTAGAAATAGTAAACCTACTCCAATTTAGCGAGTTGTGCAGACAAACGGTCGCACAAGCCTAAATTGCAGTAACCACGACGAGCGTTCCCGCCGCTGTGTGTATCGCCGGGAACCACCAAGCGTCCGCCGCTGTGTGATCGCCGGACACCTACAAAAAACCCTAAACCTAGACAACAGACCAGAAGTAAGACCTTTCAGGCATTCACTCGCGCCCGACCAGCGTGAGCCCGAAGGACCGAACGAGAAACGTGAGACGAGGACGCCATTCATTGCCACGCCGGCCCAAGACGACACCACGTTGCCACGCGGACGCCATCTTGGATCCACAGCGACAAAGGACGACCTCGACCAGTTTCCCGCCAACTTCACACCCCTTTCCTTTTACCTTTTTATTCCCTTACATATTTTATTCCCTTTTAACTGTATATTCCCGTATAATAAATACATTTATTATATTTACCTTTTACATTGTCTTGCCGTGTTACATTATTTGGGTAACCGCTTGAGTAAAGCGGTATTGCGAGATCAGAGAGTGACTCATACCACGTATCAGCGACAGACCGAGTTGAGCGCGACAACTATGAGTATGAATAACATTACATTCTATCACATTAAAACCTTGAGATGCCACAGCAATAACTGCTTGTCAACCTCTGTGTCCTCTCTAAGTCAAACCCAGACTTATATAGGTTTGGGCTGTTCTATTGATCATTGATAGGTAAACTAATTACCTCATTCGCTTAAGGCGAAGTCTATTGAGAATTTAATGAATTAATTCGGCTCAAATAAGTACGGAAACGTGGTGGCGACAACTGGCTTACAGTGTGCTCGCCAACCGCGTAACAGCCCCCTCCTTTAGCTTTTTGGACCCCAAAAACAATATACTAAATCTAATCAATAACATGTTATTCATTCTCTTGGGATATGTTATCCATACTCATTTACAATAATATACACTTCAAATTAAAGATAATCTAAAACAAATTCACACTCTGAAATTCAGAATATCGTTTCAAGTATTACAGAATACACTTTCAATACACTTTCAAAATCAACACTTTTTGGTATTTTACATGCTTATATTAATTTTTTTCTTTTACTGTTTTCCTATTTTCTATACAAACTAATAATTCAAAGAAATAATGCATTACATTCAATGTGAATGAAAAATGAAAACAATAACAAAATCAAAAAAAAATAATATCAAATTCAAATAATGAAAGAAATACGATGTCTCTGCTCGCTCCAGTATACCTGGGCTCACATCATTGACAAAACAATGAAACAAATAATACAAAAAAAAATAATGTACACACAACTCTTAATGTCCAATTAAGGCTGGTTTTCCTCCTTTTCGAATGGGATCAACTTCTCGTGTAAGATCTCGTACACTATACGCTGGCGCAAATCGATGGGATGGCCATGGCGCATGTTGTCCCTATCTTCGATATATCGGCGGGCAAAGTATAAGATAGTGGGCCCGCAGCTATCGCCGTCAAGCTGTTGCATGCGGGGCGGGTCCCACTTCTCATAGCCCCGTGGAAACACCATTCCAGCTCCGACAATACAATTATGCACTCGCTCCCAAGCAGGGCAACTAAAAGTGAGAACCCCGCTCGGATCGTAAAGCGTTACCCGTGTTGGAAATTTGGTCCAATCGACCACAAACAATTGCCAGTGATCGATTTCTGGTATTGGGAAAATCCAAATTGACTTCCCATAATGGTCATGGGTTTTCTTCATCCATCGCCTCGCTTCTGGGAACCGCTTAGAGTCCAGTATCATCTCAACGAAATCATATCTGACTGACCATACTCGTTCGTTAAATTTTGCGAGCATCCGCAAATAATGGTCAATCACACTTGGATGAACCCAAGCCCTCTCACCTGGCGCAAGATGTCCAAGAGACGCCATTTCACTGTTGGTTATTATTATGGACGGGTCATCTGACATGGTAATCGCTGTTTCATGCTTTGGCCGGTAACTAAAAGCTACTGTCGCTTCCAACGCCTCCATCTGTTGGTTTCCTTGCAACCGAACGCGATAAAGCACCAATTCCTTGGGCAAAATCACACATGGGTCCAATTTGGATTCCCTGCGCCCGAGTACTGTCGCTCGTTGGATGTTGCGACGAATCTTAGCCTCGTGTTGCAACAGCTTACTGTATCTGCTGCTCGAAACCATGCTTCGAACACCAAACGTCCATCAAGGCCTTTCAGACCTTTTTTTCTCACTTCTTCAGTCATACAGCGCTGCTCTAATCTTAGTTCGCCAAGGCGCTTTTCATTCCGAGAAATTGTTTTCTTCGCCTGCTTCTGAATGACCTGAAGCCCTTTATCGGTGAATGCGCGTTTCTCCGCTGTATCCGCAGTTCGTCTTCTTTGCAGACAACGCTTACGCCGCGCTATTTTGTTTAGCTGCACAGTTGTCAATGGTACATCATACTCTTTAGGCCGCGCACCAAGCTCCTTTCGTTCGGAAAATGGGCGTTTAAATGTTACTAACTCGGACAATGGTTTAATAGGAACCGTTGCAATATCTTCCTCCTCAGCCAAGACATCCAAATGCTCCAACTCCGAATTCCTATCATATAAATCGAACATCTGGGTTGAAACCCCCGAACACACGGAAATATTGTCGTCTTCGTCTGAGCTGTCTTTCACGTCCATCCGACTAAATTTTCCCGTCATATCGTCCATTCAAGTCTAATATGTGCAAAAATAAATTAAATTCATTAATTAAAATTCATTAATGGCCAATACAATTCATGTTCACAATCAATTTGTCTAAATTTCATTAAATTTCTAACTTTATACAATATTCAAATTATTTCATCTAAACCAATTAAATATTCATAGCTATTTCTATTAAATTTTAAAATTAAATGCTAAGTTAACATTTCGAAAAATGTGCTAAGTTCGCTTTATTCGCTGGAAAAATGGCGATAGATTCGTTTCGTTTCGTTCACTTTCGGGACTTTTATTAATATCTTCCAAAATCCATGAAAAATGTCTTAAATCTCTTCAAATCATCAAGTAAATTCAAGTTATTCTTGGTTCACTGCAAATAACTTGCGTTCGCCTCGAAAAACAAGAAAATACAACATTAAAATCACATCACGTCTCGCCTACGTTCATTCCAACTTTCGTCAAACAAAAGTACCTACTTTCACCAAAACTACACAAAATCCTCGTCAATCACGTCTCGAATAACAGCAATTCCCTTTGCTCACTGCAAATAACTTGCGTTCACTCAAGGAAAGCTAGTAAAATGCAGTGTAATCCTGGCGTGGTTGCGATCTAAGTCGGCGTGATCGGAAATCACTTTCAGCAGGACGTCGCGCACGCGTATCAGCGCTAACAGCACTTGCGACACCTGGTGATGGTTTCTGCGACCGATTCTTCTTGTTTTCGTCTGGCGACGACTTTAGCAACTGATTTTGCTTGCTTTTCTCATCTTCTTCTTTCACTCGACGTTCCTCAATTTCTTTCGGCCCGTAGAGTGCCTTCAATCGTTCCCTCTCAGTTGGAACCGGGAAATCCGACGTTTCGTCTTCAGATTCAAAGAGTGATTTCAATGATATCTGGTCCTCGTCAGTTATAAACCTTTCCTTTACACCTAATTTAGGCTTATCTCGCGAATCTTCGTCTTTCTTCACAATTTCCGCATTCTGATCGTCTTTTTGCGAATTTTCTTGCACTTCATCGGAAAATGTTACTTTCTTTGGTGGTAAATCCTGCAGAATAGTTTCTGGAATTTCCTCTCGTGGCTTGTATGGCTTCAAACGCTCAACATTGACAATACTAGTCTTCTTTCCTGATGAATTCCTTACTTCATAATCGTTTGGCGCTGTGCGTCTAACTATTTCATATGGTCCAGAAAATGGTGGCAGGAGCTTTTCGCTCAACCCTACTTTCCTATTTGGGGTTTTCAAGTAAACTAGTTCTCCTGGTTCGAATTCGACCACAATTCTGTCCAAATCAAATCTTCTCTTGCTCTTCTCACTCTGCCATTCTAATCTTTCGTTGGCAATTTTCCGCATCTCCCTCATAAATCTAGAAGTGCGAAGAGTGAATTCCTTTCGAGGAAGGTTCAAGTTCACATCCACACTCAAATCAACTTCATAACCTTTCAACAAATAATATGGGGTATATCCAGTTGTTTCATGGACTGCTGAATTATAGGAGAAAATGACAAATGGTAAAAATTCATCCCAATCTGTGTGATCTTTATTAGTATAACATGTCAACATTTTGGCAAATGTTGCATTGAATCTTTCCGTTAATCCGTTGGTCCTTGGATGGTACCCGGAAGTGGATTTGTGCTGGGATTTAAACAGTGCTGATACTTCATTGATCATTTCATTCCTGTACTCCGTCCCCTGATCGCTGAGTATCTCGCGTGGACTTCCCTCTTTGAGCATTACCTCGAATACAAGATTTTTCGCTGCTTCCAACGCTGTACATGCTGGAGCCGCTCTGGCAATGACTGCACGTGACAAGTAATCAGTTATAACAAAAACAAACTTATTTCCACTGTTTGAAACTGGAAAGCTTCCTAACGTGTCTATACCAATCCTCTCGAACGGTCTTGAAATCGTCGACCAAGGTTGTAATAAACCTTTTTGTGGAGTGGTCATTGACTTACTTCCTGCGCAATGTGGACAAGAGAGTACGTAATTCCTTACGTCCCTATATATCCTCGGCCAAAAGAATCTTACTCTAATTCTTTTCCACGTCTTATTTAGGCCGAGATGAGCACCTACGAGCCCGTCATGCATTTCTTCTAACACTTGCTTACGTAAATGCTGCGGTACTACTAAAAGGTTTCCTTCCATGTTTAGAGAATTGTAACTTTTCTTTCTAAACAATGTGTTATCCAGAATAACAAACTGTTTTAAAGGACGTTTCCTGTTTCTTGGAAGTTGCTCAATGTTCTCCATTGCGGTGATGATCTCCAAAATTTTCTCGTCCTTACGCTGTTCTACAGGTAAGTTGAGTTTTTCGAGAAGTAATGAGGGAATAATTTCTTTTTCTTCCTCACCAATCTCTTCTTGGATTCGGCTAAGAGCATCTGCATCCGTGTGCTTCTTGCCTGACTTGTGCATCACATCGTAGTCATAATCTACCAGTTGTAAACTCCACCTGGCCAACCTACCGTTGGGATTTTTCACCTTATTCAGCCATTGTAACGCAGAATGGTCTGTTACAATTGTAAATTTCCTACCGTAAAGATATGGTCTGTACTTGTTAATGCCAAATATTATGGCTAAACATTCTCTTTCTGTAGCTGTGTAATTTTGTTCCGCTGTACTTAATAATCGACTGGCGTAACAAATCACATGTTCCTGCTTGTTAATACGTTGCTTCAAAATTGCACCAAGCCCATAAGCACTTGCATCCGTAGACACAATGAATGGCTCAGCGAAATTTGGATGTGCCAATACTGGTACCGTAACTAAAGCTGTTCGTAAGGCCTTAAACGCTGTTTCCTGTGGTGGTCCCCAATCAAAAGCTTCATCTTTGCGAGTCAAGTTGGCTAATGGCTTAGATACGTCCGCAAATCCTGGAATAAACTTTCGATAATACGAACATAAACCCAAAAAACCTCTCAACTGCTTTAAATTCGTTGGTTTTGGAAATTTGGCAACACTTTCCAAGTTCCGTGGATCAGGTGACACTCCATCAGAATCAACAATGTGGCCTAAATATTTGATGGTATTAGTACCAAACGTACATTTGCTGAGTTTAACCTTTAAGTTCGCCAAACGCAGCTTACTGAAGACAGCATCGAGATCCTCCAGATGCTGATCAAAAGTCTTCGAGAAGATTATAAGGTCGTCAATATAAGCTATACAGACCTTGCCAAGAAGATTACCAAGCACCTTGTTCATCAATTTTTGAAACGCAGCTGGGCTATTACATAATCCCATTCCTAGGACGTTAAACTCAAAATGTCCGCTTGAAGTGGTAAACGCTGTTTTTTCACGATCCTGTTCATCTATTTCGACTTGATAATATCCTTGAATAAGATCCATCATCGAAAAATACTGGGCCCCTGCCAGTTGGTCCAATGTATCGTCAATCCTGGGCAGTGGGTATACCATTTTCTTTGTGATCGCGTTTAACCTCCTCCAATCGACACAAAATCTCCATTTACCGTCTCTTTTCTTGATGAGAAGTACTGGTGCACTCCATGGACTTTCTGACTCCCTAATGACTCCCATCTCAAGCAACTTTCTGGTCTCTTCTGCCTCTACTTCTTTTTCTGCGATTGAACGTCTATAAGGCTGCAAATGTATTGGATCATGGTCCCCCGTATCAATTTTGTGTTTAAATGTTGTTACTCTACCTAAGTCTTTGTCTGTGGCTGCAAATCTATCCTGATTCCTTTGAAGTAACTGCTTCATCTGCTCTTGTTGGCTTTTGTTCATCTTATCTTTAGCAATCGAGGAGTCAAAGTCAAAGCAATGTACTTGCTTTTCATCTATCAACTCAACCGCTTTGGTTGAGGAGTCAGTGCAATACACTTGCTTCTCATCCAACAACCCAATTTCGATAATGTAATACGCCTTACCAATTGCAGATTTCTCCTTCAGAAAGACTGATTTGTTTGTTGGATTAGCCACACGCAGAACTCCTTTACCATACTCAAAATTTGTTAATGTTTTACAACACAAAATTCCAAACCTATCTATTACATTTCCTAGAGGTTCCATAAACATTTCTGTGGTTAGTTTTGTATTTAAATAAACTGGTATAACGCATTCATGCATTGGTGGAATTGAGATATTCTTCATTACTCTGGCAACATAACTCTGGTCCGAAAATGATCTATTTATTGGAAAAACTGCTTCTTCTACTCCACTATCATTGTT
The DNA here is from genome assembly GCA_949358305.1 of Strigamia acuminata. NCBI lineage: Eukaryota > Metazoa > Arthropoda > Chilopoda > Geophilomorpha > Linotaeniidae > Strigamia > Strigamia acuminata. The sequence goes on along the minus strand of OX442315.1, from coordinate 5,683,784 downwards.
CCGGCCCACAAAGATTTTTTGTAAATCATAATCGACGACAGTTCTCGTTGACCTCATGAATGGATCCCCCAACAAAAGCTGATGATGAAATCCTGACACTATTAATACTTCCACCTTATAGGTCAGTTTTCCAATTGCAATGTTCATTTTTGTTTTACCCACTGGAACTACCAAATCCTTTCCTATCCCACGTAGCCTAATGTTAGGGCTGGGTGAATAATCCAATTGAAGAGCTATTGCAACTTCTTCGCTTAGCAGGTTTCGTTTGGCTCCAGTGTCCATTACCGCTTTTATTTCCATTTCTTTTACAATTACTGGGATCTCCAACAATGATTCTGATACCTGAACGTCAATTATAATTATCTTACTCTTCTTCTTTTGTCTTTTCCTTTTCTTTGGGTGGCAACAATTTCTCTGTGGCCGTTCAACTAGTTTTTCGAATTTTGGGCCTTCGTTTGTGCCTGAGGATTAGGGTTTCCATCTTGCTGTTCACCTCTTCTCCTCTTTTTATTCCACTTCCAGCTGTTACTTCCACCTCTTTCCTGTTGCTGTTGTTGCTGTTGTTGTTGCCTGGGTGGATTGTAAAACTCACAGCTGAAATGATGATAACATCCGCATGAACGGTTATTAGAATTATTACTATTGTTAGTATTATAATTATTGTAATTAGGATTAAAGCCTTGTCTTCCACCTCTACTTCTACCTCCTTGATTATACTGTCCCCTATTCCTTATTGGCGCATACCACTGATTTTGTATCAGTATCGACTCTTCATCCAGCAAATCCACTGACTCTGCCTCTAACAATCGCCGCTTTAAATCAGCGACTTCAGCTATTAACTCAGCGTGGGTTGGTTGGGTTCCCACGGTTCCACTCAGTTTACCTGCTGTTACCGGGATCGCCTTCTCGTCCACGATTTTTTTAAACGCCGCGAGTAGAACATCTGCTGGGTCTTTTACTTTATGACTTTCGAATAACTTAATTCTCTCTTCCATATCCGCCAAAGTCTTCGGGAATACAGTAATCAACATCTTTTGCATTTCCGGCTTTAATCCTTGAAAAATATAATTAATCTTCAAATTCTCAGGTAATTCTGGTCGCGCATAAGCACATTCGGCCAAGACCTTCTTCATAAATGCATCGGCTTTACCATCTGAATGCTTCATAAAATGAAGAGTGTTCAATACATTTTCCTGGCTTTTCCTGAACTTCTTTTCGATTTGTGGCTTCCATTCTGTCCAAGTCCAGGTTGGATTCGTTTTATATTGTTCCACAAACCATGCCAGTCCGTCAGTCTTAAGGGCTAACGGCAATTGTTTCACTCGTTCATCATCTGATGCTATTGTAGCTTCATAAGCCACAAGCCATTGGTCGATGTTACCTTTTTCCGTATCATAACAAACAACTTCGCGCTTTTGTATCAAAATACCCTTGAGAAGATCAGTTAAAACTGTTGTTGGATCCGCCATCTTGGATATAAGTCCTTTTGATGTGGATTCCTTTAATTTTACTGGTGTTAACAATTCAAATACTGATTGAAAAGACTTTGATTGCGCAAATTTTAATGGGGTTGCAAAAACAAGTTTATCATCCAATGTGGAAGTATTTTGCTCAACCTCCTTTATTCCAGGTTCCGACTGTGAAGTTGTTTTCCTTTTTCTAACCGCTACTTTGGAATCATCCACTGTGCTTACTAATTCTCTTTCTAATTCTTGATTCTTTAAGTCCAGTAGATTATCCACTTGCGCCTGTGATAACTTAACTGGCTGATCCACTGTTAAGCCTTTAATTATACCTTCACTTTATTCACACAACGCTGTAGCAACTCACAACTTTCACTAACCCTGAAATAAACTTATGCACAATTAATTATCACAATTAGTCACTAATTCAAAATAAATTTCAATAACAAAAAAAATTATTATTATTTCCTGAAAAATAATCAAAATTAATCATCAAAATCAACATAAACTTCTACATAAACCAAAAAGAAAACATTTCCTATAATTGAATCATTATTAATATAAGTTTTATCATTAAACAAACATTGAATATTCACCACTCTTAACCTCCAAAACAACCTCATTTTATTATATAAATTCAACTTGGGTAAATATCTTTAATAAATTCAAATATGTAAATCTTATTAGTGCACTATAATCAAATATTCAACTGCAATTGACCCTAAAAGAAAATTTTCACAATGAGTCACCTTTCAATCTTATTACTCATGCAAATGAGTTTGCAACTTTTCAAAATTTTATATGAATTTCACTTGAATTTTACTGAATTTTAATGCAAATTTGTACGGATTTCAAATGGATCTTCTAATTTTAGCAAATAACTGGCCAATTTCACTTTACTTTTACTACTTTTCACTACTTTTAGCCAATTAATGGGTCTCAAATAGAAAGAACCGCAATCTCCACCACTTTGTTACGTGGCCAGACTGACTACTGTTTGACCACGTAAATACTTTATTATTAAACTGGGGGTTTGTAATTGCATTAAGTTAAACTAGCATTTAACTGTGTTGCTAATAAGAAGGAAACAAAGAGGACTCATTGTATTATTAATAAAATATAACTGTATGTTTATTAAATCATAAATACAATCTGAAATGAACCAAAGATTAACTTAAAACTAAATCTTATAAAACTATCTTAAATCTAGTAAGCATGAATAACTTTGGTGGGTGAAGAACCTCAAGATGCCGTGGCAGTAACTGCCCGACAACCTCTCGGTATGAAAGCTCGGAATGAACTGACATTTCAGTTCTCCTCATCAGCCAAGTAAACTTGGGTGATTCTACTATTACTTAATGGGTAAATTAGTGAGATCATTCGCTTAAGGCGAACTCTAATGAGGGTTTACAGCATTAATTCGAATCGTTTAGTTACGGAAGCGAGGTGGCGACAACTGGTTCACAGTGTGCTCGTCAACCTCGTAACAATATATTAAGTAATTAAAAAATAGCGACGATGCAAGTCTCCGAGAATTATTTGGATGTCGAACAACCATTCGTCGTCGATGAATCTGTTAATGCCTACAACTACCACGAATATTATCCTATTATAGGAACTAATTTAAATAATGTGAATTCCGAAATTCGATTAATCATTCAAAACGAAGATGTATGGACTCACCCTCATAAAAGTTACGTTTGCATAACAGGAAGATTAGTGAAAGCGGATGGTACAGACCTTATCGCTCAAGCTGATGAACAAGACCATATAATAACGTTAGGAAATAACTTTATGCCATTTTTGTTCAGCAACATGAAATATCATATAGGTGATAAATTAATAGACGAAATAAATTATCCGGGTTATGCTACCACTATTAAGGGCTTACTAACGTACAAACAGCTCCAAAATTCGAGCGGAAATATGGGATGGATAGTAGATCATCACAAGGGCGAAGCATCGGATACTCTTAATCCCGCTTTTCTAGAACGTAGAATATTTTACAACATAATGCCAACGCCCAAAGGATCGTTCTCTTTGTTAGTACCGTTAACACATTTAATGGGATTTTTTGAAGACTATACGAAAATCATATATGGTGCCAAACAAGTTTTGACCTTAATGCGAACTCACGACAACGATGCCATTTTTAAAGCGATACAGTCCGGTCCCGCCCCAAAAGTAAACACCCCCGTTGGAAAAATTATCATCGAACAGTTATATTGGTTGATGCCGCACGTCTTACCGTCCGATATCCAAAAGAATAGATTACTCACTGCCATAGATAGAGGGGTGAACGTTCCATTAGCTTTCCGACATTGGTCGTTCGAAATGACAGACGTGCCACAAAGTAAGGAACACGCGTGGAGAGTGGTAACAACCAGCACGTCAGAAAAACCACGTTACATCATCGTGGCTTTACAAACGAATAAAAGAGACGACCAATTAAAAAATCCAGCCACATTTGATAACTGCAATGTAACGGAAGTTCATGCCTACTTAAATTCGGAACGATATCCTTATCTGGACAGTAACAATGATTTTAAGAAAGCCAATTTCTGTAAATTCTTAGAAAGTTGCATTCAATTTAGAAAAGACTATTACGGTGCCGACGATTTACCGTTTAATACTTTTGAGTACGGAAATATATACCCGCTCATCGTAATAGATTGCACGAAACAAAGCGAAAGAATGAAAACCGGAATAATGGACGTGCAAATAAAAATGAAATTTGCGGAAACCGTTCCTGCCGACACTAAAGCCTACGCTTTGATAATAAGCGATAGACTAATGACTATGAAATTAGACAAGGGTAAAATCGAAGTATTATATTAGATTTTAAAATAATATATACGTATATAAAATATATATAAATATATATAATATATAATATATATATAATATATATATATATATATATATATAATATATATATATATATATATATATAATATATATATATATAATATATAATATATATAAATAAATATATATAAAATAATATATACGTATATAAAAAAAGAAATAAAAAATGTATAAGATACATAAAGTGAATCTATCTCCGAATCAACAACGAAAAATATCCAAGTCTGTCAAAAAAAAGATACCCTTGCATTTAAGATTGAAATACGAACAATTAAACGGCAATCATGGCTTGTCTCTTACGGATAGACAAATAAACAAGATCAAAAAAGCCGGCTCTAAAAAGAAAGGCATGACTTTGAGTATACCTTCGAATCAAATTAAACAATCTGGCGGATTTTTCCCTTTATTACTTCCACTATTGGGGGCTTTAGGCGGTCTCGCTGGCGGTGCGGCAGGAATTGCCAAAGCTGTCGATGAGGCAAAAACCAACAAGAGAATGCTCGATGAGACAAAACGTCATAATGCAGTTTCAGAAGGTAAAGGAATGCAATTCGCAAAAAAAAAATCGCGGAAACGCAAGTCTGGAAAAGGTTTTTACTTGAAACCTTACGGCTCACTGGTGACAAAAAAATAAAACCGCTAGATTCGTTGCAGTTGGAGGAACTGGCCAGACGAATGAAAATTTCATTTTTTAGAGGAGTGTTTTCGAGAGATACTTTACCCGTCAAACCACGATCGAAAGAATGTGGAATTATTAATTTGAACACGCACCACGAAAGCGGAAGTCATTGGGTGGCATACAGTAAAATTGGAAATAAGAAGCTGTACTTCGATAGTTTCGGAGACTTGCCACCCCCGTTGGAATTATACGATTATCTGGGAGACAACATAAAATACAATTACAATCAGTATCAAAATTTTGACGAAATTACTTGCGGCCATTTGTGCTTATATGTTTTAAAAAAATGGAGGAAAGAAGAAAAGAAAATAATTAAAAAATAGTTTTTTTTCCCTTCTATTAAAAAAATGGTAAGCGTAAATAAACTAGGAGACGATTATCGTCTTAACGCAGTGCATAAATTGGGCAAACGTCAACGTCGAGAAGTAGATGAGGTTCTCGCAGATCACGTTGGTTACGATGCATTATCCGATCTAGAAAAAAAAATTTTTGACGAGATCACAAAGACTAAAAATGCCCTGAAAGCTGCTTGCGATTCTATAATTAACGATTTGAACGCATTAAAACGTACCGTACAAGATCAAGCTACTAAGCTAACGGGGCAAGGCGAAGGAATTGATACGGAGGATATTGATAAACTCAAAAATGATATTGCCTATGCTACTATAAAATATGGAACGTTGGAACAAGATTTGATTAAGAAAATTAAAGAATTAGAAGCGAACATTAAGATATTAGTAGATAATGCGACTGCTTCCGGTGGTGTAGAAGTTGACGAAAAACAAATAAGCGCATTAGAAATCAAAATCAAAGACTTGATAAATGACGTTAAATCCGAGTTGGAATCTGCGATCGAAGATTTAAAGACTGGGTTGGAGACGTTGACTAATAGCTTAATCCAGAATAAAACCGATTATGATACAAAAATAAACGAAGCATTGGATGAAGTAGAAACCAAAATCCAGAACTTAGACGTGGACAAAATCAGAACCAACATCGAGGCATCAAATGACAAGATAAAACAAGCACAGGATGATATAAAAAAGTTAGAAAAAAGTGTGGAAAATGAGGTTAAAGCCTTGCAAACCAAAATCAAAGCTTTACCCGCAAAATTTGGTGTTAGTAGCGAAAGTACGGAAGACTTAAAAACCAAAATTGAAGCGGCGAAAGCGGAGCTAGGCACAGTCAGTACTGCCATTCAAAAAGATCTGGACGAGACTAAACTTAAATTAAACGAGTACGTAGACGAAAATTCCGTAAAGTCAGATAAAATGCAAACGAGCGTCAACGAGGTTACCGATAAAATCAAATTAGCCAACGAACAAATAATAACGTTGCAGGAAAACATGTTGTCCATTTTGACATCCGTTCAAGAAGAAATATCAAAAATTAGCGCAATTCCGAGCGTTGACGAATCAAGTTTTGCTCCGGCTGCTTTGGCCGGGACTGTCGATACGGTAGAAGCCACGTTAAATTCTAACATCGAAGCGAACAAAATAGAAGTTAATAAGAAATTGACGGAATTAGAAGACAAAATATCAAATCTAAATATTCCCGAAGTAGAAGAACAGGCCGATTTAGTGCTAGGGTTCGTACATTCGCAACGGACCGATTGGTTTTTGAAGGTGTCCGAAGAATGGAAATTATTTGCACATAATGGGAAGTTTTATACTCCTCATTACGGGCATATAACGCGAATCAGTTTATACATGTATGCTACTACAGCAGAATACACAGTAATACCTAACGAGTTTGAGTTTATCTTGTCTATTAACGGGAATGGTCGAACGTTCCATATTCCACGTACAGATGTTACAAAAACACCACGTAAAATGCCGGTATGTTTTAGAACGTACAATTTAGAGAAAAAAGTAGATTTTGATGATAACGATCACATTAGAATATCTACTGTCACCAATTGGAGTCCGGAAATACAAGTTTACGCCCTCGTGTATTGCAGATTCGATCGTAGTAAATGGGACGATTAAACTAATCATCGTCATATTAATCCTCCGCCAAGCTTACGTATCCATAAGCCAAAGTATGAATACAATCATCTAATATCACTCGTTTCTTGTCTTTTGCCGACAATGCCAATTTGTCCACCTCGACCGTTGTGAGAACGTGCAGTTTTGATTTGATCGTTTCAAATTTCAATCTGTGGGCCTCCCGTTCTCCGAACAATATCTTCTTGTACGCCTCCAAGTCCAGCTCTTGCTCCACGACGGCCTTCTTTATACCTTTACATCGCATGCTCGTTTTCCCATTCACGTTATATGCGTAGCATTTGGCTCTTAGCCCTACAAACTCTTCTATCGGCTCGCCGGCAGTCTCGTCTTTGAAGCATCCTATGACACGCCTGTTTCTGCCATCAGGTGGGTCGTAATTAGACAGATCCATCACTTCTGGTATTTCTTCTCTGAAGAACGAGTAGACCGACGGAGCTTCTATTTCGTACATCAAACTATCCGTATCCGTCATCAGCAATCTCAGCTTGTCTGAGAATTTTTTTTTCATGACGTTGTAATGAAAGTCATATAGCAAGCTTTTAGACAAGTCCAGGATAGTTAATCCGCTGTAAATAGGTTTGTCTAACGTCAATTCCAGCTTTCGGCGTTCAACCAACAACAGATCATTATTCAAAACTTTAAATCCTTTCAAACCAGCGTGGTTGAGGTGTTTATACCAGTCTTTCTTATTATTCACCAGATAAAATTGTCTATATTTCCTCACGTCCTGCAAGGTTTTTCCAAAGACCGAATTGTTAGCTAATTTCGCTAATTCCTGCTCAAAATCACTGGTAGCGGACTTCCGTTTCTCAATATTCAGTTCGATATACTTCGCCAACCACGGTTTTTGCTCAAACGTCAGCACTCTTTTTATTTTCATCAACGTCATGCCCAGGGACAAGTACAATTGCAGAGCTCTGTAATGCAGAATGTAATTACAACGACCTTGCAAATGCGGGATTAATCTGGGGCAAGTGTCGTCCGCTGAACGTATCATTTCCGGAGCCAAAGGCAGACAATTGTGGGACAAGTGCAGTTCTTGCGGATATCCCAAATCCACTTCCAAGATGCATCCCATCGTATCGTTCTCTCCCATTTTCAAAATACGTTCTTGCGTCCATTGGGCTAAATTATCGTCGAAGGCAAAGTTGCCAACGGGTAATGGTTTGCTCATTGCCCAAGAATACATGGAATTTGCATCCAAGTAGACGATGTAACTCTCTGGTTTCTCACAATCGTACCCCGATGCCAGAAGAGGATTATTAGCTTTGGCGTAGCGTTGACTGATCGTGGCAACACCGCCTCTTATTCCTTGTTCGACAAACATGTACATATCTGGATCCGACAGAAGCTCCAATTTAACTTTGGTGATGAGCAGCGCAGCATCCCAAGACAGACTCGGAAACGTGATATAATGACAGGGGTCTAGCTTGTAATGATTCAAACACATTTTCCTAAACTGTTCGAATATATCCGCCAACAACAGAGTGTCAGTCTTCAGATATAAATCGTGATATTCGCCCATGTTTTTAATTCCCAACGTTTTCCAAACTAACTGGGCATATTGGTAATCGTCGTCGGATATGTTCTCAAATTCTTCTATCGGTGGAAGTTTATCTTCTTGAAATTTTGACCAACCGGTCATATATCTGTAAGGGTATACTCCTTTCCTCTTAAGAAAATCAATTTCCTCACCCTTAAACTCGCTTCGAAAGACAACGAACTGCGACTTCTCTAGATTTTTAGCCAAATTGGATAAACTGCTCGCGAGAAATTGGAAACTATCCAAGAATTTTAACGTAACTTTACGGGGTACTTTTGGATCATCGCTGGTATTGATTCTCAGCGTGAAAGATTTGTATAATTCCGAGTTTTCGGCGATGACGGTCACTTTTTCTGTCTCGACGGTTAAATGCGGGAATATCAAATGAAAATCGTATCTTTTTCCATTATGGAAAACTACAGGCACAGATCTCCGCCAATGGTAGTTCAGGTTACAATTGCCGTGTGCGGCTCCGCGGAACTGTCCGGTGAAATGGTTATGATCCAAGACTTTTGTCCAGCCTTCTAATTCTTCAAAGAATTCATCACCGCATAAGTAACACGTTGTTGCATTTCTATAGGCCTTCCATTGAAGCGGAGTCATCGTTTTGGAATTGAATTGTTTTTGTCCCAATTCGGAAAATTGAAGAACCACGGCTTTAATTTCCACACGCAACGATTGCAAAAAATGTTCGACGGCATCCGGACCTCTGTACAGCTGTAACGGTCTGGAATAAGCTTCGTTCTCCGTGCACACCACTTTAAACGAATAACCACACGGCTCGTGAGAATTAATGGTGATCGAATGTAAAGTGGGTTTGATCTCCACTTCAGGCACTAAGAATGCCTCAAAATCAGCGTAGCAAACGTACGGTACAGGATATTTTTTTTTTTCACTCTTGAACGTACAGATCGTTCCTTTTTCGGGGCATTTAGTGGCGGAGGGAGTGTTTTTTCCGCAGTATCGTGTATGCTTAACAAGCACTTTGGCGCTGGAATACCCGTTCATACAGTTCATACAATAATACCTCTTGTGGCCATCGCCAACGCTCATGAGTCGCGAGAAATCCTTGATCCACATGTAATGATTTTGTTTCTTCAGTAGATTAATAGTGGTAAGGCGGTTTGTCTGAATATTCACTTTTATCGGAACAATCCGTGACGTGGGCAGCAACGCGAATACATTAATGTTCAAACTTTTATTCCGTCTTTCGAACGTAAGCACTTCTTTCGGACCCACGGGAAAAACTAGCCCTTCAAGATTAAGTTTGTCCATAAACTGTTCGTAATAACCCGTTCTGCATACATTATCGGGCGCCGGATATAAGGCAGCCAATACGGACCACAAAAAACTTTTTTGATCCGAGTTCTGGACATTTACCACGGCTTTTTTACTGCGTAGATGTTCATTCAGTTCCTTAAATGACGATTCTTCTTCTTCGGGAACGGAGTGGAATACTGTCAGGTGTTTGTCTCTACCTACAATGCTCTTGAATTGGTTGTCACAGTAGTGGCACGGAAAATAACCGAGCAAACGTTTTAGATTCCTCACAAGTCCATAGCAATTATTTCCATAGAAGAATAAATCAACATGATGTTTCCTGTTTCTGTGTACGGTCACGTATCTTTGCACGCGATTGCTGTCCCAAAAATAAATAGTTACTTCGATATCGGGATTCTGCAACTGGAATTTTTCTACGTTTCTGTAAGACAAAGGAAATTCAAAACCTTGCAAGTTCAATTCGTGCTCATACTTCAAGTAATTTGGTACATGTTCGGGATGATTAGCTGTAGGATGTACACATGCAAGAACGGCCCAAACAAAAGACTTTTGCAACTCAATTTTAAAAGTCAAAATCGCTTTCTTATTGCAAATGACGGCCGGCAAATCGTTGTTCAAACTCAACGGAAATGACGGAACATCTTTGTACCATCCACCTTTCTGGTGTAAAGCAGCAAACTTAATTTTAATCTCGTCCACACAAAGGTAATATAAATAGTCGTGAGTTTCGACAAATTCGGCATTTTGTATGGCCAGTTGTTTCGCAGCCGAATCCAGAATGTGGTCAACATCGTCCGAATGCATCACGAACGGATCGGCCTGGTACCATTTATGATGATCAGTCGACTTGTTCAGGGAATGCCGATATCTCAATAGCATCATAACGCTCACTTTGCATGAATTCATGCTGGCTGCAACTTCTGCTGCCAATGCACGGATATTTGGAGTGGCATCTTTCATTACGTCTTCTATGTCAAAAATCCTTTCGTCAAATTCGACAATGTACTCAAGCACTTGTCCGTCAAAGATACTTTTGTAAAGATAATACGGCCGAGGCTCGATGTTCACAAAATCATCATATTCTCGGCACTTCGCCAAGAGTTGTTCCAACTTGATGTGTAACTTGAAATCCTTAGATAAATGACCATTTTCTCTTTTTCCTTTTAAAAACTCTACGCATTTCTTGGATTTGTATCTATTCATCCCGAGCACTGAACGAATCTAAATAGATTTTCATTTTTTATATAAAAATAATTTTGAAAAATTAGAAAATTGGGCATAGGTTTTCCGCTCCGTCAGGATTCAGGGTCGTTGATCAACTGAAAAAATTCTGATTCATTTATATACAAACACAAATAAAAAATAAGTACAAATATAAATGCAGAAAACTATTTAAAATAAAATACAATTTAAAAAGAAATTGTTAAAAGGTTAAATTGATTTAATGAAATTTCTTAAATAAAAATTTTATTTGTAAATAAAAATGTTAAATGCTATTAATGTTGAAATGTATTAAAACTATTTTAAATGAGAATTCATTTGATTTTTTTTTCTGATGAAATGTTTTAATACATTTTAACTTTTAGAAGTACACTTGCCTATTAACTAGGCCACATTTGTAAATAAAAAATTTCCTTCAGGCAAATGAATTCTCATTTAAACTTGTTTTAATACATTTTAACATTAATAGCATTAAACATTTTCATTTACAAATACAAATAAAAAATAAAATAGAAATATAAATGCAGAAAACTATTTCAAATAAAATACAATTTAAAATGAAATTGATAAAAGGTTAAATTAATTTAATTAAAATGTTTAATGCAATGAATGATGAAATGTATTAAACCAATTTTAAATAAGAATTCATTTGATTTTTCTGACGGATTGTTTTAATACATTTTAACTTTTAGAATTACACATTTTCATTTACAAATAAAAATTAAAAATAAGTATAAATATAAATACAGAAGCGTGCGAGACAACCTAACCTAAACATCCTCATTCTCCCACCCTCGAACCACTTCCTCATTTTACCCCTTTTGTAATTTTTGAGCAGAAATCATGGATTGCCCATTTAATCCTTGATCCAATCGAACCATTTCTCCAACAACAAACGTCTCAAAAATTAGGAAAAACGGAAGAAATTTACTGCGAAGTTTGCCACTGTCCAAACGTGATTTTTCCACGGCATCAATTTTGTTGTTTAACATCTTTTCGTTGTCAGCTGAAACAAAATGTTAATTTTAGTTTGCCACATGACATAATTATTACAGAAGTAAAGAAACTGTCAATAATATGAGAGTATTTAATCTTAATAGAGGTGACATAATGGTCAACATTGTCATGATCAAGATAATAAATATTAATATAAAATTTAAACATAAGAGAGCATCGTAAATGATAAATAATAGACTTTGACCGATATCGATATTTTGCAGTTTCGCCGATACCGATAATCGGCAACCGAATATCGGCCGATACCGATACCTGCGCCAATATTAAAATTAAAATGTCCGATCGATGCTAGCAGGCGTGATGCACTTACCCACAGTTTTAGCCAATTGATCTAAAAACAAAAAATAAAAGGATGTTCTGTTAATCACTGAAACACACATTCCATTGTTTGAATTAAATAACTTACTGTTTGCTGTTATCAAAGTAGCCAATTTGTTTTCAATTTCCTGCGTTTTATCAGATTTTTCAGTTAGTCGGTCTACAAGAATAATCCAAATGGTCAAATCAAATCCAAAAATTTATCCAATTCTCTAGACAATATATAAATTGTACCTTTGCTTTTTGCATAACCTTCCTCAAATGTTTCTAAGAATTATTTAAATAGCAATTAAAGTGATGAGAAATAGATAAGAACTTGACATTTTACCCAAAGATTTTTCCAACTCCTTGTGTTCTTTCGTCTTGACTTTGTACAAAATCTTGCTTTCATCTAAAACAAAGTGATCAACTTGGTTTGAAGCTTCAAATGAACTGACTTACCCAAATTCTTCACCAACTCATCCAACTTATCGATATAACTCATCTGTTCGCTTTGTTTATGTTCGAGGTCAATTATCCTCCGTTTACACCAATCAATTTCTATTTCCTGACATTTCACTTTTTCTTCCAAATTATCTACTCAAATATTACACATTAAATGATACAATGGAGGAAACACTTTAATTTTACCTTGGATTGATTTCATTTTCACACAACACTCGCTCTGTTCAGCTCCAGGATTATTAATGCTGATATTATCCAATTTACACTGTAAACTCAAACAAACTAAATTGTATCTCATTTGATTAAACCTTCTATTTTCTCCTTACCAATACCTGGACATTGTTAACACTAGAAGGGCCAGAACGGTCATTTTGACTGTTTCAAACACCTGAAGCAATAAACCTAATGGATTTTCAATGGTGTTTTATTTTAATTTAGTTGATTTATGATGCTTTACATCATAAATTATGATGTAAAACATCACGGCACAGAGGTTGAATCCGATCTTCGAGTCCGTTGCAATTCGTTAGTACCGTCGACGCGGGCGCAGCAACGATCTTTGGACGTCGTCGAGGGCGGCGGGGGTTCAGTTCACAGCCTTTTGTCAATGATGTCCAGATTCTCCAGAAAGTCAATGTGTTGAATCGTTGTTCAACCAAATCGGGGTTGAGTCTTGGCGTTCTCACAAATCACCGGCCAAAACTGTGTGTTGAGTACAGAGATGTGACAGCGTGGTGAAGGCAGTGAGGGTGTGTCTAATATTCAAAATATTATAACAGAATTCGGCCAAAAAATCGACCGACTGCGCAGCCGTTCTAGTGTTAATCACATCCTTATGACTTATGAGACAAAAGTTCGTTAAATGAACGCGCCAACATTGATCCATAACTCGAATGCTAAAACACAACTATAAGTTGAACCAAAAATACCGCTGTTTAAAAATCTAACTAAATATTTCTTTCACAAAAGGAATTATATTAATTAGTAATTTTTTGTGAATTTCTTTGAATATTAGCAACAGCTGTAGAAATGAGGGCGACTTATATTCGAAATAGTACAATTTTGTCGCGACGTTAATTCGAAGAACTACGATAACTGTTTTTGCAATTATTATTCTACCTCAGTTTGCATAGTCGGCAATGAATTCATCATCAACTCCATGTGAAGCTGGACATTGTCGCCTTCGTGGCGTTCAAGTTCCAATCGAGTTCCCTGCAATGATAATATTAATAATATCATTGCATTCTATCGTTTGTTTGATTGTAGCAAACGACCCACTTGAAATTTACAACCAATTGAAGAGAACTTGCACAAACTGAAATTTCGGCCACATTCTTGCACATGGATCTTCATCTGGATAAAATGTATGTTTATTTACAACTTTTCCAGTAATATTCATATACAAACTTACAGTCCGACGGATATATTTCTTGTTGCAGAAGTCGCAATTGATTGGATACATGTCACACTTAGCATCATGTCCCTAGCAACAAAACACAGGAAACAAATAATGAAACATTTTTATGACAGAAAGAAGTGATGTAATGTTTAATTTAATTGTACTCAAAGAAACCAAATCCTAGATAATATAAAAATTACTTTAATGTCATCCAAATCCAGTAGAATATTGCAATAACAACAAGCAGGGTCTCCCGAAACCGAAACACCGCCAACTTTGTCCTAAAATAAGAATTAATTGAAAAATTAATTAAAAACCATCTGCAGTAGTACTCTACAAGTACTCAGGGCGCCAGGGCGAATGACCATTGAGAGTACATGTAGCACACTTATTGAAGTGCCAAAAATAAAAAATTGATTTTATACCGTTTTTTTTAATCAATTCTTTATGTACTCTTTTAGACATCATAGAATATGGTAACCCTACCAACAGGGCGCACAAAAGCAATCGCGCAGGCGCCAATCAGCCTTGAGTCGGCCTTGGCTGTACTTACAAAACACGCCAAGTTGGAATGATCAAGAGAACAAACTAAGTGCCCATTTAATTCTACTTTTGAAACACATCTGCGACAGTACACGTGACCACAAGCCTGTTCTGTTACATTTCGGCTCTTCAAACCACACCTAATAAAGGAAAAAAGAAAAGTTTCTCACATAAATTGATTTCACAAACATTAAAACTTGTTATGGATTAGTTTTGCCAGTGACGCGCTGCGAGTTGCACTCTCGGTTTCCGAAACAACTCACCCACTGACCAATTTGTTGTATCAACGTCTAAAGAATTATCTCAAGCGTATGACAAATCTAATAAAAGAACGTTCAAAACAATACTCGTCACGGAATTACCTGATACAACTGGCGATCGCTGACAGCGAGTCCATGACAACTGAACACAAACTCCAAGCGTGACAACAAACAAGACTCGAAGCTTAGTCCAGATATCTGCCGTTAGGGCGAGCCACCTGATGGTGCAATTGGCGCAAGCTGCATGACTGCACGCTCGATACATTGATGAATGCCTCGCTTCTCTCCAAATGTGCGCGTCACCTTTGTAAATTGCAAATTTCAACAAAAATAAACCGTCTTTTAATTTTTCTGAGAAGAATTCAACACATGGATGCTGGGGATGGCGAAACCGTTTTGAAATGGGTATAAATTATAAACCCAATAAATGTCCTTTGATTTCCACTAAAAAAAACTAAATTTCCAACTCACTGACTTTTCCACTAACGCAACTTTTTTGTCCCACTAATTTTAGCAAGCCAAAAAAAACTAAATTTCCCACTACTAACTTTCCCACTAAAAAAATCTAATTACATCCACTATTTTCAATATTATCAAATGAAGGCCATCTCGGCTTTCTTACCCAAAGGCACGTTCTTGGCCTCATTGGTACTGCTCAATAGACAAGAACAAGTTCCTTCATCCCACTTCTGGTTGCAAAATTGCACGACGGCGGCCACATCACATCACGGCGAAGGCTGGTTCGCCCGGGGTGCATTCGTCGCGTGTCTCCCAGTTCGTCGACTCCCGCCGGTCCTAGTCACATGTCGAGACCCAGTCCCAACAAGACCTCGGAGCCCCTCGCCGGCCGCAACATCGCCTTCGGCATGCACATCGGGTCCATCATCATGGACGACTATGGCCACGCAAATGTCCAAGACGACACACCGCCCTCGTTCGTCGACTCCTGCCGCTCCCCGATGAGCCGGCGGACTCCCCAATTGTTGGAAGCTCCGCAAGGCGCTGCAGCAATTGGGGAGTCCTAACCTGACCTGACCTAACCTAACCTAACCTGACCTAACCTAACCAGACCTAACACAACCTAACCTAACCATGTAGCCACGTAAATAACATCCCCGATGATGGCCGAAAATTCAATGAAGCTTACCAAGCGGAATTTAAATTCGATGAAACAACCCCGTTTTCCAACATTTCAAAAAATGATAAAAAAATAGAATTTGATGAAACGGGATTCGATGAAGTGATCCGACCTGCATCCATGGGCCAAATGAACAGCTGTCTGACCACGCTGCACAAACGGGCCCTAACCACATGTTGTGCCGCATGTGGTCTCAGGTCTGCTGCAGTAATGCAGCAGTAGCATAGGAGAGACATGAGAAACTGACCCCTAGACTGAATAAAGTCCATAAAACCATTAAATACAGTCTCTTGTGTCACTTCTATTCAACGTGTCGTGTGTCCGACGCTGTTTAGGCATTCCCTTGCTCGAATGGCGCCCGTCCACTCTCACAATTTCAACATTATTAAAGGATTCCGTTTCAAGTTTTCACTTTGGCTCCGTAGCGATGAATCAAACTTACTAAAATGTTGAAATCGCAGCTGATCATACTGTATGTCAAATTTACGGAATATTTTAATTTGTTCAACATTTCAATTCGAAATCTGAATCAGTACCCTGAATAACCTTTGGGGAAATGAAAACGATCGTCCATCTGCAGTCTGCTCATTAAGTTCATCGTCCAGACGTACTCGAGTGCGATCGGTGAGCCAATCATAATTGTCTTTCATTGTAAACATATTTCGGATTTTATATGTGCACGGTTTTCTACATTTTTTACAATATAGGTAAAAGAAAAAAAGTATGGCAGATCAAAATATTTTTGTAATGAACCATGTCGCGTCCTACTTGGTATAGGTTTAAATAGCGCTAACGTGTAATACTTTACCTGTGATCAATTATGTAAATACCCAAATGAATACCAAATGTATGTAAATAAACAGGTAATTTATTCACTAGGCTTTATGCCTTTAAAATACACTCAGTAATAATTCTAGAGTCGACGTGGTCAGCGTCGAACAAAGGATTTCTCAAGATGGCGTCGTCGATTCCGCGTGGTCGGCGGAACAAAGGCGGCGTCTCGAGTTGTCGTCAATTCGTCACGGATTCGTCTTCACGGACGCGGTGGAATGCTCTTTCGAGTCTTCTATCCGTGCCTGTTGTCTAGGGTTTGTTTAGCGTCGCAGAGGCCTCGTCTAGGAACTTTGGGGTTCCCTACAAAGCACTCGGACACTTACTTCGGCGAATAATCGTCTGGGCGATTATTCTGGGTGATTTCACAAGGGCTATTCTCGTGCTTTCGCAGGAATAGCTCGCAAGTGACTTCGTGAGAGTTACAGTTTGCACTTTACTCAGCGATCCTCGATCAATCCTAACTTGTAGTTGAAGTTGGCCTGACGGTGAGGTAGTTGCTGTGTTCTTGGTGTCGTTTGTGTAAGTTCTGACTTTAGGCGGGAAACACAGCCTTTTATGCAGTGGGGTGAAGGGCCGGCGATCAACCAATGGGGGCTGACCACCAGCCGCTTCCTCCCCCTCGGGGCACACACCTGCCATGGGGAGGTGGAGCCAACTCGGGGGGGAACGACTCTTTAGTCATAGTGACTCATAGGACAAGTATCCGCCCTGGGGGGACACTTATCCAACTGGGTCACCACACGTCCCTCCTCCAGCTTCGATCTCGGATCGGAGCGATCTCAATTTTCTCATCGCTCTCCTCTGCGAAGAGCCGGCAGCACTCCTCTGCATGGGCGGAGGATCACGGGTGGCACTGCCGGTGGCGGCGGTGGTAAATCTGGGGGCAGAGAGGTTGTTAGATCCGCAGGATTCTGCCGCTCATTGATGAAATATTGTGGGTGACCACCGACGGGTTCGCCGATCAGTCCCGTACGCTCATGGATCCAAATCCGGGTAGAGGCCGGGAATCGGTCTGGAACGAGCCGGATCCTTCGTGACTCGGCGCTCGACCCGGGTTTCCTGTGGGCCCGTAGGATACGGCGATGGAAGACGACGTCCATGGTGGATCGGGCTTCTCTGTTTAGCCATTTGAGGATCGATTCGCCGTGATCATCGGAGTCAACGATGCGTTGTCGCGTGAACTCCGACATCTGAAGGAAGGGGTATTCCACTCCCAGCCTCAAATAAAGCTGCGCTGCTGGGGGCGGCGGAGGCGATGGTGGGAGCGGAATCTCCATTGGGCTCTCCAACGGTGGCGTAGCCGGCTCTGCAGAGAGAGCGGCCAGCCCTGCCGCTGGTGGTGAAGGAGAGGGCAGCGGAGGAGTTCGGGGTCCTCGCTTGGAACGCTTCGGAATCAATATGGGTCGATTCGCGTGTCGCTTCTCCTTCGGGAATACCGGCTTTGGGGTCGGTATGTATGGTTGGACCGCCGCCTCTGGGGGGGCGGTCTCGATGGCCTGTGGAAGGCTCGCCGCCGTTCCCGGTATCTCCGGAACCTCCCGAATCGTTCGTAACAAGGAAGGATGGACACCGGGGTTCCGGTAGCGGAATGCCAACGAACGCATCTTTGAAAACTGTAGGCCTGGGTTTTCCGTATTTCTGGCCAGGTCGAAGCGCAGCGAGGCGGGCTCAGGAGTCCATCCGGCCCATACCTGGTACAACGCCCGAGGAAGGTGAACTCCCTCACGGTCGACGATTGTCCAGGCCGCCATAGCTTGCCGACTGTCCAAGAAGACGCCCAGGGATAGCAGCTGGGCCAGTACGTTCGTCACAGCCAAATTCAAACTGCTCCGATGGCAGGGGTGAGCGCGGTCCGGATTGTCACTGAATTGTTGTGACAGCGTCCGCATCTGTTCGATCGCCCAATTGATGTGGTGAGTTTGGGCGGCGTCGGCCTGTCGTATGGCCAACTCGGCAATCGCGGGGTTCTCGTATTCGGCCAGATATTCTTGTAGCTCGCCGAGTGGGGGATAGGCCGCTTCACGCCGGCATCGAGCGTCCATCTCTCGCTGGGCGTACCATTCGGCGTTGCGATAAGGTCGACACACTCGTGGCGTTGGGGGTGACGGTGGACGGCCCAGCCCGGGTAGATTATCGTATCTGACCCGCTTCGGAGCTGGATCCCCCACCGGAATCATCCGGGGAGGGGTCCAAGCGGTCACGGCTGGGTTTATACCCTCGAGGAGTGGCGGCCATCGCGATTGCACTTGTGGGGGCACAAGCGCGGTGGGCACAGCCGGTGTTGAGCCCGACGGCCGGTTGGCCGCGTATCCTCGGAAGGCGTTCTTCAATGCTACGGCCAGATCCTGTTTTGTAACCGGCCCATCTTTGTCCGACTCATCTGGGGACATTTGCTCTTCCGTCAACTCTCCCAAATCAATCTCTGCTTGGCGCCTGGACGGTCCAGCCGTGGGTCCGAGACTCTGGGGTTCGGACCGTTTCGCGGCGGCCATCTCTCGCTCCTTCTCTAATCCCTTAGCTATCAGGGATTGTGCTCGCAACTTCTGACGTACTTTGCGCTTTCGATTCCTCCGGGTGCTGGCTGCGACGGATCTTCGTTGGGCCGTCCTCTGGGGGACGTCCGTCGGAGAATTCGGTCTCTGGTGTGATGAGACGGTTCGTCGCGACGAGGATTGATCTGACGACTGTGTGGTAATCGCCATAAACAACGAGGATCTTTTCTTTCCTCGATCTTGGTGTGTCTCGGTCCTCGCAGCCCAGTGGGCGGAAGATTCGACCGTTCGCTCAGCCCGCGCGTCGTCTGGCGAGGCAGGCTCGAGCGTTACTACTCGGCGACACTCCGAGCGCACGACAACTCGAGTTCGGGAACTGGAGCTGCTCGAGCGGCTGCGGTAGTCGCGACTCGTTGACGGGCCGGCCTCTGTTGGGGAGACGGCCTGTCTTCTTCGTGCGGGTCCGCGTGGGGCGGACTCCGCCGGACGCTTCGATCTTCTGTGATGGCGGCGACTTCCCAGGATACCAGCGTGGTATAACTGCCACATCTCAGACTGCGTGGCCGTAAAATTCGCCGGTGGTATCCATCTGGGTGTCAAATGATCTTCTTCGATGTCGCGAAGCCATCTACGGATTTCTTCGGGGGAGAAACCGTTTCTCTCGAGAACTCGGGTTACTCCTTGAGTCTCGGTGCGCTTTAAGCGTTTGATCTCGTCGTCCACTATTCTCTGGCGGGCTGCCAAGGTCGGGGCCTCGCTCCACCTATGGGAGGTGTGCAGCTCGGCCACCGTGCCTGGGTAAGCCTCTTCCAGGTACCCGGAGTAAACGGGGCTCGGCGGATCCGCATCGGGTGGGATCCGCGGCCCCACTCGCTCCCTCATCTCCTTTGTCATGCACTTGACCAGCGTTTTTGATCGCTCGAATTTTTCCTCGAGGGTCCTGGAATACATCAATCGGATTTTCCAGGCGCTGGTCTCTGCAGGATAGGCCTGCCGCAGGTAAATCGGCAGGGCTCCGCGAAAGATGTTGTTGGCGGTTGACACCGTCGAAGGCAGGGCGTCCCACGATTCTAGCGGGTCGACCTGAATAATTTTAGATCACAAGATTAATATAATAAATCCCAGTTTAACGATGGGGATCAGAAATATGCTCAAGATCGACGGTGGCAGCAACTCCTTTCTTTTGTTGCGGCCGTCGGTCTTATTTTCTTGTTTCGCAGTTCTGCGATGATCTCCGCCGTCGTAGCGCTGATCCAACACTACTTTTGAACTCAGGTGATCCGCTTTTTTGGAAGGGGTCGCAGGCAAAACCGATCGTTAAATTTTAATTTCTTACGTTAAACTTTTTTATTTTAACTCTAATCGTATTTTAATTTATTACGATGTTTAAATTTAAAAGAAAGAAAACCTTTAGTTTTGGTTTTGGTTTGCCACGACGCCATTCCGCGAACACTTCCTTTGTTCTAGTTTTTTGGCGGCCTTGACTCCGAGGTGAATCTGGGTCCACTCTCGGGTTTTTAGCCAGCCTTAAATCAACAATAAAACAGAAAGAAATATATCAGTCACAAGTCACGCTCCAATCTGGGTTGGATGCAACAGATTCAAAGAATTATGTGATTTCTCTGGGGAAATCACACTAATTTACCTGCAGCGGCGGTTGTTCGTCCCAATTCTCATCTTCTTCTGCATTTACGATTAGGCCGTCGCTCTCGTCTCTCGACGATGCGCTCGGCTCTAATCGTGGGTTGCGTCGATCGGCCATTTCAATTTAGGAAAATGAAGTTTTTTGAGAGGTCTTTGTTTTCTCTTTGGGGAGAAGCAAAAAACACGTCTCGTCGTGTTAAAAACAGTCGGAAACTGGGCCTATCGACGCTGAGAATTGTGGGTCTCGAACGCGTCTCGTATTTTGCGAGATCCGCCGTGCTGGCAATGACGCTACGGGGTCGACCGCGTGGTTTCATTGTCACGTGGTCGCCCGATACGTCATAACTTCTCGTCTGTTAGTGGTGACTGCGACAATTCGTTGCGAAGTTTGGACTTAGCCAAATTTTCGCGTCTCAACATGTGCAGCAGCTCTCGTAAGTAAATCTTTTTATTTTACAAGGCCTCCGCTCCATGTTATCACATTTTCTTTTATTTTTAGTTCTTCCCCACGACTTTGCCGTCCCGAATGAACGGATTATTGCTTCGTCGTGGTCGAAGGTTGATTTTCGACGTGCTCGTAGATCGTGACTCTACTTGCTCGTTCATCTCCGATGTGTTGGCATTTTTCTCATTACTAATTTTTTTATTTTCCATTTCAGAAGTACTCTCTTCTGCTTCCTCCCTCTCCGAAATTGCTTGCTCCGGCTGTGCTGGAGCCTCGTCGGCCGGAGATTCGGCGTCGAAGAATTCATCCTCGTCCTCCGCTATATTTTCAGCTTCATTTGTTTTTTGGAACGTGTCGACCACGGTGCCCCCTTGGCCGCTGTGTGTCTGACCTTCCAGCCAAATTTCCTGTGGAAATTCTGGCAGATATGGCCTTAAATCTCGGCCATGTATCGACTGAAAATTTTTGTTGTCCTCTAGGCGGCGTAGTTGGTATGCGTTGCCTCCGTGTTCGGCCACAATTTCGTAGGGACCGTCCCTCTTGTCGGCTAAACCGGCGGCGATGCCCCTCGCTGCATTGGACAACGTGTGTGCCTCCTTCCACACTAGATCATTCACTTTAAAGTTCGCGAAAGCGAGATCGCCTTCTTTATCTGCGATTCTCTCTCTCATGTTGAAAATATGCGCCATCATATGCTGGTACGTGTCGGATATAGTCTGTTCCAACCGGCACACGTACTCATGTGGGCTCGACGGGTCTAATACGTTAACAGCTTCGGCAACGCGTGGGTCCCATGGCATCCTTAATTCGCGGGCGAAGTTGAGGTACGCCGGTGAGAATTCGCGTGTTCGTGACACGGTTGAGCGAATGCTGAAAGCGATTTCTCGCAGGTATTCGTCCCATCGATTGTGAATGTCGGTGAATACTGTCAGCGCATATTTTATATCTTTATTTAATCTCTCGACTGGGTTTGTCTGAGGATTATATGTGGAGGTGTTCGATGCATCCATTTTAAATTTCCTACAGAAGTCTTTATATATTCTTGATCGGAATTGGGGGCCGTTATCCGAAATGAGTTTTCTGGGAAACCCAAATCGCATTGCCACGTCGTAAAGGCACTCGACTATGTTTTCAGCCGAGGGCTTCGCGAGGGCGTACAGCTCCGGCCATCGGGTGGCCACGTCCATAATTACGAGAATATACATGTTCTTGTTTCCCGTTGTGGGCTTGGGGCCCATCAAGTCTATGCTTAAGCAGTCAAACGGTGCGTAGGGTCCGAGAGACATGGCGTTTCTGGCCACTTTATCTCGCGGTCTGCACGCTTGGCACCGGGGGCAGTGTCGGATAAATTTCGTTATCTTTTGCCGCGCGCCCGGCCAGAAGAAAAGTTGTTTTACTCGATAAAGGGTCCTCGCCACGCCAGAATGGCTGGCGAGCGGGTGTCCGTGCATCAGCCACAACAGTCGGGTGTGCAGCGATGCCGGCACGACCACTTTAACCGAGTTTCCCGCTCCGCTGAGGTCATCTTGAAACGTCGGGTGGTATTTTACCAGGAGTTCATCATCTATGAGGTAGCTTGTTGCTTCTTTGACGAACTGTTTCCGGCGGTGTGGGTTTGTCATCCCTTCCGGAAATTCGCCGTTCAGCAAATATTGCGTTATAATTTGACATTTTGTGTCTGCTGCCTGGTGTTCGACGAACTCACGTCTCGTGGGTGGAGCGTATTGTGTTTTTTCTTCAATTTTTGCTGTGAAGGCGCGTAGTAGTGTTTTGTGGGTTTCTCCGGGGGGCGGAGATTGAATTTCGGATGTTGAATTGTTTGTACCAGCTGGCTGGTATGTTCGAGTCCAAAAACCACAAAACGTTCTATCTTCAGGCTCCATCACTGGTAGCTCGTTCGCCTTTCGCAAACGCCATATTCTCCGTGGAGTCGGGCAGTACAAGAGGTGGGTGTCGTCCTCGCCGTCGTCGTCTGGTCCTTGGGGGTCAGAGGCTGGGGCTCTCGAGAGGGCGTCGGCCACATGATTGTACTTCCCGGGGCGGTACGTAATTGTAATATCGCACGCCATTAACTCCAGTTGCCATCTTGCGAGTCGGCCGGAAGGTTCCTTGAGCTTCATCAACCAGCTTAGTGCCTGGTGATCTGTCTGAACCTCGAAGTTCGTGTACTCCAGATAGTCGCGAAATTTCCGAACTGCCCAAATTACGGCTAGGCATTCTAGTTCCGTTGCCGTATAATTTTTCTCCGCGCCCTGTATTTTCCTGCTTATAAACATACAGGGTACTTCTTGCGAGATTCCGTTGTACACGTGGGTCTGCAGAAGGGCTGCACCCAGTCCGATTTTACTCGCGTCGGTGTGCAACACGAACGGTCGGTTTAGGTCCGGCAATGGCATCTTTTCGACGTCAGCCAGCATTTGCTTGATAGTGCTAAATGCGGCCTCGCACTGGACCGTCCACTCAAACTCTTTATCCGTTCGTAAGAGATCCGTTATAGGCGCGGCCACCTCAGCCAGACCAGAGAGTAGTCGGCCGAAGAAATTGACCATGCCCATGAATCTTTGGACACCTTTTATATCTTCGGGGGCGGGGAATCCGTTTATTGCTTTGACTTTTTCGGGGTCAATCGCGATTCCCTCGACTCCTATTCGATATCCTAGGAAGGCAAGCTCTTTCCTGCAAAACTTGCTCTTCCCTGGATGGATGTGGAGTCCTGCCTTGGCTAGGCGAGAGACCACTCTATCGATGTGGTCTATATGTTCTTCGAATGTGTCCGACGTTATTATGATGTCGTCGAGATACGCCCACACGAAGTCGTGCAGCATATCTCCCAACACGCTTTCGATCAGTTTCTGGAACGTGCTCGGGGCGTTTACAAGCCCGAACGGCATCACGTTGAACATTAGTCTTCCTATCGGGGAGTAGAAAGCCGTTTTCAGTTTGTCTTCGGGTTTTAGCTCCACTTGCCAATACCCCTTTGACAGGTCCATGGTGGTTACCCACTTGAACGGGCTCAGTTCCCGGAGGATCGAGTCTATAGACGGCATCTGAATCGGGTCTATAACCGTTATCGCGTTCAGGGGGCGATAATCAATGCATAGTCGAGGTTCCGAGCCTGGACGCATCACCAGGACGATCCGCATGGCGTATTCGCCCAGGGCTTGCGTTACTATGCCCTTGTCGAGCATGTCTTGGCACATTTGCGTCACGATGTCTCTTTTCTGGGGGTTCATCCCCTTGTAAGGCACTCGAATCGGCTTGTCTGTGGTTAAGACTATTTCGTGTGTTGCTTCCGTCGTTCGACCAGGTGTCTTGGTCAGAATTCTTTCATGCTTTCGAAGCACTCGCCTTAGTAGCGATGCCTCGTTAACACGCAGTGCTGCCTCCTCGACCAGGGTGTCCACGACGTTACTCCTCTGTAATTCCAGAGTGAAGGCTGCGAAATCGTAATCTTGGACGAATTTTCGCAATCCTCTTCCGTATTCCTCTTTGTCCTTGGCTTCGTCCAGTAATTTTTGGGGAACTACGGGGACTGGCCGTTCTCCCTCGGGACTTATCCAGTTCCATGAACGGGTTATCGGGTTTGGCTGAATTTTCAGTTTTGCCATGATATCCATCCCTAAGAGGAATACTTTGTCGTGGGATGGCAAGACTATGAAGGGGTGGGACAGGTTCCCCCCCTTCCAGTCGATCATGATGCGAACTACGCCCCTCGGCTTGACGTAGCCGTTGGCGGTGAGCAATTCTACGTTCGCGTTCACTTGTGCCACCTTTTTTTCAATATCCAAGTCCTTTACTATATCTTCGGATATGAATGAACGATCTGCTCCTGAATCCAGCAGACCGAACAATTTTTGGTTTTCGATCTCCACTGGCAGCATACACAGAGTTTCGCAATGTGTTTTCGTGACATTGCAGTGAAAAACGCGTAATGTTTGGGGCTCAACCTCCAGATTGAACGGGAGGTCCGTCCAATCTATGTCGACCTCCGGCTTCGTTCTCACTTGCATACTTGTCAGCGTCACTGTTTCTTCCTTCTTCGGAATGGTCTGCATGCGATCTTTGATCTGTGCTTCTGCCAAGGCATGACCTGCGGGTCCAGTGTGATATTTCTTCTTTTTAATTTCCGCGGCTGGCGCAGACGAAGCTGAATTTATTTCGGCGACGCCTGCGCTTGGGAGTTTTTTGCTAGATTAGTATTTAACTCCATCATCATTTTCATCAAGGTTTGCATGATGCCTTTTTCTTTGACGGTTTTTTCGCATTTGTCGGAGTAGTGACCGTATTCTCCGCAGCTGTAACATTTGATGTTACTTTTATCCCCTGTGGGAGTGAATCCCGGTTTTTTCGGGACGAAGGGCGTCGGGAATCGTCTTTTTCCTCCCAATGCCCCTCTCGCTTTTGTTGCCTGCACGTGTGCTCTGAATTGTGCGATTGCTAAGGCCCGGTGTGCATGGTGCAAATAGGGACCTTGATCGTCGCTTGATGCTGGCTCCTCTTCTTTAGCCGTGGCGGGAGGTGTTGTCTCTTCGACTTTCTCCATCTGGGTGGAGTCCGTCGAGGTCACCTGCATCGCCGTTGCTGCCGGTGCTTTCTTTGGGGCAGCTATCGGGTTGGCTGGAAGAATACTGCCTGCTTTAGGCGTCAGCATTCGTCCGAAGGATGCTTCGGTGAGACTCATTATGCCGCTCAAATATTCACTTGGCCTCATTAATTTCTCTGAGGTCTTGTGACGTTCGGCGCTCGTCTGCAACCGTTTCTCGTGCGCGTCAGCTTCCTCCGGGGGCAGAGTGGCGTAATACCGCTGTTCTATTTCTAACGTGTTTGTTAGAAGATAGTTACTGACATCTTGGTAATCGCCAGTGCGGGGTGCACGCATGTCTAGTAGAATTCTTTGCGAGTGGGCCGATAATCCTCCGTAAAAGATCATCGTAAAACCAGCGGGGTTTATTTCGTACGGCGCTCTTGCAAACAGGAGTTTCGCTCGGGCGTCGTAGTCGGCTAATGTTTCTCCTGGGGCTTGCCGTAGACCACGTAATTTGTTACTGATCTCGTCTGGAGTCTCGCCGTATCGGAGATCGAAACGGACGAGAAAATCGTCCCAGGTTGGGTTTTTCAGTCCCTGATACCATTCTCGAGCTGACCCCGTGGTTAGCTCCACTAGACCGTGGGTTAGCATGTCGGCGACGGTGGCTTTTGTCGCTTTCTTGATACGCATTACTTCGTCTAGGAAGCGGTCTCCGGCCTTCCACGAACCGTCGAATCGTGTTTGTATGTAGTGTTGCCAACGGATGTTACCCGTGGCTTCGCTGCTTGGTTCGTTTCGTACGCCATATTTACGCTTAACCCTCTCTCCAGCGCGATTATGTTCGTCGCCTGGATGGCCTAGATCGATTCCTTCTCTTCTGAAAGAGTTCAGCAGGGCTCGGCCTAGCTCAGACATCGTGTAATGTCGGCCAGATGAGTCCTGAAAGTTCCCCTCCTCCGAACGAGGGTTGGAGCTCCGGGAGGAGCGGTCTGAAGCATTCGGCCGGTTCGACCGGTGCCCATCGCTGTCTTCTTGACTCCTCCCTGTAGACGGTCGACTCGGATGGTCGTCGTCCGACGAATCGGAGGGCTCGGAGGGATCTCCTTGGGGGTGAAACCTCGGCCCTCTCGGTGGGGTCTCTCCGCCAGCCTTCTTCTGTTTCGAGCCTCCGGATGGCGGCGGCTCCCCTCCGTCGTTGTTCTCGTAAAAAGAATGCCATCTGTTTTCCTCGCTTTCGGGGCGTTCCCGATTTTTATTTGCGTTTTTCTTTTCGAGTAACGCGTCGATGGCTGCTCCCGTCTCGGATCTTTTTGAGGGGTGACGGTCCTTTGTTTTTGGGACCGACTCGTCTCTCTTTTGAGATTTCCCCCTTTTCGCCGTTTTTGCCGGCTTTGTTGCACCTTCTCCTGTGTCGGTATCAGAGCCGCTGGGGGGTTCTGGTTTCCGTTTCAGGTTTTCTTCATTTTTCTTCCTGTCCGAGACGTCTTGTGCGTACTCTTTCTGGAACTTTTCTGTCTCCTTCTCCCAGTTTTCGGCTTCCCATCTTTTTTGCTCATCTATTATAGCTTGTTTCTTCGCTTTGTACTCTTCGGTCCATCTGACTCGATCCCACTCTTCTTTCTCTTTCAGAAACTGTTCTTTTTCTTTTCTGGCTTCCTCTTCTCTCAACCTCTCGCGATGTTGTTCTTCCCATTTCTGATGTTGTAGAATGGCCTCTTTTCGCAACATTTGTAGTTTTTCTGTTTTTCTTTGAGCTATTAGCGCTTGAAATTGGTCCTCGTACTCTTGAGCTTCTCGATGTCGCCCTTCTACTGTTGCGTTCCATTCTTTTCGAATTTTAGCTTCTCGTTCTTCCCTCATTTTTTGGACCAGTTTCTCTGTTCTCTCGGTGGTTCTTCTCTCGCGTTGCTCCCTTTCTTCCTCTTCCTTCCAGAGTTCTCGCCGCTCTGCGCTCAGCCTTCGTTGGCGACTAGTCGCTTCTTGTCTGGCTTCCTCGCGGGCCTTCTCTCTGGATTCGTGAAGTGTTCGGTTGGGGTCTGGCGCGAAACCTCCGGTGTCACTGGGCGTTACCTGGGGCATGGGCGTCTCCGCTGCTGGTCTTGCGACCGGCGTCGGGGCTTGTGCCGCACAGATAGCGTCAGTGAGTAGGGTAATCGATTCCCAGACTGACGTTCCTACTGGAATGTCTATCATCGCTTTTAGCTGGGCAGCTTGCTGCGTCAACCGAATTAGGTGAGATACTTCGAAGGAAACAACTGCAGGACTCGCCGTAACTCGGGGGGTTATCGGGGTCCCGCCGTCGTTTTTCCGTGGGGTTTGCTCTACGGACGTCTGAGCCGTTGGTGGTGATGGGTTTGTGCCGACCGTGACCGTTTCTCTCGGAGCTTCATTCGTCTCCTCGGTCATTAATATCGATACCCGTCCCGGCGATACGTCGCGAATTTCTTCTCGATTTTCTATGGCTTCCGGATCGGTATCTTCGAAGGGTTGCATATTCAAGGGAACCCGCTCTCGCTCTGGCCCGTCTAGGGCCGCGAGCGATGCAGCTTGCTCCTCTTTCTGCGCCTTCGCTCTCCTTTTATTCGCTCGGGCTTTCGCCTTTGCGGACATTTCGGGGACGGGACCATCCGATCTCAGGTGGTAGTCGGAGGTCCTTTTTCCCTTCTCGGGCATTCTCTGCTCGGTGTCAGACGTGGATTGCTCGTCTTTGTCTGACATTTTCTTTCGGTAATTCTACGATTTGGGTTATCTTATTGAGAGATCACAAGTTCAGATTTGAGATTTATTTCTAAATCCCGGCCAGGCCCCCACGTGTCGCGTCCTACTTGGTATAGGTTTAAATAGCGCTAACGTGTAATACTTTACCTGTGATCAATTATGTAAATACCCAAATGAATACCAAATGTATGTAAATAAACAGGTAATTTATTCACTAGGCTTTATGCCTTTAAAATACACTCAGTAATAATTCTAGAGTCGACGTGGTCAGCGTCGAACAAAGGATTTCTCAAGATGGCGTCGTCGATTCCGCGTGGTCGGCGGAACAAAGGCGGCGTCTCGAGTTGTCGTCAATTCGTCACGGATTCGTCTTCACGGACGCGGTGGAATGCTCTTTCGAGTCTTCTATCCGTGCCTGTTGTCTAGGGTTTGTTTAGCGTCGCAGAGGCCTCGTCTAGGAACTTTGGGGTTCCCTACAAAGCACTCGGACACTTACTTCGGCGAATAATCGTCTGGGCGATTATTCTGGGTGATTTCACAAGGGCTATTCTCGTGCTTTCGCAGGAATAGCTCGCAAGTGACTTCGTGAGAGTTACAGTTTGCACTTTACTCAGCGATCCTCGATCAATCCTAACTTGTAGTTGAAGTTGGCCTGACGGTGAGGTAGTTGCTGTGTTCTTGGTGTCGTTTGTGTAAGTTCTGACTTTAGGCGGGAAACACAGCCTTTTATGCAGTGGGGTGAAGGGCCGGCGATCAACCAATGGGGGCTGACCACCAGCCGCTTCCTCCCCCTCGGGGCACACACCTGCCATGGGGAGGTGGAGCCAACTCGGGGGGGAACGACTCTTTAGTCATAGTGACTCATAGGACAAGTATCCGCCCTGGGGGGACACTTATCCAACTGGGTCACCACAACCACTTTAGTTAATGGTGTAAGGTTTATTCAACACCAGTCAGGTAATTATATCAACTTTGACCAGTGCATAATATAACTAGTGCTGTGGCAGAATACAACAACACGACATTATGAAAAAAAAGTTACAAGAGTAGCATTCTTGATTTCCGAATATTACAAACTCGTAATGATTAAATCTAATTTGAGAATAATAGTATCATCCACTAAATATAATGGTTTAAGTTTGTCCAACGAAATAAAACGTGATTTTCCCCAGCCTACATTTACTGCAGTCACTCGTTTGTCAAAATAACCTTCATCTTCAATGAAATCAGATGCCCATTGCCTATAATAATGATCCTTATGTTCCAACTGATCCAACAAATGAAATGTTGCAGAATACTCAATGGGCCACATAAGAATTGCATCATTCGGACCTTTCATCACTTGAAGATAAATCGACAAATGAGTTCCTAGTCCACCACTATGCCCATTTGGTTCAAGTTGTAGTCGCATTTTATAATTATTCGTATTGGGAAAAAAAGGATCACTGTAGACGGAAAAGCCCAATTTTGCCCGGGCTTGACAGTTTGCAAACTTCTCCACTTTCCAGATATATTCAAATGAGGAGAAATTTGATGCAAGTTCTAAGCTCAACATGCTTAATTCTTTCATTGGTTTGACATCTACAATTATTTTATCTCCATTAAAATCAATGTTTCTAAAACTAGGAAAAACGTAAGAAATTTACCGAGAAGTTTGCCACTGTCCAAATGTGATTTCTCCACGTCATCAACTTTATTGTTTAACATCTTTTTGTTGTCAGCTGAAACAAAATGTTAAATTTAGTTTGTCACATGATATAATTATTACAGAAGTAAAGAATAGGGTTTCGGTTTTCCCGCCCTTTTCCAATTCCCGGTTCCCGATACCAAAATGGCGGTATTCCTGGGAAATCGGTACTCCCGGAAATTAAAATCAGGCGACAAAAAATAGCTAAAAATGGCCGTTTTTCGTAAAAAAAATGGCCAATTTTAGCCATATTTTGTCAAAAATGGCCAATATTAGCCATTTTTATGGTGAAAATAGCCATTTTCATCAAGTTGTAACGTTTCAATGACGAAAATGACGTTTTAACGACGTTTTTTCACGGAACCGGTTATTTTGAAAATTCCCGGTTCCCGGCACCGTGATTTTTCACCGGGTTTCCCGGGAAATCGGTACCCCGGTTTCCCGCTACCAAAACCCTAGTAAAGAAACTGTCAATAATGTGAGCGTATTTAATCTTAATAGAGATGACATAATGGTCAACTTAAGTTCAATCGATGCTAGCAGGCGTGATGCACTTACCCACAGTTTTAGCCAATTGATCTAAAAACAAAAAATGAAAGAATGTTCTGTTAATGACTAAAACACACATTCTATTGTTTGAATTGAATAACTTACTGTTTGCTGTTATCAAAGTAGCTAATTTGTTTTCAATTTCCTGCGTTTTATCATATTGTTCAGTTAGTTGGTCTACAACAATTATCCAAATGGTCATAATAAATCCCAAAATTTATCCAATTCTCTACACAATGTGTAAACTGTACCTTTGCTTTTTGAATAACCTTCCTCAAATGTAGCTAAGAATAATTTAAATCGCAATTAAAGTGCTGAGAAATAGATAAGAAGGCAACATTTTACCCAAAGATTTTTCCAACTGCTTGTGTTCATTCGTCAGACGATCCATCTCGACTTTGAACAAATTCTTGCTTTCATCTAAAACAAAGTAATCAACTTGGTTTGGCGCTTCAAATGAAATGACTTACCTAAAATCTTAACCAACTCATCCAACTTATCAATACAACTCATCAGTTCGCTTTGTTTACGTTCAAGGACAATTATCCTCTGTTTACACCAATCAATTTCCATTTCCGGACATGTCACAGTTTCTTCCGAATTATCTACTTAAATATTACGCATTAAATGATACAATGGAAGAAACACTTTAATGTTACCTTGGATTGATTTCGTCTTCCCACAACACTCGTTCTGTTCAGCTCTACGATTATTAACGCTCATATTATCCAATTTAAACTATAAACTCAAACAAACTAAATTGTATCTCACTTGATTAAACATTCTATTTTCTCCATACCTATACCTGGACACTGTTAACACTAGAATGGCCAGACCGGTCATTTTGACTGTTTGTGAAACAGCTGTAGCAACAAACCCAATGGGTTACAATGTTTTTTTTTTTTTTACGTTAGCAAACATGGGATTTTTCTTAAAAAATACTCATAATAAAAAAAGAAAGAATTAGCCTAAAACAACTGAAACAGGTCAAAATGACCGGTCAAAACAACGTGAACAATTCGTGCACAATTCATGCACAATACGTGCAAACAACGTGTTGGCTGTGACTGGATATGGTCTTACCCACTACAGTCTGGGGATTGACATGCAATTTTGAATAGACCTGGTTCCCCGATATAGATGTCACAATTAATTCAATTGGTATAGAATTAATTTAACAAATAATTGCGCCAAGTAATTCGCTTGGAAATGAGAGAAATGACGACGACATGTATTCAATATAGTTAAATTTTGCCACGACTTGTATTTGAAATACCGTGTGGCCCACATAAAAGCGGCCCGACAATACACGGAGGCTTGCGAAGGGCGACTCAAAAAATGTATACATGCACAAAATTAAATATACATAAATAATTAGCTGTGGTCAGGGTTGTTCAATTGACGTTTCTAGTGCAGTTTTTTCCGCTCATTCGTTTGGTGTTTAGGTTTTTGTTGGTTTTGAGTGCCCAGTCTTCACGCCAGGTGAACGTTTCACCTGCACACCCACGACGTCCAGATGACGTACTTGGCGTAAACCAATCAGGGTTGAGCGCACCTGTATATAATGTGTTAGCAATTAGAATAAAGTTAGTCATTGCTGTTAAACCTAACCACGCGTCTTATCATTGTCCCAACCTTCGACACCTAAAAACTACAGGTTATGGGCCCAGCACGCTTCCACTGCGGATAATATCGAGATTTGGGACGAAACGATCGAGGAAGTCAAAACGTTTTTGATACGAACCGTTTTGAGAAACAAAATCAGAAACGATGGTGAATGCAGGCGGAATTTCAGCTAGAATCGAACCACTGGGGAAAGAAAACTACGATGCCTGGAAAGTCCAAATGGAAGCAATTTTGGGGAAGAACGATCTCTTGAAGTACGCGGACGGAACATTGAAGCGACCAGAAGTTGATCCAAGCAACAATAACACCAAGAAAGCCGCCGAAAATTGGGACGTGAGAGACAGAAACACGAGATACGATATCTTGCTACACGTAAAACAGTCGGAGATTCGATTGTTGAAAAACTGTAAAACCTCAAACGAATTATGGAGAAAATTGGACGAAATTTACGAAGCGAAAGGACCGGCAAATATGGGCATGTTACTGAAACAAATTTGCGGAAACAAAATGGCTGAAAACAAAAACGTGCGTGACTATCTGAAGGGATTTTTTGAAGCGGTCGATAAGCTACTGGACATGGATATGGAAATCCATCCGACACTTACCGGGACGCTGTTGTTGCAAAGTTTGCCGAAATCATTCGATACGTTCAAGATCACGATGGAATCGCGAGACACATTGCCGACGCTGGAAGCGCTAAAAGCTAAAATTATAGCCGCAGCAATTTCTCAAGAAAAAGATAAAGAAGAAGTATCCGACGCAATGATGGCCAAAAAATCATTTCAAAAACGGAGGCAACCAAAGAACGGCGACGATGAATCGGATTCCGATGAAAAGCCGACTTTTAAATTTAAATGTCACGGTTGCGGAAAAATCGGACATAAAATCGCGGATTGTTGGAGCAAGAATAAGAGGGAAACTGCGTCGAGGGCCGAAAAATTCAGACACGACGCGTATCATTGTGAATGGATGGAAACGGCGATGAAACGTGAAGCGCCAAAATCGAAAAGATGGTGTTTGGGCAGCAGTACCAGTTCACACAAACGTTCAAACGAATCGACATTCAAAAACGTTGAAGCATTGAAGAACCGAAAATTGAATTTGGCCAGTAATGCGAGCACGAAAATCAACGGAAAAGGAACTGTGAAGATCGAAATCGGTCCCGAAAGTGACGTTTTACATTCGAAACTGGAAGAAACGTTGCTGGTACGTGACTTACGAACGAATTTAATGTCCGTCAGAAGTATTACCGACCGAGGCGATAAAGTTATTTTTAAGAAAAAGGCCGCAGAAGTTATAAAACCAAATAGAAAAGTTGTTTTTACGGCGGAGAACACGAGTACGGAAGTCGAGAAGACGAGAACCGGGAACGTGAAGACCGAAAAGGCAAGCATGGAAGTCGAGAAAGCAAAAACCGAGAACAAGAAAGCATGTACGGGAGTCAAGAAGACGAGAACCGAGAACAAGAAAGTGTGCACGGAAGTCGACAAGACAAGACCCAAGAACGTAGAAATTCGCGAATGGCACGAGAAGCTCGAGTACGAATCAATTTTGAAGAAACTGAAAAACGACGTTACAGAACAGATAAGTCGAACATTAATGGAAATGGCGCGATGTATGTTTTTGCAGTCAAGCAAAGAATCGAGTGTGGAACTTTCCGAAAATGAGAACAAAGTTGAAATTTCAGAAAACGAGGACGAAGTTGAAATTTCTGAGAACGAGAATGAAGTCGAAGTCGAGATCAATGACGAAGTCGAGAACGAGACGGAACAAGGGGAAGTCGAAACTCCCCAGATCAAAAACGTACGGCCGCCTCCGCGACAATCTTCGAGAACTCGAAAACCGTATTCAAATCGAAATGGAAAACCACCAGGAAGAATTCGATATGAAGAGTATTAATTAGTAAAACAAAATATTTGAATTGTTTGAGAAAAATATGTTTAATATTTGAATTGAATTGAATTGAATTGAAAAGTGTTTTTAATTATTTTAACTTTTGAGATGTAAAAATGTTGGAATATGTGGTGACTGACACTCAGGGGAAATGTTGGTTTTGAGTGCCCAGTCTTCACGCCAGGTGAACGTTTCACCTGCACACCCACGACGTCCAGATGACGTACTTGGCGTAAACCAATCAGGGTTGAGCGCACCTGTATATAATGTGTTAGCAATTAGAATAAAGTTAGTCATTGCTGTTAAACCTAACCACGCGTCTTATCATTGTCCCAACCTTCGACACCTAAAAACTACAGTTTTGAAGATCCGAGCTTTTGTTCTCAAGATATTTGCGATTTTAATCAATTATTGTCCGAATTGCACTAGTCATTCATAAATTTTGTGGTACTTTTTGAATCTCTTCAATGGTACTTTTATGGATTTTGCTTGATTTTGTAAGATTTTGTGAGATTGTGCTTGTTTTTGTGAGATTTTGTAAGATTGTGCTTGATTTTATGAGATTTTGTAAGATTGTGCTTGATTTTATGAGATTTTGTAAGATTGTGCTTGATTTTGCAAAATTTTGCTACATTTTTTGAGATTTTGCTAAAGTAAAGTCGTTTGGTACCAAAAACGTGTTACAGGTACTGTACCAGTCCCACAAATTGCAGTATTTTTTACCAGGCTGAAGTTGGCACCACATTCACATTCGCCCAAACTACAGATAGAACAAATACCAATTTTTTTTACCACGGATTTCAATGATTTTTATACCAAAAGATAGAGGACTTTCTCCTTAACAATCCTTGAAAAGCACAACTCTCTACCCCTCTTGGTTATCAAGCGTCGACCCTTTCAATATGGCGCAAAAAAGACTTGTCATAAATTTCCGAATGTGGTGCCACAACTTCAAACTGGAATATCTCGAAAACCTGACAACGGATTTCTTTTTTTTGAAATACCAAATAAAAGAGGACTTTCTCCTCTACAAACCCTGAGAAGCACAACACTGCAGCTTTATTAGTTTTCGAGCGGTAGCCGTTTCAATACGGCACAACTGGGATGGCCCAGCTTCAAACTGGAATATCTCAAGCAAGTTGATCATTGAGCGAGTTCATTTATCATTAATTAAAATTACATGATTTATGATTTATGAAACCCCGTCGTTGATTGATCATTGGAAGGTCGTTTGAAGGTCGTTTGAAGGTTGTTTAAAGATCGTTTAAATGTTGTTTAAAAGTCATTGGAAGATCGTTGGAAGGTCGTTGATTGATCATTGGGAAGATCGTTTGAAGGTCGTTTGAAGGTTGTTTAAAGGTCATTTGAAGGTCATTTGAAGGGCGTTTAAAGGTTGTTTGAAGGTTGTTTAAAGGTCGTTGGAAGATCGTTGGAAGATCGTTGATTGATCATTGGAAGGTCGTTTGAAGGTTGTTTGAAGGTCGTTTGAAGGTTGTTTGAAGGTCGTTAGAAGGTTTTTTGAAGGTTGTTTGAAGGTTGTTGGAAGGTCGTTGGAAGATGGTTGGCAGATTGTTAATTGATCATTGGAAGGTCGTTTGAAGGTCGTTTGAAAGTTGTTAGAAGATCGTTTGAAGGTTGTTAGAAGGTCGTTTGAAGGTTGTTTAAAGGTCGTTGGAAAGTTGTTTAAAAGTCGTTGGAAGATCATTGGAAGATCGTTGATTGATCATTAAAAGGTCATTTGAAGGTTGTTTGAAGGTCGTTGGAAGGTCGTTGGAAGATGTTGGCAGATTGTTGATTGATCATTGGAAGGTCGTTTGAAGGTTGTTTGAAGGTTGTTGGAAAGTCGTTTGAAGGTTGTTAGAAGGTCGTTTGAAGGTTGTTAGAAGGTCATTTGAAGGTTGTTTAAAGGTCGTTGGAAGATTATTGGACGGTCGTTGATTGATCATTGGAAGGTTGTTTGAAGGTCTTTTTAAAGTCGTTGGAAGGTTGTTAGAAGGTCGTTGGAAGATTGTTGGAAGATCGTAGATTGATCATTGGAAGGTCGTTTGAAGGTTGTTTGAAGGTTGTTTATGTGAGGTTATTCCCGGCAATT
The DNA here is from genome assembly GCA_949358305.1 of Strigamia acuminata. Classification (NCBI taxonomy): domain Eukaryota; kingdom Metazoa; phylum Arthropoda; class Chilopoda; order Geophilomorpha; family Linotaeniidae; genus Strigamia; species Strigamia acuminata. The sequence continues at coordinate 5,647,093 of OX442315.1, read as the reverse complement.
CTGCAAACGAAATCAAAAGAAACATCAGTTGAAACGGTGCGCGAAACCGACATGCGTGCGCCATCTTTTATTCGTGAGAATATCAGGTGATACACGGTTAGAGGCTATTTGCCCTCTCAAACAACATAGGATAAATCATTGTCAAGTTTCCAATGATTTGTCCTTTACAATCGCAAGTAAAAACACCGACATTAATAATCGATAAACCAAGGAAAAAGGATAAAACACAAATCGCTTTTTCAAGCAGACGACATCAGGGACGTGTGCTGTAAAGGAGAGAATATTCAACCGCGGTACATAACAAGCATTGATAAAAATCATTATCGGTTGAACACTGGATCGGGACATTAATTTACAACACACTTGTTACACATACTCGGAAATTGTGTAACCAATAAATCACGTAACACAGGAACAAATATTTAAGCACTACAAAATGGGTTTGCAACCCAACAAATCCCCCTTTGCTTAAACTATTTGTCCATAACAAAAATGTGTTCGCAAAGAGTGTTTAACCTTGGTTTCGCTAACCATTTGGTTAAAATATCTGCCACGTTCAGAACCCCGGCGATGTGTCTAATAGAAAACGTTCCTTTTTCGAACCAGTCACGGACGAAATGCAGTTTGACATCTATATGTTTATTAGCGCGGTTTTCTATTCTATTTTTCGTATACTGAATCGCCGGCATACTGTCGGCATATACGCACGGGGTTGCGCGTTCGACACAAAACATAATGTCTGCGTCGTACAGTCGGTGAAGCCATATAATATCCTTCACCCCATCGACCACGGCCAGAAATTCACTCTCCATGATCGACAGGGAGGTCATTGTCTGCTTATGGCAGTTCCATGAGATTGGAACCCCCCCTAGGTACACTATATGGCCCCCAAAGCTTCTTCTCTTGTCTTGGTCTAGGGCGAAAGACGCGTCAGTGTAGACAGTAAGGGAATCATTCCTACAATTCGATAAATCGATGGCATAGTTTGGTGTGTTCCCTAAATATCGCAATACCTGCATCAGCATTCCAACATGACGCGCCGAATGTTTTTCATTGTATTGCGAGAGGACTATAACCGAAAAGAGGATATCAGGCCTAGTCCTGCTCGCAATAAAAAGGAGACTCCCGACCAAGTTCCTGTACGGAAATACCGTGTTCACCCGTTCACCCTCTTTAACTTGCTGGATCATTGTGCCAGGGGTCACTGGCACTCGCACACGGTGACACGGATCCACTCCATACATCTTACACAGCTTTTCTATGTACTTTCTCTGGTGAATACGGATTCGCCCCCCGGATCTGTCGAATTCGATGCCCAACAATAGGGTCACCGGACCCAAATCAACAATGTCGAAGAAACCGCGAATCCATTTCAGGACGCATTTTTCGACGTAATCGTCTCTTGAAAAGAGTACGATATCGTCGACGTAGAAAATGATTACTGCTTCGTTGTCCAGAGAATAGACACAGTTCAGTCCTAGCATTGGCTCAAATCCCAATTGGAGCAGACAATCGTGGAGCGCTTGGTACCACATTCGTCCGCTCTGATGAAGGCCATATAAGGCCTTCAGCAGCATCCAACACTTATGTCGGTTTTTCGCTGTCCTGTAACCCTTGGGGACTTCACAATATTGCACTGTATCGAGGTCGCCATAGAGGTAGGCGGCCTTAATATCGATGTGCACGTCACGCCAGCCCTTAAGCACTACCAGAGTGCAGAAGAACACGATAACGAGGACGAAATTGACAACGGGGGAAAATACCTCCGTAAAGTCAATTCCGGGCCTCTGTTTAAACCCTTGGGCCACCAATCGGGCCCGGTAGCGTTGAATTGCTCCGGTGTGATCGCGTTTCATCTTATATATCCATTTTGTCCCCAAAAGCTGTACGTCTTTAGGCTTGTCAATTTCACGATAGACTTCTCGTTCATCAAAAATGTCAATCTCGTCCTTCATCGCCCCTTCCCAGTAGGGTTTGTTAATGCCCTCGATCGCCTCCTCGTAGGTGTCGGGCTCAACTGCACAAAACCCCGCAAAAGGTAAGGGTTCCTCCCCTTCTAACGTTTTGAAGTCGAAAAGGTTCGGATCGTATGCGTAACCTTCTCCATCGCACCACCGTGCAACATCAGTTCGACTTCTAAGTTTGTCGTCATTGGGCGAGAAATAAACAACGTCAACTTTTCCAGCCGTTGCCCCGGCTTTCCGGACAGACTGGATTCTCCTCCATTTCGTCATATCCAGCGGCAATAACATTGGGTCTGGGGTTTCTTTCTCTTTCACCTTTCCCTTTTTACCCGAACCACGACGAGTTTGTACCCCAGGAGGGGGTGCCAGATCTGGATCCTCATCGTCGTCAGGATAAACGTTTAAGAAATTTTCATCATCCCCCTTCGCCCCACCAATTTCTTCAACTGGATTATCTCCATCAATACCCTGCGCCCCACCAATTTCCTCATCATCCCCAATAGGATCAACTCCAATTGCAGGCAACTCAATTGTCCGCTGCACATTTGGTCTCAAAGCGGGTCCTGGGGTTCTAGGTGGAATAGGGGGCGGAATGGGCGGTGGGATAGGAGGTGGCATAAAGGGTGGTGGCTGTCCAACAGGGACAACGGAACCATCGTCATCTTCCTCGGTGTCGGAGGAAGAGTAGCCAAAACTCTTAAATTCTTCGGATCCCCCTTGAGGTTGTCGAACTGGAGTCTGTAATCTCTTCCCAATCTCGTACCAATACGAGTCCTCGAAGATCCGCACGTGTTTTGACGCAAAAACTTGATTTGTTTTAGGGTCCCAGATCCTATAGCCCCTAGTGGAGATGGCATAGCCAACCAATGCTCCTGCCCATGCTCTACCCTCCAATTTGCCTTTGCGGGTCTGGGATGGAACATGAACAAAAGTCTTCGATCCAATGCATTTAATGTGTCGTAAAGACAATTTCTTATTGAAAAATATCGAGTAAGGTGTTTTGCCTTCAATCCCCTGGTGGGGAAACCTATTCTTTAAGTAGACGATGGAAGTCGCCAATTCAGCCCAAAGGGGATAGGGGAAACTGTTCTCGAGCATCAAAGCCCTCACCCCGCTAATAATTGTACGGTTGGCCCTTTCAGCCACGGAATTCATTTCCGGAGAATATGCATTTGTTCGAATGCATTTTAATCCTATCTTGGAAGCGTAAGTGTCCCAATCCCGAGAAATAAATTCCCCGCCATTATCAGTCTTAATACATTTGACTTTCTTAGAAGTCGTTCTTTCCACTTCAGTCAGCCATCGTTTGAAATGACCCAAAACCTCCCCTTTGGTTTTCATCATAATTATCCACATATACCGTGAATAGTCGTCCACGAGAATAAAATAGTAATTAGCCCCACCTAAGGAAGGACCCTGTGATTTCCCCCAGACATCCATGTGTACAATGTCTAAAATCCCTTTGGTTGAAATCGCAACTATAGGGGGAAAGCTTGCTCTCGTGCTTTTGGCGGTTGCACATGCGTCACAGGTAGACAATTCCTTAGTGGACAGGTTAATTCCAAATACGTCATCAGACTTTTCTAATGTTGAAATGCCTTTAGCATTGAGATGGCCCATCCTCGAATGCCATGTGTCCATGGTTTGGGGCCGCTCCTGGTTTCTAACTTTCACATCATTGGCGTTTCCGCCGTTAGCTTTCGCTGTCGCATTAGCTTGGGGAATATTTGCAGGAGGTGTCTGAACCTCATTCCCCGCTTTCGGTAAATTAATCGCCGCAGGCGCTGACGTTTTCTCGCTCACTTGCGCACTCAAATTAGCTGCGGACGTCCCTTTATCCGACTTACTCAAACTTTTTAGTAATGCGTTCTTATAGTCTAAAATGGTTAGTAACGGTTGCACAAATCTTTCATCCTTTACAGATGATTTGATCAAGTCGAGGACAGCAGCCGCATTCTGTTGCGCAGTTAATGCAGCTGTGTTTACATTCCCAACCTCGATACGACAGTTAACTTTATACAATCTATTCGAAGTTCGAACTGCCGTAATCGATGGTTCCTCGATCTTATCTTTATAAATAAACATTTCCCCATTTTTGACAAATGTGCACATCCCAGCCTCATCGGTGCGTCCAAGTGAGATGAGATTCTTCCGAAAATTGGGTGCGAAGAAAACATTCTTCAAAGTAATGTCCCTATGTCGGGTTCCATAAAGCGTGGTGATGACAACATTTCCGACTCCTTCGATTTTCGATTTGCCTTCACCTTGTTGTACGCTGAAGTTAGACAGCGGTCTAAAGTCCGAGAACCAACTCCGGTTGAAAGAGAAATGGTCGGTCGCCCCTGTGTCCACGTACCATTGAGAATCACAATTGCCGTGCGACACAAGGGATAATGGCTGCGCAGGTTTTTCCTCCAATACTGCCGAGTATAAAGTGTGGGGCTCATCCGCATACGGGTCCAGCTGTGTGAGATTTGCTCTCTGTTGCCCTTTTCCACGGCCCCTGCCGCGTCCACTTCCTCGATTTAATTGGGCCGGCGAACCAGCAGCGGCAGGAAAAGTCCCAAAAGTTCCTTGCTGTTTTGGAGGCGACGGGCACTCTCTAGCGAAGTGACCCGTCCCTCCACAATTAAAACAAGTGCCCCGTGAGGGCCCAGCAGCTGTTGAAGGTTTCCCACGTGGTTTCCATTTTTGCTTGGCAAATAATGCAGTATTGTCCATTTGTTGAGTTAGGACACCGAATTCGTTGCTTGATTCGTAAAGGCGATTGTATTCGCCAAGCAACCTCTCTTTCACGTTTTTAGCCGTGAACTCAGTATCTTCCCAATGATACGCTGTCTGTTTAATGTTCTCATATTGTGGGGGTAAGTGGTCCAAATACTGGAAAGCGTGGAACTCGTCGGAGACGTCGATTTTCACGTCTTTTAATTCCGTGACCTTCCGATCGACTCGCCCCGTGAAAACGAGCATTTCCTCGCCTTCTAACATTTTCATGTTCAAAAAGTCACGGCGCAGTCGAGCGCGGCGTGCCCTCGTCGTCGGTTGATAAGCGTCTTTTAACGCTTCCCAGACTTTTGCAGCAGTGGGACAAGAGACGGCAATGACTTGCTGAGGTTCCGCGCAACTCATGCAAAGGGTTGACATGGCTTTGTCCTCTCGGACTTTGAAGTCCCTTTTCTCCTTTGCTGTGGCGGTGTCAGGCGGTTCTTTCTCCGTACCATCCACGTGGCCCCAAACACCGTTGTATTTGAGGAGCAGCTGGACCTGCACCGACCACGTAGCATAGTTCGTGCCGTCGAGTTTTTTAATATCCTTATAGTCGTCGTGTTTTGACATCACGACGACACAATGCACAATAATAATGAAGGATGCACGAAAAATCACTAAATTCGGAAATTATTCCGCACAAAAACACTTCACTCAAAACAAATCACACAGTGCACACTTGTCACCCACCAAAAATGAAGGCGAAAAAACAATTCCACCCGTGGGCAAACCGCTATAAGAGCGGCGAGCAAACCTTGACTGGTCGTTCCCCAACTCTTCCGTCCGACCACCTGGGGTCGCGGGATCGGTTGGGTGGCCGTGAACAAGCCCAGACAAGAATACAGTGCCACGTGCCCGACTGGACGTAGGGTGGCACCGATACTAAGAGGGAAACCCGAACAAAAACTTAAATGTAACAGAGTTTCACGACAAAATGATAAATACACTTTTGCGTTGTTAAGATGGGCGGATTGCGGGATCCGATCGTCGCAATCGCTTCCGTCCAGCGTAGAACGTTGTTTAGACGTTATCGGTGCGCGGAAATGGGGCTGACGCGCTACCGCTCGCACACGTCCGTGCAAAGCGGGGAAAAACGATCCAAAATCGTCGTCGCGCCCGTCCGCGCCTTCGTGTAGCACTCCGGGGTGCAAAACACGGCTTTTCCGGTCAAATATTGTCGTGTACGCAGACTTATGCGTACAGAGACACTCGAAATTGGTTTCCACCGTCGACGGCGATGAAAATCCAAACAAAAATGGCCGCTGGTGAGGATTTGTTCTCCACCGGCGATCCACTGCTGATTTCCGATCGTTTTCGGTAATTTTCGCCTGATTCGGGGCGAAAATGCGTCGTATCGACGTTGATTCTCGTTGTTTCGGCGAGAATAATCGTCGTCTCGGCAAAAAACTGGCGTCTAGGCGTGTATCGGCCCGAAAACACGTCGTTGCTACGTCGGCCGCACTGCCGAATCCAAAATGGCCGCCGAAGAAAATTTGCTTCGTAACGGCGTGGAAAAGTGCTTATTTCGCACTGAAAATAAATATTTCGACACTGCTTACTGTCGTAATAGTCCGTTGTACTGTCCGCACACACAATCCCGACGATTTGAAAAAGTTGGCGAAGTTATTTCGCACGTCGCCGGCGATTCGTGTCTGCAACGATCTCGGCCGACGTCCTGCACTCGTTTCGTCTCGAAATGTTCCGGAAAACTCCCAAAAACTGCTGGCCTTATCGTCGCACAGCCTCTGCTACCACTTGTGAGGTTATTCCCGGCAATTCTGCAAACGAAATCAAAAGAAACATCAGTTGAAACGGTGCGCGAAACCGACATGCGTGCGCCATCTTTTATTCGTGAGAATATCAGGTGATACACGGTTAGAGGCTATTTGCCCTCTCAAACAACATAGGATAAATCATTGTCAAGTTTCCAATGATTTGTCCTTTACAATCGCAAGTAAAAACACCGACATTAATAATCGATAAACCAAGGAAAAAGGATAAAACACAAATCGCTTTTTCAAGCAGACGACATCAGGGACGTGTGCTGTAAAGGAGAGAATATTCAACCGCGGTACATAACAAGCATTGATAAAAATCATTATCGGTTGAACACTGGATCGGGACATTAATTTACAACACACTTGTTACACATACTCGGAAATTGTGTAACCAATAAATCACGTAACACAGGAACAAATATTTAAGCACTACAAAATGGGTTTGCAACCCAACAGTTTAAAGGTCGTTGGAAGATCATTGGAAGATCGTTGATTGATCATTGAAAGGTTGTTTGAAGGTCGTTTGAAGATCCTTTAAAAGTTGTTTAAAAGTCGTTGGAAGATCGTTGGAAGGTCGTTGATTGATTATTGAAAGATTGTTTGAAGGTCATTGGAAGGTCATTTGAAGGTTGTTGTAAGGTCGTTTGAAAATTGTTTAAAGATTGTTGGAATTACTAAGAAAACAACAAAAAAATACAAACCAAATGCTTAAAATTAAAACAAATGATTAAAATTAAACCAAATGATTAAAATCGAACCAAATGAAATGCCAGATAACCAAGCAAAATTCAGCAGAAATGTAGCTTGATTATAGGTCAGAGAAAACTAAATGGAAAAAATCAAACCAAATGAATAAAATCGAAATGAATGAAAAATAGTCAAACATCAAATGGAAAATTTTGAGTTTGAGAGACTGACTGATTGTGGTGAATGCTCAGTGCAGACTGAATATTCTTTATTGCAAGGGGACTTATATACCAAGTGGGGTAGAAAAAGAGATTTGGATCACAAGACTTGACAGGAAAGTGCAGTATCCTTATTGCACCTGTATTAATTTTCTCCTCTTCTAAAGATGAAAAGAATTTCCTCATTCTAACAAAAATATCAAACCAAATTGGATTGCTCAAATCAAATAAAATTATTCAAACCAAATGAAATAATTAAAAAGAACGAAAAATATTGAAAACCAAATGAAAAATATCAAACAGTAAAAGGTTTTGTTGCAAAATATTGAAGCGGTTGCCGCTCGAAAACTAAGAGGGCTGCAGTGTTGTCCTTTACAGGGTTTGTAGAGAAGACATTCCTCTTTCGTTTGGCTTTTAAAAAAAGAAATCCGTGGTCAGGTTGTTGAGATATTCCAGTTTGAAGTTGTGGCACCAGATTCGGATTTGTAGAACAACTTTTTTTGGTGCCATATTCAAATGGTTGCTGCTCGAAAACTTACAAGGGAACCACATGAATAAGTCATTTTAGATTTTGGCCAAATTTTGGCCAAATGATGTCTAAAGTGAGCTTAATAATTGCCTAAATTTTTAAATCTCCATGGTCAGCTGATTAACCATGGTAATTATCCCAAATCTGTACTCTTTTTGGGCTCTAGTAGACATTTTGAGTGAAAAGGCTGTGTAGGTTTATGGTAAACAACTGGTTGCTGAGCAACAACTCCAGAAAAATAGTTCTGGAGCACTAATCCAGAACTATTTTTTCTGGAGTTGTTTTCTGGTCACATGGTCACATCCAGGAATTTTATGACTGTCTTCATGAAGACAATAATAGTTTGTAGTTGTGGTCCAGTGGTTAAGGCAATGGACTAGGAATCTTTCCACCCAGGTTCAAATCCTGGTGTGTGTGTGTGAAAATTTTTACTTTTATTTTTTAATTTTTTTATCAGTAATTTTAATGTTTGTAATTTTATGTTTGTTAAAAAATTAAATTTAATTGATTAAAGTTTTCTAAAAACAAACATAAAATTACAAACATTAAAATTACTGCTAAAAAAATTCAAAAATAAAAGTAAAAATTTTCACACACACACCAGGATTTGAACCTGTGTGGAAAGATTCCTAGTCCATTGTCTTAACCACTGGACCACAACTACAAACTATTATTGTCTTCATGAAGACAGTCATAAAATTCCTGGATGTGACCATGTGACCAGAAAACAACTCCAGAAAAAATAGTTCTGGATCAGTGCTCCAGAACTATTTTCCTGGAGTTGTTGCTCAGCAACCAGTTGTTTACCATATCCCTACACAGCCTTTTCACTCAAAATGTCTACTAGAGCCCAAAAAGAGTACAGATTTGGGATAATTACCATGGTTAATCAGCTGACCATGGAGATTTAAAAATTTAGGCAATTATTAAGCTCACTTTAGACATCATTTGGTCAAAATTTGGCCAAAATCTAAAATGACTTATTCATGTGGTTCCCTTGTTAGAGGTGTCGCGCTCAACTCTAACCGTCGCTAACTCGTGGGTTGATTACTTAATTCGACTAACTCACTACCGCTTTGTCTCAAGCGGTTTACCCAAAGAAATGATTACACAGATATAAAAGGTAAAATATAATATAGATTTATTCTGTGGGACAATGTACAGATATATCTTATATATATATATGAAAGGTAGGTAAAAGGTAAATCGGAATGGGTGAAGGGAAATGGAAAGGTAAAGGTATGATGAAAGCTGGCTGGAACCGGCGAGGTCGTCTGTTGTTTCGTTCGCGTCCAAGATGGCGTCGTCGTTGTGGCAACGCGATGTCGTCTTGGGCCGGCGTGGCAATATGGCGTCCTCGGCTCGTCTCTGGCTGGTCCTTCGGGCTCACGCTGGTCGGGCGCGAGTGAATGCTTAGTTAAAAGGCTTACTTCGGTCTGTTGTCTAGGTTTTTGTGTGGTGTCCGGCGATCACACAGCGGCGGACTCTTCTGGCTCCCGGCGATCACACAGCGGCGGGAACGCTCGTCGTGGTTTAACTGCAGTTTAGGCTTGTGCGACCGTTTGTCTGCACAACTCGCTAAACTGGAGTGGTTTTTACTATTTCTAGCTGGTGTGCTAAAATAGTGTGGTAATCTTATCTCGCAGGTTACTCTGCGGAGTTTGACACTGACCAAACGTACTCACGGTAAATTGTCCTTTGTCCTTGGTCAATCCCAGTATATTTTACTTGGGCCTGATCTTGTAGGACGACGGGTTTACGTGTGTTTCTCGTTTGATGGTTGTGTTGGTTCTGCCCGCTCAGTGCAAGGCACATTCCTTTGCACAAAGCGAGGTTGACAGGTGACCGGAATCACCCAATGGTGGGGTGGACGAGCCATCCCCACTCCCTCAGGGCAGACGCCTGTCCATTGACTAGATGTCAATGCACTGAGGGAAGGGAGACGCGCTTGCGGCTCCCCTTACACCCGAAACGAGGTCACGAGAGAAACTCTTCGTTGACCCCGGTCCAGTCGGGTCACAACACTTCCCCCTCCGAGCTCAGACCGTGGGGCTGAGCGATCACTTCTTTCCTGGGGGACCCGACACTGAGTCCGTCACCTGGGCGTAACTCACTCCAGGGACAGGCGGTTGAGTGCCGGGTGGCGCGGGTAGATCGCCTACTAACGCCGAGGACCGATCTCGGGGGTCCTCATGCTCCGTAATGAAGCATAATGCATGGCCGTCAACTGGCTCATGCGGGGCACGCGTCCTCTCGTGTAACCAAACGCTCGGGATGTAGGCGGAGAAGCCGGTGTTCGTATGCCGGATGGCATTGGCTTCCGCTGGCGTCACTGGCACACGGTGGGCTCTCAGCAACCTCTGGTGGAAGATGAGGTCTCTAGTCTTCCGGATCTGGTTGTGAAGCCAGATGAAGACTGATTTGCCTTTATCCCGTTGTGCGAGGATAAACCTCCTGGTCGCCGTTGTCATCGAAAGATGGGGAAACTCTTCGATGATTCGCCCGTAATAGTCTGGTGGAGGCGGTGCCGGCTTCGGCTTCTGGGTGGCCGCGGGAATCACGGCTTGCGTCGTTGTCGCCGCTCGGGCCGGTGGGGTCCCGGGCGGTGTCGGCTTCGTTTGCTCGACGGACCTGACGGGTGGCGTTCGGCACAGTAAGCGCTTTGGCTTACCCGCCACTTCGAACAGGGCGGGTCCTTGCGGGGATATCTCCGCAGGCATCGGTGGCGGAATCGGAACTCCGCTCGTCGGCGAGATCACCATTTCTACATCCTCTGCCGATTCTTCCGTCTGGATGGTCAAGGCGCGCAGTTGTTGGGTAGGCGCCGCTGTCCAGGTGGCGGAGGTATAGCGAAACGCCGTGCTTCGCAACTTGTACCCCTCAAATTCGGGGTTTACCACATCCCTGGTTAGCTCGTACCGAGTCAACACAGGGTCGGGCAGAATGGAGCTCCACTCTGCGAGGAGTGCACGGGGAACCTGTACACCCTCTCTGTCCACGACAGACCATGCGGCCATCGCCTGACGCCCTTCTCCGAAGAGTGCTGGGGTTAGCAGCTGCATCATGACCTTGGTCAATGATAGCTGTAGGCTGCGACGATTCACTGGATTCGATCGCTCCGAATCCGCAGTGAAGGCACACGAGAGCTTACTCATCATCGCCGTTGCCCATTCGATGAAATATCGCTGGGCCTGATCCACACCTCGCAAGGCGGGTGCGGAGACTCTTGGGTCTTCCATCACGAAGCGGAACGCTGAGAGCTCGGAGATAGTCGGGTTGGCGGCTTCTCTCGCGAGTCGCGCTTCTTCGTCTCGCCTCTCGAAAAACAGGGCCGAGGAACCGGGTCGGGGTTGGCTCGGCCTGTAAATGCCGGTCAAATTGGCTCGACATTCCTGCGCAATGCTCTGTCCAACGGGGAGAGGGACTGAGCGGTCGGTGTGCAAATCCGGCGGATCGCTCGAATTTAACAACGACGGCGGCGGCAGGTTCGGAGGCGGCTGCGTCTTGGTCGGCAGCGTTGGCGTCGGCAGCGGTGGTGTTGGCTGCGTCGGCGGTGGTGGCGTCTCCGTCGTCTGCACCCCAGTCATTGCGACTTGGGGCGCCGGGAGATGTTGTCCGGAGCCCGAAGGCTGCACGATGGCGGTTGGCATGCCATCGGGTCGTGGTCGCGAATTTATGTAGTCTGCGAGCCACCTTGCCACCTCGTGTGGGGTCACCTTCCCGTCGGTGACAACACCCATCTTCCTGGCGTGTTTCATCGCGGGATCGAAACGTGTCAGTTTCGTCCGCTTCATCTGAGTCAGAATCTCGCGAAGGTCCCGCGTATCTGCCGCTGGGACGCTTCGCTCACCTGACTGGCTACCACTTCGTCGACCCGCTCTCTTGGAGACGTAGGCGGGTTCGGGGATGGGACGGCCCCGAGCTTCGCACCTCGCGAAGTATCGCTCTTTGCGATCTTTTTTCCGCTGCTCGCGATGAGTCAGCGGACGTCTAGAAGTGCTGGGACGAGAGACTCGCTCTTCGTCACCAGACATCCAAACCTCCTTGTACTCCTTACCGTCTTTAATCTGACGGTTTACGAAAATTCGCGGTCGGGAATACTGCGAAGGGTCACGCACCGTACTAGTGGATGGCCCAGCTTCGTTGCCTTCAGTCGTGTTTTGAGCGACACGCTGCTTCTTGGTTGTCGCCGGGGAACGCGACTGGCTGTCCCCGGCGCCTTTGGAGCGCTTGCGCTTCCGCGGGTAGCTGCTCTTGGGCCCCAAAATCCCCAGGTAGTGGAGCTGCCACATCTCGGCTTGGGATGTTAAAATTCCCATCCGAGGTCTCCACTGGGGCGTACTCTCTCCCAATCGCAGCCTCTCAAACCACAGATGAATATCATCCGCGGTCATCCCCTCGTTTTGGAGGATGCGCTCGGCCACTGCCGTAGCGGTATCCACCAGCTGTTGTCTATAATGCTGATAGATGGCCTCACGGGCCTCTTCTGTCTCGGCTGCTCGCCACGCATGCAGCACGTGTTCCTCCGCCGGGTTGCCAGTGTACTGACTTGACAATCCGGGGTGGAAAATTGGCGATTTCGGGTCATCGTCACGAGCTAACTCTGTGGCGATGCCTTCGCGCATTCCCTCCGGGAACGTATCCAGGAGCGTGCAGTCTCGTACCCAACGTCGGGCGATGCATCGGGAATGTAGTATTCGCAGGCGCCAAGGGTCGGCGTCTTCGCCGAAACATCGTCGGTAAAAATCGGGCAGCGCGCCTCGAAATATCCCGCCACGAGTGATGCAAGCGGGGTCTAATGGTCCCCATGTTTTACGTAATGCCATCTGGAAGGGTGGAGAAATAAATGATTAATAAAAAGTTAATATTAAATACGTAGATAAATGGTTGGTTTCGAGGGACGTTGCCGATACGTGCAGCCGTCCGTCGAGACCGATTCCTGTCTATCGGTGCAAACGTAGGACGAATTGTCCCTCGTCGGATAGAAAAAGGGAAGTCATCACGTAAAAATCTGTCTCATGTCCAAAACGCACAGCGAGACGGAATCGAGCCTTTAATCTGGATTCTTATCATCAGATTTTACTTCAAATTAATTCTAACATTAATTAGGACATTACTAATAATTAAATTAATAATTATCAGTCATTCGTAAAAAGAATTCGTCGGGTGTAAATTATTACTAAAATTGCACAATAAATGTGCTTGTCGAAATTTTATTAAATAAATAAACCTAATAAAGAATTATTCCGAAGTCGGACTTTGTCTAATTTTTTTTTTTAAAAAAGTTAAAGTCAAATTAAATTCATCCAACACACCGAAAAATTCATCGTACGAATGTTAAGTTGCATCAATTTGATGCGTCAAATTACTTGTGGAGAAAAATATTCTTTTACAGAATATTCTCCCCTTGTCATAAAATTATTTATGGCTCGAGCCCATTGTCTCGCTCGTGACTCAAGTCATGAGGAATTTTCGAGACGCGAGGCGACGTGAAGTCTGCGCTCGCACCCCGAAAACAAATTAACAAGGAAAAAATACGATCGTGTGAGCGATCGCGGTTAATAATTAATTATACACTATTTCGAGTGCAAAGCACTCATGTCAGGTATTAGTCAACAAAATTTCTTCTTCAGCAGCACGGAACTAATTCTCATGTGCCGATGCCGACTTCTACCTGATCGGGTTGGACTTGGTTTACATCGCGGTCCCAGTTTTCCTCGTCATCGTGCTCGATGGCAAGCACGTCGTTCTCTTCCTCGTCCATGGCGAGGAGCGCGCACAAAAAGCTCAATCACGATTGAAAAAAGGATGATAAAACTATCTCAAAAAAAAACTCGGTAAAACGTTAAAAACGAGGATCACGCACGAATGCAGCGATCAGCTGTGAAAAGCGGAAGTCCGTGTGAACACGAGGTAATCGCGATGGATTCTGGGTAATATACTCCAGAACCCGGGTGTTTGAGACTAGTGCGCACCTACCCGTGCGCATGTTACGCTACGGGTCTCCTTTGTTCTCACTCCCGTGCGCGATTGCTGCTACGGGGTCTTTTGCACGCGGTATCCGACCCGTGCCGATAATTTTGCTACGGGTCCCGCGTTTCCACGCCATCTCGTGACGCGAATTCGACCGATATCCGCTTTGTTGGACTTAGCGAAATTTTCTGCGACGTGATGGCTTGCACTATCGGTCGATTACATTTATTTTTAGTGCCGCCATCGACTCGTAATTTATTTTACTTTTTTCCTACGACCTTTCCGCCTTTTATAAACGGATTATCTCTTTTTGGTCGCAGGTTACGGATCGAGGCAGGTACGATATTTTTTGTTGTTTTTTGTGTCTGTACCTCCTCATTATTGTTTTCTTTTTTATCCGTGTTTTTTGTGTTTGTTTCAGGAGTTTCTCCTGTTTCCCCCCCGACCAAAATTGGATCCGGAACGGATTCAACTATCTCGTTTACCGGAGGTGAAGGGGCGTCGAAATACTCCTCGTTGTCACTTGGCGGTGCTTTTTCCAACTCGCCAGCGAACATATCGACGATTTGGCCGTCAGTTTTAGACTTGACTTGGCCTTTGGCCCACATTTCTTGCGGGAATTCCGGAATGTACGGAGTTAACTCTCGTACTTGTATCGACTTATACTCGGTGTTGTCCTCGAGCTTGCGTAATTTATACGCGTTACCGCCATGCTTGCCGATGATCACATACGGACCATCTCTCTTGTCGGCCAAGCTGGCGGTGATTCCTCTCGCTGCATTTGAGAGGATGTGTGTGTCCTTCCACACTAAATCATTGTTCTCGAAATTCACAAATTTTCCACCGCTTTTATCTTGTAAAATGCGGTCGCGCATGTTAAAAATGTGCGCCATCATATGTTTGTATGTGCTCGAAATTGTTTGCTCCAATTTATACACATACTCATGTGGTTTCTCTGGGTCCACCACATTTACCGACTCTGCCACTCGTGGGTCCCAAGGCACTCGTAGCTCTCGGGCGAAGTTGAGGTAGGCCGGAGAAAAATCTCTCGTCCTCGAGACTGTTGTTCGTATGCTGAACGCGATCTCCCTCAAGTATTCATCCCACCTATTGTGGATGTCAGTGAATATGCTTAGTGCATATTTAATGTCCCTGTTGAGTCGCTCAACGGGATTTGTTCTGGGATTGTAGGTCGAAGTATGTGACGCCACAATCCCGAATTTCTCACAAAACTTACCCCAAATTTTCGAGATAAATTGGGGTCCGTTATCGGATATTATTTTACGTGGAAATCCGTAACGTAACGCCACGTCGTAGATACATTCAACGATTTTCTCTGCTGAAGGTCTAGCGACGGCGTACAACTCGGGCCAACGAGTCGCCACGTCCATTATTACGATAATGTACGCATTTTTATTTCCCGTAACGGGTTTTGGGCCCATCACATCGACACTTAAACAATCAAAAGGCGCGTAAGGCCCTAAGAAGATAGTTTCGAATGGTGATTTTCTCCTCGGCTTACACGCTTGACATCGCTGACATTGGTGGACAAAAAGAGCGATATCTTTTTTCATCCCTGTCCAGTGAAAAAGCTGTGTAGCACGATAGAGTGTTCTGCTTACTCCCGCATGGCTCGCAAGCGGGTGCCCGTGTAACAACCACAGCACGCGACCGATTAAGGAAGCAGGTATTACTACCTTTACTGCGGTGTCCGATTCACTCAAGTCATCTTGGTGATTTGGGTGATGCTTCACCAAAAGGCCGTCATCCAATAGGTAATCTATGGATTCGTGCGCATAACGACGCTTCTGCCTTCTGGTTAAGTCGGGCGGATATTTTCCTGTCAGTACGAATCTAGCTCTGTCCTGACATTTTTTGTCTAATTTTTGTTGCACAATTATTTCCTCCCTTGTTGGGGGATTGCTTTGCATCTGCTTGCCGACATGAGCGTGGAAGGCGCTTAGAAGCGGGTCATTTATTCTCCGCTCTAGCTTAAATTCCTTCTTTGCATTTGGGTAATTGTCAGCAGCTGGTTGGTATAACCGCGTCCAAAATCCACAGAATTTTACATCTGCCGGAGACGCGGTGGGAATTTCATTCATCTTCCTTAAATCCCAACGGTGACAACTCGTCGGGCAGTAAATGATGCGGGAATCATCCTCGCCATCATCGTCAGCGTCGATAGGATCTGACACTGGTGCCCGTGACAGAGCATCAGCCACGACGTTATATTTGCCGGGCTTGTATTGAATGGTCAAGTCGCATGCCATCAGTTCTAACTGCCATCTGGCTAGTCGACCTGCTGGCTCCTTTAATTTCATCAGCCATTGTAACGCTTGATGATCTGTGTGGACTACAAATTTGGTATATTCGAGATAATCTCTGAATTTCCTTATGGCCCACACAACGGCCAAACACTCCAACTCTGTGGCGTTGTAATTTTTTTCAGCGCCTTGGAGTTTGCGACTTATAAACATGCACGGCAGGTCTTGTTCGACTCCGTCGCGCACGTGTGTTTGAAGCAACGCGGCTCCCAACCCAACTCTGCTGGCGTCCGTATGTAATATGAACGGCCGGTTTAGGTCGGGTAGAGGCATTACGCCGACTTCCGTCAGCATCCTCTTTATCGCATTAAATGCGATGTTGCACTCATTTGACCATACAAATTCGTTTTCATTCTTCAGGAGGTCGGTAACTGGGGCTGCCACTTCAGCTAGACCCGGTAGCAACCTGCCGAAGAAGTTTATCATTCCCATAAACCGTTGGACACCTTTAACGTCCTCGGGTGGTGGGAAACGATTAATCGCATCGATTTTTTCGGGGCCAATAGCTAAACCATTGACTCCAATGCGATAACCCAGGAAGGCAAGCTCCTTTCGACAGAACTTGCTCTTGCCCGGATGCACGTGTAACCCAGCTTTTGCCAGCCGGGTGAGCACTTGGTCGATGTGCTCAATGTGCTCTTCGAATGTTTTGGAGGCAATAACTATGTCATCTAGGTATGCCCATACAAACTGATGCAGGATATCACCCAATACGCTTTCGATTAGCCTCTGAAAGGTACTGGGAGCATTCACTAAACCAAATGGCATGACGTTGAACATCAACCGTCCAATTGGCGAGTAAAATGCTGTTTTTATCTTATCCTCTGGCCTCATCTCAACTTGCCAGTATCCCTTCGACAGATCCATCGTCGTAACCCAAGAAAAGGGGCTAAGCTCTCTCAAAATGGATTCGATAGACGGCATCTGTATGGGATCTATTTCTGTCACCGCGTTTAATGGGCGGTAATCAATGCATAGGCGTGGGTCTGAGCCCGGGCGCATCACGAGTACAACTCGCGTCGCGTATTCTCCCTGGGCCTCGGAGACAATGCCACTGTCTAGCATTTCTTGGCACATTTTTTGCACTATTTCACGTTTTTGCGGGTTCATTCCCTTATACGCAACTCGTATAGGTTTATTATCCGTCAATTTAATTTCGTGAATAGCCTTATTCGTTCGGCCCGGTTTTTTCGACAGGATCCCCTCATATTTAAGTAGGACCCTTCGTAGGGCTGCCGCTTCGTTTAATTCTAAAGCGGCGTCGGCGACAAGCGTTTCCACTACATTGTCCCGTTGCAATTCTGTTACGAATGCTTTAAAATCGTAGTCTTGAACGAATTTCTTTAGGCCTTTCTCCCACTGTGTCTTGTCGGCCGCTTCTTTTACAAGAGCTGGTGGCACGACAATTGCGGGTCTTTCCTTATCATTTCTGATATAATTCCAAGATTTCGTTATTGGATTTGGTTGTATTTCCATTGACGCCATGAGGTCTAAGCCCAACAGAAAAATTCTGTCGCATGTGGGCAGGACCAGGAAAGGGTGCTGTTCTACTCCTCCGAGCCACTCCATGGTCAATAATATAACTCCTTTTGGACGCGCCATTCCGTTGGCGGTTTTTAGACGTATATTTTTATTAACGCCTTTTATCTTATCGGTGAGACCCAATGATGCTACTATGTCTTCGGAAACGAACGAGCGATCTGCTCCCGAGTCTAGCAGTCCCATAATTTTTTCACGTTCTATTGTCATGGGCAACATGCATAGGCGGTTGGTGTATTCGACCGCCACGTTGCACATGAAAACACGAAATTCTTCTGTGTCTTCGACTACTTGAGGTAATTCTTCAAGCAGTAGGTTCGGTTCTTCCGCCTCAGCCTCAGCGTTTGCGGTAATTACCTGCAAAGCGTTGTTGGCCCTGTCTTGAATTTGGGCGTTAGCTATGTCACTACCCATTTCTTTGACTGGTGGCGGCTTATCGAACCCTTTGTTAAACCCCTTTTTCTTCATGAATGGCGCAGACGGTCGAGAAATTATTTCTTCGCCGCCTGCGCTGACTCGTTTTTTGACTCGTTTTTTGCCATGGCGAGTTTAATCTCTGCCATCTGCTTCATTATTGCGTCAAACTTAGCGTCTTCTTTCGCTGTTCTTGGGCACTCATTGGAATAGTGACCCGGTTGGTTACACTTAAAACAACGAATATTTGATTTGTCTCTTGGGGCTTCAATCGATTTTTTCTTTTCAGGGTCTGCTTTCGACGGTGGCGTGTAATTTTTTCGAAAATACTTCGGAATTCGGCCGGCATTTGGTTTTAACCTGGCGCGAAATTCTTCTACCGCTCTATCTCGATGGATGAGATGTACTAGCGGTCCTTCCTCATCGCAACCCGTTGATAAGGTATCGCGATAACTTCGTATTTCTTCGTCCGTCGAATAATCGTCTTTTTCTTCTTTTTCGTCTGATTTTCCGACATTTTGTTCGGCTTCCTCCCCCTCCTTGACCTCCTCCAGTGTCGCTTGCATGGCTGACGCTGTCGGTGCCTTTTTAGGGGCGGCCAAAGGGTTGGAAGGCAGCGTGGATGTCAGTTTATTTTTTATTTGTAAACCAACGCTAGCTTCTGCCAGCTCCATTATACCGCTAAGATATTCAGTAGGGCGCATAATCTTATCTGTCGCCCCATATCTTTCCGCACTCAACTTGAGACGTTTAGCGGTTGCTGCTTTCTCCGCTTCTGGTAAAGCGGAATAATATCTCTTCTCGATATCTATCGTGTTCTCGAACAGGAAGGCGCTCATCTCCTCGTAGCTACCTCCTGTCGGTGCCCTTTCTTCAAGTAGCACCCGTTGCGAGTACTCCGACAAACCGCCGAGAAAGAAAAGGTTGAATCCCGTGGCATGAAATTCCATCGGGGCCTTTTCGAACAACAATCTGGCGCGAATGTCGTAATCCATTATGGTTTCACCAGGCATCTGGCGAAGACCTCGCATCTTTCGGCTCACCTCTTCGGGTGTCTCGCCGTAGCGCAGGTCGAATCTCATTAAAAAGTCGTCCCAATTGACGCCTTTCAATCCTTGGTACCACTCACGTGCCGAGCCTGTCATTAGCTCGACAATACCGTGGGTGAGCATGTCTCCTACGGTGGCTTTAGTGGCGGTCTTAATTCGAATTACTTCGTCAAGGAAGCGATCTCCCGCTTTCCATGACCCGTCGAAACGGTTCTGAATATAAAATTGCCACCTAATATTCCCGGTAACACTCATGGTGTCACGTCGGGAGACAGCGTATTTTTTCTTTACGCGGTCACCAGTGCTACGATTACGATCGTTTCGTTTGCTCAGATCGATTCCCTCGGCTTTTAACGAGCCAAGTAGTGCTCTTCCAAGCTCTCCCATCGTATACTGCCGACCCGTCGAATCGGTAAACGCGCTTTGTCGGGGAGGGTCCTGAAACTCCTCCCGTCGGTGGTCGCTATTTTCCGATCGACGTCGTTTCTCTCTATCGCGCGGAGAGTTGGATCTCTTCCGGCGATTACTTGATTTATCCTTTCGTCTGTCGTCGTTGGATGAGGGGTCGGAGCTGGGGTCGGGAGACGGTGAGCGGCGTGGCGGGTTGCGCCGTGAAGAGTTTGACTCTTTCCGGCCCCTACGACGGTCGTCACGTTCCCTTTCTCTGCGTTCATCGCGTTCTCTTTCCCTTCGTCTTTCTCCGGAACCTCTCTCCGAATCGTGATGACTGGGTGCATTTGACTCCAGTCCATCTGACGACGAATCACTATTTCCGTAGTGATAATATTTCGGTCTTTCATCGCGTTTGCCTTCTTCTCGCGAAGAGGTGCGATCATGCGATTGTCTCCTTGACGACTCGTCGTCTTTAAGGATGGGCACTGGTTGTTGCCACTCAGTCCCTTGCGGATCATCATGCTGTTGGCTTGTGAGAGCTTGCTCTTCATTTCGCCTAGCATTATTAGCGTTGATTAACCGCGTTATCGCATTATTTGTGGCCGAATCGAGAGCTTGCATGCGGGGCCGAGTTTGTTGTTCTCTGGCCGACGCATCTCTCTTGCGCGGAGTAGCTGGTGTTGCCCTCTCCAGCTGGGGTTTGGGTTTGGCCTTCGGCGTGCGCTTTGGGTCTCCCTCTAGGCTCTCGTCGGACAGCTCGGATGAACTGACCTCTGGTTTGCGAACGGATTTCGGGTCATCTCGTCGCAATCTGGCCATAAATGCTTGCTCTGCTTCTTGTTGCGAGTGGAAAGCATATCGATGTGCTCTGAGGGCTCGGTCAACTATTTCTACCTCCTCGGGAGTAGTCGGATTGGGCTGGGTTCTGCCGTACTCGAGAGCTTGCGCTTCTCTTTCCGCCAGCTTCCTCCGTCTCTCGCGAATGGCTTGTCGAGCCTCGTTCTCTGCATCTGCTTCAAATTGAGCGGAATCAACCAATTGTTGAGCGTGTGCACCTTCAACAATGGTGATTTGTGGGGATACACTGTGCGCTTTTAAAGCTGCACGTACGATTTGTAACGTTTCGTACACTGTAATTTTCCCCGTCGGAAGGGTGTATCTCACTCCTTCCGCCTGTGCCAATTGCATCGCATCAATCAAGGTGCCCGAGACGCTGTAAGGCTGGCTCGAAACACGCTTGACAGAGGATGAGTTGGACTTGTGTCCTTCAGACATTACCGAGGCTGGTCGACTGTGCGTAATTGGCGTGTTTAGCGCTGAATTCGCTGTCGTGTCGGACGCCGTCCTTTGTATCGAAGACGTCGCTCTCGGATCGCTCACCTCGGTATCGTGCGTTAGACGAGGCGATTGGTTACGGGATAAAACCTCGTTTCCGCTCGTCTCGCCGTCACGATTGGGACGCGGCGGTTTGGGGTGGGACGGATCCTCACTCCGCTCCGTCTCGTCTAATCGCGGCCTCGTCTCGGCGTGAGACGGGTGCGATGCCTCCGAAGCGCTTCGTCGGTCTGGCTTGGCCTTGCGGCGTTTTTGCCTAGACTCGTGCGCTGAGGCTTTGGGCAAAGGACCTCCCGACCTCAAATGATAGTCGGTTCCTTTGCGACTACCGGCTCGTTTGTTAATGTCTGAGTCGGAGTCTGTTACTCGAGTATTATCTGCCATTTCTTGCTTTGGGTATGATGTAATCACAGGTTAGAATCAGTTATTCAACTTGATCCCGGACAGGCCCCCACGTGTCGCGCTCAACTCTAACCGTCGCTAACTCGTGGGTTGATTACTTAATTCGACTAACTCACTACCGCTTTGTCTCAAGCGGTTTACCCAAAGAAATGATTACACAGATATAAAAGGTAAAATATAATATAGATTTATTCTGTGGGACAATGTACAGATATATCTTATATATATATATGAAAGGTAGGTAAAAGGTAAATCGGAATGGGTGAAGGGAAATGGAAAGGTAAAGGTATGATGAAAGCTGGCTGGAACCGGCGAGGTCGTCTGTTGTTTCGTTCGCGTCCAAGATGGCGTCGTCGTTGTGGCAACGCGATGTCGTCTTGGGCCGGCGTGGCAATATGGCGTCCTCGGCTCGTCTCTGGCTGGTCCTTCGGGCTCACGCTGGTCGGGCGCGAGTGAATGCTTAGTTAAAAGGCTTACTTCGGTCTGTTGTCTAGGTTTTTGTGTGGTGTCCGGCGATCACACAGCGGCGGACTCTTCTGGCTCCCGGCGATCACACAGCGGCGGGAACGCTCGTCGTGGTTTAACTGCAGTTTAGGCTTGTGCGACCGTTTGTCTGCACAACTCGCTAAACTGGAGTGGTTTTTACTATTTCTAGCTGGTGTGCTAAAATAGTGTGGTAATCTTATCTCGCAGGTTACTCTGCGGAGTTTGACACTGACCAAACGTACTCACGGTAAATTGTCCTTTGTCCTTGGTCAATCCCAGTATATTTTACTTGGGCCTGATCTTGTAGGACGACGGGTTTACGTGTGTTTCTCGTTTGATGGTTGTGTTGGTTCTGCCCGCTCAGTGCAAGGCACATTCCTTTGCACAAAGCGAGGTTGACAGGTGACCGGAATCACCCAATGGTGGGGTGGACGAGCCATCCCCACTCCCTCAGGGCAGACGCCTGTCCATTGACTAGATGTCAATGCACTGAGGGAAGGGAGACGCGCTTGCGGCTCCCCTTACACCCGAAACGAGGTCACGAGAGAAACTCTTCGTTGACCCCGGTCCAGTCGGGTCACAACAGAGGGATAGAGACTTGTGCTTTTCAGGGTTTGTTAAAGAGAAAGACCTCTTTCTTTTCGTGTGAAAACCATTAAAATTTGTGGTAAAAAAAATGGGATTTGGTCTATCTGTAGTTTGGACGAATGTGAATGTGGTGCCAACTTCAGCCTGGTGTTTTTTTGGATAAGTACTGTGTACCTATACTGGTACCGGTACTACTGAAGAAATCCACAAAATTACCACAAAATCTAAAATTCAAGCTGACTAGTGCCATCAAATTTAGAAAATTCAGACAAAAATTGATGAAAAATGCAAATATCTCGAGAACAAAAGCTCGGATTGTTAAAAACTAAACACCAAACAAAAGGGCGGAAAAAACTGCACTAGAAACGTTAATTAAACAACACTGCGCATAGCTAATGATTAATGTATATTTAATTTTGTGCATGTATACTTGTACATTTTTTGAGTCACCCTTCGTAACCCTCCGTGTATTGTCGGGCCGCTTTTATGTGGGCCACCAGGTAGTTAAATTTTGCCGCGACTTGTAATCGTTGGCGACGTTAATTCGAAGAACTACGATAACTGTTTTTACAATTATTATTCTACCTTAGCTTCTACAGTCAGCAATAAATTCATCATCAACTCCACGTGAAGCTGGACATTATCTCCTTCGTGGCGTTCAAGTTCCAATCGAGTTCCCTGCAATGATAATGTTAATAATATCATTCATTCTATCGTTTGTTTAATTGTAGTAAACGACCCACTTGAAATTTACAACCAATTGAAGAGAACTTGCACCAAAGGAAATTTCGGCCACATTCTTGCACATGGATCTTCATCTGGATAAAATGTGTGATTATTTACACGTTTTTCAATAATATTCATGTATAAACTTACAGTCTGACGGATATATTTCCTGTTGCAGAAGTCACAATTGATTGGATACATGTCACACTTAGCGTAATGTCCCTAGTAACAAAAAAAAGGAAACAAATAATGAAAAATGTTTGCAACAGAAAGAAGTGATGTTTAATTCAATTCTATACAAAGAAATCGAGTCCTAATTTTTAAGAGTGTGGTATTAATTGATAATATAAAAATTACTTTAATGTCATCCAAATCCAGTGGAATATTGCAGTAACAACAAACATCGTCTTCCGACAACCAGGCACCGGCAACATTGTCCTAAAACAAGAATTAATTGAAAAATTAATCAAATAAATCCCCGACGGGGCGCACAAAAGCAATCGCGCAGGCGCCGATCAGCCTTCAGCAGGCCGGCCCTGGGTATACTTACAAAACACGCCAAGTTGGAATGATCAAGAGAACAAACTGGTTGCCCACTAGATTCTGCTTTTGAAACACATCTGTGACAGTACACGTGACCACAAGCCTGTTCTGTTACATTTCGGCTCTCCAAACCACATCTAATAAAGGAATAAAAAAAAGGTTCGCACATAAATTGATTTGACAAACATTAAAACTTGTTATTGATTAGTTTTGCCAGTGACGCACTGCGAGTTGCACTTGGTTTCCGAAACAACTCACTCACTGACCAATTTGTTGTATCAACGTCTAACAAATTACCTCGAGCGAATGACAAATCTAAGAAAAGAACGTACAAAACAATACTCGTCACGGAATTACCTCATACAACTGGCGATCTCTGACAGCGAGTCCATGACAACTGAACACAAACTCCAAGCGTGACAACACATGACTATCGAAGCTTCGTTCAGATATCTGCCGTTAGGGCGAGCCACATGATGGTGCAATTGGCGCAGTTCTATGACTGCACGCTCGATACATTGAGTACCTTGTAGTAAAGTTACTTCAGAGAACAACAAATAACGCGTGTATTTCGGTCGACACGAGTCGAGTCAATGCCGAGATAGAGACCTGCACAACATAGCGTCTTACATTGATTCTTAAATGCTCAAACTGGCAAAAGGTGTGTCGCGTCCTACCTGGTGATAGGTTTAAATAGCGCTAACGTGTAATACTTTACCTGTGATCAATTATGCAAATACCCAAATGAATACCAAATGTATTTAAATGAACAAGTAATTTATTCAGTAGGCTTGAAGGCCTTAAAATACACTCAGTAATAATTCTAGAGTCGACGTGGTCAGCGTCGAACAAAGGATTTCTCAAGATGGCGTCGTCGGTTCCGCGTGGTCGGCGGAACAAAGGCGGCGTCTCGAGTTGTCGTTAATTCGTCACGGATTCGTCTTCACGGACGCGGTGGAATGCTCTTTCGAGTCTTCTATCCGTGCCTGTTGTCTAGGGTTTGGTTTAGCGTCGCAGAGGCCTCGTCTAGGAACTTTGGGGTTCCCTACAAAGCACTCGGACACTTACTTCGGCGAATAATCGACTGGGCGATTATTCTGGGTGATTTCACAAGGGCTATTCTCGTGCTTTCGCAGGAATAGCTCGCAAGTGACTTCGTGAGAGTTACAGTTTGCACTTTACTCAGCGATCCTCGATCAATCCTAACTTGTAGTTGAAGTTGGCCTGACGGTGAGGTAGTTGCTGTGTTCTTGGTGTCGTTTGTGTAAGTTCTGTCTTGTTGGCGGGAAACACCGCCTTTTATGCAGTGGGGTGAAGGGCCGGCGATCAACCAATGGGGGCTGACCACCAGCCGCTTCCTCCCCCTCGGGGGACACACCTGCCATGGGGAGGTGGAGCCAACTCAGGGGGGAACGACTCTTCCATCATAGTGACTCAGAGGGCAAGTATCCGCCCTGGGGGGACACTTATCCAACTGGGTCACCACAGGTGGCAGCAGTAAAATCCTCAAATGTTGTTACCGCACGTTTCTCTATTCTATCACCAGGGTTCGCTAAAAATTATAAAATAAATTCCTACCAGATTCCATCAAAAAAAAAAAACTGCAATTTATTTTACTGTTTTATCACAGAAAAAAAAAAAAAAAAAAAAAAACACATCAGACATCACTCAACATTTACTTTTCAGACTCGCGTCAAAATGGATGCAACCGTGCCCATGTTTCTTCACCGCATACTCTCTAACCACCGCCATCGTCTCCAACGAATAAACATTACACACCGAATTTCTTCTCTCGAATATCAAACAGTCCTCGTCGTAACAAACAAACAAAACAACCTCCCCAGTAATCATCGGCGCCGGCACCACCTTCCAAACATCGCTCCTAACGTTGTAAACCAACAAAAGTTTATTCGGAATTTTTTGAAAAAAAACCAACTTTTCCGTAAGTAAGTGCAAGTAATCAATAGCAATGACACCCCTAACTTGACTGAATAACTCGACAGAATGGTTTTCAGCTACCAGTGCATGTGCAAGGGCAGCACATTTCTCACCACAATATTCCTTACTATCCAAGTGTCTTTCAACATCTATTAATTTTTAACTTTTGTTCGCAAAAATATTTAAATTTATCTTGCAGGGATCAAGACTGTATTCCGATGGATTCAAAACACAGGAAACATACTTATTTAACTCGATGTGTTCAAGAATAGAAAATGGTCAAATATCCGTTTGTTATTTCCTATTGATTCGTTACTCTGTACGCTGATTGGAAGACAACAGTCACAAGTCGTGCATTGCTTGTCAATTAAGCTTATTTGTTACCTGTTGTTATCCCAGAATACAGTGTAGCTATATTACTTAGCGCCATTAGAGGCAAAACGCATTGAACATGTTGATACGGATGTACTGCATGTTAGCGATTTCATTTTAGCGATTTCAATTTAGCGACTTTATTTTAGCGACACACCATTTTAGCAAACGTGTCATTTTAGCGACACAAAACGGCACTAATACTAACACTAATTCCTAAGAAGGGCTAACAACGGGGGGCGCAGTAAACCTAACCTTGCTGGTTTTTTTATGCAAACCACTTTTTTGAGCCGGCTTGTCACGATAAATCGTGTCGCTAAAACGTTATTGCTAAAATGGGACTTTTTTGGTAAAAATCGCTAAAATGAGCCTTGCTAAAATGACTATAACCGGTTGATACTTGTCCTCGTTATCCTTGGTTCATGGTTTTGCTATTTCATAAGATGCCTATTTATCATTTCATCCGTTGAATGGGATCTCCATCATTTTAGCGACGCTCATTTTAGCGAAAAAGTCCCATTTTAGCGAACATGTCATTTTAGCGACACAAAAACCTAGGTTTAATTCCTAAGAAGGGCTAACAAGGGGGGGCTGCGCCCCCCCTGGACCCCCTGCGAACCTAACCTTACTGGTTTTTTGATGAAAACCACTTTTTTATCGTGTCCCGTCGCTAAAACCTTGGTTTTTGTGTCGCTAAAATGACATGTTTGCTAAAATGGAACTTTTTCGCTAAAATGAGCGTCGCTAAAATGACGCTAACCGGTTGAATGTTGTTAGAATGTTATACAGTATCAGAATTCCTATTTGAATGCTATTAAGTTCCTCACGAACGATAAACATATGCTTCGTTCGTGACGTTTTGACTTCGTTTATTACATTAAACAAATGTAACAAACGAAAAACCGAAATTGTAATTGCTGACAAAATTGGCAAAATTGGCAAAATTGGTAGAATTGGCGAGCCACGGCTCTTAATCGATAAAATATGGTAGCGTTGAATATTGAAGTTGTATAAAAATAATTATTCGTTTATTGTTTTTTATACTTAGTAAAACAAATGAAAATTGGACCAGAAAACCGTATAAAAATTCAATTTCAGACTAATATGAGTTTCCAGGATTATCATGTACTGTTGGTAAGTAAATTAACATGAGTAAAGTGGTAGATGGAATGATAACAAATGACACCAAATTGTTTTGAAACACTAAACGAATAACAAAATGAATTTATGTTTTGAAAATCAATAAAATAAGAATGCGAGTGCAACTTACTACTGCGCTGCTCTGAAATAATTTTAAAGTAAATTTTTTAACACAGATCAAACTGAAGATCTATGTTTCTTGAAAGTTGAGAGCGAGTTAATGTGCGACTGTCATTGTGAAATGTGGTAATATGAGTGATTTTATTACAGGTTGACATATAGGTGGCGCTGAGATGGTCAGTGTCACAATATAAAACAATGGTCAAGAATGACCAATGGAGTCCGAGACACTCCCAAAAACCTTTTCATGACAATTAATATTTTCAAATTTTATATTCTAGATAACCCTAACATCTAAAACAAAAAAAAATATTGCCACGATTACACCACCATATCATTTTGGACACTTATTTAAATACAATGTGGTCACATTTACACTAAAAAGGGTAAGTGGCTGTTTTCACGCAAAAAGCCCAGTTTTGAATTGTCTATGATGGCAGACATGTTGAACGTTTTCTGTAATTTGTTGTATTTAATTTTTTTACTTTTGTACAAACATTGAACAGGGAAATTGTGTTTCATCTGAAGCACTGTAAATGGGGATGCTAACTGCAAAAATTTAAAAAAAATTCTTATCCCAACAGCTGATGATCAGTTGTTTACCTGAACCTATGATAATAGATTTTGCTACAAAAACTCAAATTGCATGTAAGAAGCCATGTAGACATGACATACCGTAATCGTAATAGCGATGTTCGACCTGTATTGGTGTACAGTATTATATTTTAAATGGAGATTTTAGAGAATTTGTTTTTATTCTACACAGTACAAATTTCTTAACCGGAAGTCAGCTGCCTGTGTTGACGAACGCAAAATGGAACGCTGCCGAAGTCTGTGTTATTCTGATAAAATCGCTTTACAAAATTTCACTTGCCAGTAAGTTTAATATTCTCACTTGCAACAAGAACCAAACACCTGATGGCTGGGCAGGGCGGTATTTAGGTCTTGCGGGGCCCCAAGCAAAAAACTTTTTGGGCTCCTCCCTCACCAAAAAAAACAACAAGACTAATTTTAAAAAATCTAAAAATAATACACTTATTATTATCTCTTTATATTTCATAAATATGTAAGTGTATATGCAACATCTTTTTGTGGGAAATGCGGAAATGACTATCTTGGGCCAACGGGAATTTGAGTTTTGGCTAAGATTTTTCATCACATGGATACCTTTTGAATAAAATCTTTTCTTAATTCTATTTTTAAAGTGGTGTGATGAAAAAAAATTGCACATGAAAAAGCATCTTTATGCTAAGTTCACACTCGACTGAATTTAGTCAGCAGAAAATTTTCAGGGCAGAAAATTTATCTTTTCTGCTGTTGGTTCCCATCTGGCAGAAAAGTGGGCAGAAAAGTATCGTAGAATTTATTTTACAGCATTTAAAAATGGATACCAACAATGCAAACACTGATTTATTTGTAGTAAACAAAGGTACACTAAAAACCGAAAGACAATTTTGGGTAAAAGCCGAACGGCCCAGTATCGGCTGTATTGCCGAACGCTTGTCTGTCTACCCGCCCGAACGTCCGAATGCCTGTCCGAACGGTCGAACGACCGAACAAACGGTCAAACAAACGAACGAACGGCCAAAATCTCGTCCGCCCGCCTGCCTGTTCGTTCGAACGCCCAGCCGAACAAACGGCCGAACGCTTGTCCGAACGTCCGTCCGAACAAACGAGTATTCGGTCGTTCGGCCGATTACCAGTGGTTGGTTTCGACGGGAAACTAAGCACTTTTTGGCCGCATTTCAGCGGTCAAAAAAGTGGCCTAAAAGTGTCCAAATCCTCTTCGATAATCGTACGAAATTTAAAAAAAAAATACCACCATATCTGGCAACAATTAATTTAGATCGAGAGCCATTTTCTTTAAAATTCTTTTGTCTTGGCCAGAGGTCAATACGACGTCACTGGGCAGAAAATCGTCTGATTGCCTTGTGAGGTTTTCTGCAGCAGAAAAAAATAGGAATAAAGTCTATTTTTTCTGCCCCCTACTTTCTGCCCAAATAAGAGGAAGTGACGTCAAAACTGGATTTTCTGCTCTGTTTCAGTCGAGTGGGAACCTAGCATTACACTGAAATAGAGTTTATGTTAGCTGCACATGTGCTAATACTGATACTGATAATCCGAAAACAATCAAAATGATCCTAGCACTCAGATATAAAATGACACTAACCTTCTTATAAAAGCTTTTGAAATCAGAAATTAAAATTTTTTTTCAGATTACCTTCCCTGCCAAACGAACAAAAAAATCACTGCCTTTCAGATGCATTGGCATGCGATTACTATCGCCGAGTAAATGATATAGAAAGAACATTCAATGCACTTTTTGATTGCCATTGCCCAACAGAATGTGAAAAATCCGTGTTCACTTCGCATTATTCTTTTAGCGACACGAGAGAAAAGTCATTAGAAGTCTATTCATTTAGCAATCGGATTCGTGGATTATCCGAATACTTTTTCTACGACTTTATTGCTCTTCTGTGTGACATTGGTGGTTTCATGTGTTTTTATGTGGGTGCATCTTGTTTGTCAATTGTCGATCTCATTGTACAAATCATTCGTAAGCAAAACAAAAAAATTTCGCTCTTTTTGAAGAAAACAAATCGGTTTGAAATTGCTGTGATTTCCAGAGTAAAAAAAATTTTAAATCAAGAACAACAACTACAAAGTTCAACTAAGATACAATTTTATTTTATTGTCAAATTAAGAACAACTTTCAAGTGTGTTTTGTGTGGTCTCTGTTTGTATTTAATCTATGAACAAATCAAGGCGTTTACGGCATATAATACGTATGAAACTATTGAACTTGAACAAGAAGAATATATACAAATACCAGATCTTGTTGTGTGCACAGAACCAGAAGCAATATATAAAGAAAAAGAAATAATCAAAATAAAGAAACAGCTGAATGATTCGTGTGTGGAAGATATCGATATTTTGGATTTACTTGATGAAACATCCGAATTTGCTGCAAATGCTACGCTCTTGTGGCAAGAAACTGAAGACATGGAGGATTATGATACTGCTGAAGTAAGAACTTGCTTGTGCTAAAAGTCTATACCGTTAAGGTGGGTTTTTTATACTTTTCAATTGCGATTTTTTCACAAATCTCACGCGAGCTTTAGAAAGCAATAAAAAAATCGCACGTGTTTTCATTTTCAACTCAGCGAAAAATGCAACGAGTGCAATTTCTGATGCGAAGGCAAGTGATATGTCGATAAGTCATAAGTAGTGAGACTTATTGAGTCTCCGTACTCCAGTTTGAAGTGTATGCTAATTTGTGACGTGAAAAAGTATTTGCTTTAATTCCAATAGATTGAAATGCCTGAGGCTGTTTTGGATCAAAAATTGGCTGTTTTAAGATGGAAACACACGGGAGCGGGTAAGATTTAAAAGCTTGCTTTTACTTGAAAATGCGGCCAAAAACTCGCCCGCTTGCGCAAACACAAGCTTGCGTTTTTATTCAAAGCTTTGCTTTAAAGTGAGCTTGTACGCACCAGCTCCGAGTTTGATTTACCACCTTCAACCTTGCTGGTGTTTTGGTCATGTAACTTTGACAGCCAGTCGGAATCGTGAGGAAATTCTTGGAGGAGATTTTGGCGGGAATTTCTGGCTAGGTACCTAGCTACTGTAGCTTGAGTTTGCCAGTTAAGCTGGTAAGACAAAAGCGGGTCAAGGGAGCTTGTAAATGACATCTATGCAACAAGGGAGCACTAAAATACAACACTAAACAAAAATATCCTCTCTCCACACATCGGCCCTGGCCTTAAACACTGTATTCTTAAACACAGTATTCTTCGTGCCATGGGTACTCGCCCACGCACAAATATTCTCCTCGTTTCTAGTCATGAAATTAAACTACAAACTACAAACTATGATACATTAAAAATATTGTTTTTTTTTAAGATGATAATAAAGGCGTTTGGCGATTTTTCAAACCTCCTACAGGAATACCCACAAAAGTCAATCATGACAACTGTTTTTGGACAATGCGTTCTCTTGCATTCAGGTACCTAATAATTTCTGTTTAACTCACTACACTGTACTCCCCTAATAGTTCAAATGAGACAATTGTATTTAATGAATAAGGGCTGGCATAAGGTCAATCAGTGGCTGGTGCAATTGTTTTTGTGCGCTCCATCGTTCATGTTTTCAATGCTAGTCAATAGATTTTGGACGCATTACTGCCGTTGCATCGCTCGATTCAACCTTGAGTCGGCCCTGAATATCATAAAATAAATATTGAGATTAATCATGATTACTCATTTCATTACTTATTTGTATACAATCTGGTCAAATCAGAAATGATTGATACGGGATTCAATTTTGTGTAAAACAGGAAGTAACCAATTATTTAATATTCTAGATAAGTCAAAATACTTGCCACGTGACAGTGGAATATACGTATATTATCAATCGGGAGGATTAAGATGCAACTCTCATTCGAAAGTACGAAGCAATAACCCTTGGAGGCATAAGGCTATACGGATTTATGGACAAGCTCTTTCTTGAATAGGAAAATTTTTTTTCTATCCATTTTTTTTGCTGAAAATTTGCGATTTTGTTTATATCATACTGAACCTTAACTCAGGTGAAATTTTAAGTCATTGGTCATTTATTTAATTAATTAATTATGCTAAATGCAAATTTTCTGCCCCTTAAAACTCCAGCAAAACTATTATGCTGGCTTTGCAGCCTAAGAAAAAGCGCTTCAGTTATTAGCTTTTTGCATTTACCAATCACTAGTTGGTAAAAAAATATAGTTTTCACTCTTCATAACTAGCGCCCTCTATAAAATTAGTTGCTTTACCTAATCCGTAATGCCTTATACCAGAACGGCACATTTTACCCTTATGCCTACGAGGGATAATTAAGAATGCGTGACATTATTTAAAATCGCTTTAACAGTAACACTTTATCCCTTCAGTTTTTTTTTGTGCAAACCCACAACAGGATCAATACGAAAATGTGTGCAATTCAGCCTCATAACTCATTGATGATGGTGGAATTTACGAAGCAAACAGTTAATCCAAAGCAACATGACAATGCAATGTCGCCCACTTTAATAACATAATATATTGTATTGTAATTGTAGATAGTAAGGATAAACTCGCCAATAAACCCATGCGTGTCGAAAGAAGTGTTGCAAAGTTGCGAAACTGATTGTCTCGAAAAGAAAATGTCGGAAGAAAACATCAAGTGCAGGTGAAACACATGTGTTTTGCAATGACTTTCATTCAAACTGTTAATTCTTTTTATTGAATCGTAACCTCAAAGATTGCCCTTCATGGATTCAACAACTGTACCTCTCTGCAACACATCGGCTTCAGCTAAGCAATCCAGAAAGTCCTATTTGAATGTTTATTCCAATGTTGACGTTATTCGTGACTGCCACTGTCATCCCGCTTGCAATCAGACGGTTTACACGCAATTGAGTGAATACATGCAAATATACGAACTTATGAATTTTATACTCACAAAACTTCGGATGGAAAGCAATATAAACGAAATATTTAAGCAGAAACTTGTTAAGCCGTTTGCAAAATTCATCAGTGACTGTGGGTCAATTTTAGGATTTTTTCTTGGAGTGTCAGTTGTCTCTTGCTTAAAATTATTGCAAACTCTGTGCCACTTCATCGATGATAGAATATATAAATAATAGATTAAAATGGTTTTTGAAATTCACGAAGTAAACGCCAAATGTTAATTCCTTTCAATAATTCAAGCTCACTATTACTTTGACTTTGACTATCCGACAAATTAGGTAATTTTAAAACTTCAAATTCCTTTTGGGGCAGAAATGAGGTTTTTAATGTTATTGCGTGTGCGCGGAACGTAACTTTTAATACAACAACTCAGATTGGAATGTTAAACGTGATTAAAATTTATTACAAATAAAAATAAATTGTTGTTGTAAAATCTTAAATTAATTAATTTAACCAATTTATTTATTCTGTTTTATTCTTAGTTTTGCATTGCGGTTTTCATATACGGTGTTGTTTATAAATAAAAAATAAATTTATTGACAAATCACAAATTTATTTCAAATTTATTGTGATAATAACTTGTATATAAATTTAATAGAAAAGCATTTATTCAATCTGACTATTATTAGTACAGTCGAAACTCTTTATAACCAATCGCGATATAACGAATTATCGATATAACGAATACCTAAAAATGTCCGGTTTGGTTGGCTGGCCATAGAACACATGTTAAAAAATTTCGATATAACGAATTCTCTTTATAACGAATTGATTTTTCGGGTCCCTTGCGATTCGTTATAAAGAGTTTCGACTGTATAAGTAAACTGTGAGATGTCAATTTACTATAATATAACAAAAAACGACAGCAAATTATGAATGTATTTTCATAAGCAGTTTGATGTACATCACCCCATTTGTGTGATAAGCATTGGTAAATTCAACTAAATCCATATCTATAACATTTGATACTGCCCAGCCGTGCATCACCGTATTAGGTGGTATAACTCTGGCTAAGCTTTCATTACCAGATTTAAAACGGTAAGCATTAGGATCCTTACTTCCACTTTGATCCATTAAACTAAGCTCAGCAGTATACTGCAAGGGCCAATTAAGAATTCCATCATAACTACCAGGCAACCCGGTAAGATGTGAAGAAAAACTGATATTCCCTTTGTTGAAAAAATATCCACGTAGTAATATTTGCAGCCTGTAACCATATGTTGAGGTCATAAATTCACTGCGGAATACTGTAATGTTTAAGCGGTGAAGAGTTTCGTCAATTCTCCAGATGAATTCAAATGGTGAATGTTTTGAATTTGCTGCCAGTTTGTTTGTCAGCTCAGTTATTTCTTGGTTTTGTTTGTTGTACAGTTTTTCCATTTTATCTACTAGTAGATGAGAAAATACGATTAGCTTTTGAAAAGTAAACGCAGTTTTCAGATAAATACCGTATATTACCGATTACTACGCGGGCCTCTAATAGCCCGCGGGGCAAATTTTATTTTTGCCAATAACGCGCGAACCTCGAATTGCGCGCGGGTACACAATTGGAGGCCCGAAATGTGCCAAAAAAGGATGACAAATGACACATTTTGCATATGTTTCAGCAGAAAATTACCGAAACGTATGGAAAACGTATGGAAAATGTCTCAATTGTCACTTTTAGGTGTTTTTCGTTGCTGATACGTTAAAAAAACCCAGCATCGGCCAACTGGCCTCTAATACCGCGCGGGTGCGCTATTTATAAATATACAGTAAATGAAAATTAGGTTTGCAGTAGCTGCACATGAACGTATCATGAGACTTCACTGCAGAAAAGGATTCCAACAATGCAATGCGCAGCAACACAAGTGTTAACCGACCTCTAGGATTCCAACATTTACATTGGACCTAGGACGATTAACTACAGGACTTCACTTCTAGCACAATTTCATTGTAAGACTGTAAAGCGATTCTGTCTTGTGATCGTGGCGCCATCCGGCCGAAATGGCACAAAATGACGTTATTTTGCGGGCAAATGGCTGACAACTAACATGACATTCCGCATTTGCATTTTTAGAGGACATTTATATTTTATTTTTAATTATTTTTAATTATTTTTAAATCAAATGTTAAATAAAATTGAACTATGTTATAACGTCCGCCAAAAATGTAAATGCGGGATTGTCCGCCATTTGCCCGCAAAATATTTTAACATTGCAACAACAGATGGCTCCTTCTTTACATTTCTACGGGACAACTTAGATTTAAAAAAAATGGCGGATGTGAATTCCTGTAGTTAATCGTCCTAGATTGAACTAAATCCAACAATTCACGCAGTGGCAATTATTTAAACTAATTTTACCTAATTTTTTGTCACTCTCCATGTGTACTTTCTTCATTTGATCTACCAATATTTGTTTATCCTTGGCTGAAACAATTTTCGTATGAGCAGAATTCACAAATTATTACACTACTGCCAAGACTACCATAATTCTGTTCCAATTCCTCCATCTTCTTTTCTTGTTCCAATTGCAAAGCAAGCATCGTTTGATTTGTATATGAATTAATCTTCATCTCTTGATTTTTCAATGAATCCTCTAGGTTACTCACAGTGATAAATTTCTGCTCTGGATTGCTATTAACGTCACTAGTGAATACTACAATGATAATTAGCAGTTAGAAACTGTTTCTAATGAGAAATGAATACAATTTGAATAAAGTTTGTACTTTTCCACTCAGATTCAACCATAGACGACTGGGTCTTGTGGATCCAGTGGGTATTAGAACCAGTTCTTCGTTCTTCATTCTCACTGGTAACATTCATTTTGAATCTAAACAAAAAAAATGTTATTCATTCCTGTTATTTACACTTTAAAAATCAAATTATTAATTTGATTTTTAAAGTGTAAATAACAGGAATGGATCCAAAAAGTTCAATTAGGTGGTCATTACCTTTTTGATGATTGAATATCCTCTTCTCTCGTGTTGTTTTCACCATACTGTCTGTTTATTTCCATTATTTCCTTTGATTGTATTGGTGCTATTATTAATAGTAGAATAAAATATAATTTCAAGTAAATAACTACATAAATAGTCATACCATAAACACCGGTCGTAATGGCACAAATGTTAATGAAGAAAAGACAGCAAACAGTTGAAATAAACATTTCTACAACGAATAAGTCGATACAGATTGAAAGCTGTTCCTTAAAACAGTGAATAGTGGCTTTGAAGTCATTACTTATTTATACAAATTATTTGTTTGCTTTGGAGATAAGATTCAAGAATGAGCAGTGTGGTGTCTCAAAGGTTTTGTCGAGGCGGCAAAACTGTTTGCACACACATTAGATTAGAGTCTGTCACATTGACAGAAGAGATCAATAATGTACACCCACGTTTTAATCAATTAAATTACTATAGTTGTTAAATTTTTATATCTACTTCTAACAAATACTTTTACAGACTGATGAACATCAGTCTGTAAAGGTAAAGTTAGCCAGTTGTCATTGTATCTATTAATTTAGTTGAAATAAAGCTTCTCACGGATTTGTAATTCTCGTCGACTACTTTTATTTACATGTCGAAACCGAGTGTGGTTGCTAAGTTCTCTTGCATAGCAACCGTACAATAAGATTTAAGAATGAGCAATGCGGTATGTCAAAGGTTTTGTCGAGGCGGAAAAGCTGTTTGCACACACATTAGATTAGATTCATTTTAATCAATTAATTTACTATAGTTTCTCAATTATTTTATCAACTTCTAGCAAATATAGTTGACAAAAAATTACTTGGTTATTATGAGTACAAGATTGCATTTTGATTATACAATAAAAAAAAACAATAGAAAATTATAGAGCAGTACGATGTACATGATATTATAATCTACTAAATAAGCTTTAGAAGTTTCACGATCATGTAAATCCATGACTTTCAATATTCCCCAACCTGCCTGTTTACTCCTAACTGTTGCCTTTATACTACCACCAGGAAATGTAGTTTTGTTGCATTTTTAATTTGTTTGCTTATTGTAATGGTTGAAATGAAGTTAATTGACTTTTATTCAATAATAAAATGTTTTAAAAAATCTTGAAGCAATTGTTTTATGCTGTTATTTTTTCAAAATACATGTTTGTTCATTTAGTTCAGTTTATTGGTTGTTTTGTCAGGAAAGCAAGCAATTTTTGAATTTTATGAATGATTGTTTTGTCTAGCAAGCACTCAACATGTATTTTGGCCTATTTTTACGTATAACTACACCAGTGACATGGCTCGGCCAATAGGAACTGGGTACCCTCTAATGATGAGCCAGAGTATGGTTAGTTTTTCACCAGAATTTTACTTTATTTGAATTGCGACAGTACACGTGACCACAAGTCTGTTCTTTTACCATAGTGGAAATAAATTATGTTTAGTTAAAACAGAAGTAAAACTAGTGTTCCATTAATTGCACTCCAAAATTAAAGTATCGAAGAATAATACATATATTTTTTAATGTTGTGAAAAACGTGTTACAATTACAGCGTTCAAAATTGCCGATTAATTTAACTGGTGACAGTTAAATCTAGTTTGATAAAAAGAGTATCATCCACTAAATATAATGGTTTAAGTTTGTCCAACGGAATAAACATTGGTTTTCCCCACCCTCCATTTAATTCAGTCTGTGGTTTGACAAAATAACTTATGCCTTTAGTTAAATCAGATTTAAAGCGGCAAGTATAATTATCCTTATGTTCCAACTGATCCAACACACTAATTTCTGCAGAATACTCTACCGGCCAATTAAGAATTGCATCATTCGAACCTTTCATCACTTGCAGACAAATCGATAAATGAGTTCCTTGCGCATCAGCAATACCGTTCGGATAGAGCATAAGTTTCATTTTATAACCATACTTATTACTATAAAAAGCTTCACTCTCGACATGCGTCTGAGTGCCCAATTTTGCCTTCGCTTGAATCTTTGCGAACTTCTCCACTTTCCAGATGTATTCGAATGCGGAACGATTCAATGCTAGTTCATTCTTCAAAATTGACAATTCTTGGTCTCGTTTCATACACATCGTTTCCATTCCATCTAGATGAATGAATACAAATACCGTATTACCAACTTTTAGTAGTTTCAACCTAACCTAACATAACCTAACATAACCAAATTTTTTTTGCGTTGTTGCGTTGTTGCGAAATAACGCAAGCAGTATTTTTAAAATAATGCGTTGCGTTATCGTGAAAAAAAATAATGCTCTGCGCACAAGCCTACCTTCTACCATCACTAGGGCCTGTTTGGTGCCACAGTTTTTGAACTTTATCTCGTTGAATCAACGTTGTAATCCGATAATTGTCGTTGATTTTGAGTTAAATTAACAAATCTTGAATTTTTTGAATATTTTGAAAGGCTCTGCGCTCTTGCGCTTATTTTCATATACCCTTCGATAGCGCTTACCTATCGCACCCCCTGTGTCTGTAACTTGCGCCAGCAAGTCGTCTTGTTTTCGTTGAAGAGCACCTACAATTCATCTCTATCAATATCGATAGTAAAGAAGCGCGGAAAGAAATTTACCAAAACGTTTGTCACTTTCCAGACATGACTTCTTTACTGCATCAATTTTAGCATTTAACCTCTTTTTATTTTCATCTGAAATGGAAAATCAAAATTTATGTGTGACATAAGATAATGGTGCCCTTTTTCCCTAAAGATGCATTTTTAGGTCCAAAAATGGATTTTTAGGTCCGAAAATGCATTTTTAGAAATTTTTGCAAAAAATCACCATTTTTTAGATAGGCGCGGCCACGAATAAGCGCCAAGCCAAAAAAAGTTATAAATGCCCCAAGTGTTTATTCGAGACCTGAACATTTTTATATGCTTATTTTTGAGCAGGACTGTATGATTACTCTTAGAAGCGAATGCAAATGCGATAGTGCAGTTTGGCAATTTTTTTACGATATATTGCATTTGCGATATAATACTTACCTGTTAGAATAAGTAATCACAATATTGCAAAATATCACAAAATCGCAAGATATCGCAATATTGCAAAATATCACAAAATCGCAAGATATCGCAATATTGCAAAATATCACAATATCGCAAGATATCGCAATATTGCAAAATATCACAATATCGCAAGATATCGCAATATTGCAAAATATCACAATATCGCAAGATATCGCAATTTATTGCAACACACGGAATGGCATGGCAAAAGAAACTAAATTTATTTAAAAACTAGTTGAAATTTTAAATGTGAAAATGCACTTACCCACAGATTTAACCAATTCAGCTACAAAGTATAAAAATTATGCAATTAATTAATCACAAAACAAATTCCTACGTTTGATTAACTTACTATTTGCTGTAATCCAAGCGGATATCTGGTCTGTATATTGCTTCATTTTACCAGATTGCTTATTATGTTGTTTAGTCAGTAAACCTATGCCAAAATCACAAGTGAAGCTCAAATATACGAAAAATGAAGGAAACCTACTTAATGACTGCTGTTGGTCAGCCATGTCTTTCTCAAACTCCTTCATCTTTGTATTCAGTTCTTCAATTTCTTCAGAAATAGATAAAAAGTTCACTTACGCAGCACTTACAGTCGTGTTCAAAAAAACTGGACCCTCACTCTAGGCTGGCAATTGAAATTGTGAGTAATTTCGTGTTTTGCCACTAGGTTAAACACCAGACATCAACAGGTGATAATACTTGCATAACCTTGTCTGAGGGTCCAGTTTTTTGAACACGACTGTGGCATTCCGGATAGACATTTTTTCTACTTTCACCCCATACAATACGTACTCTTAGCAGCGCTGACGATGAACGTTTGCGAATTCATCTCTGTCATTTTCGTTGTTTGATTCAACGATTCTTTAAGTAAAAAAAATGTTTACGAAAAATTTTAAATTATCAAAAATTAATTAAGGATCACTACCACAATTAAGTGCCAACTGAGGGTCTTGTGAGTGACTGTTTCGCGATATAAATTCTTCCATCTTCGCGTTTAATTTCATTTCCAGATCATTGAACTGCTGTTTCCTTTCCACACCGTCGGTTTCTACAGTCTTCTTCAAATCATCTGCATGCATATGTAAACACAGCACAAATAAGCCTTTTCTCAAGAATAATTTCTACGTGCCTTTTACGAAGTGGCTACGTTCATGTCCGACATGAACGTATTATTTTCATGACGCGGCGTGATTGGTTGAGAGACGCATTGAAATACATTGATGAAAATTCTCATTTCGTCGACTTTGCTAAAAACGGATAAGGTTAGGTCTGGGGGGGGGGGGTCAAGGGAGAAGCTAAAACCTCGAGAACATCAAATTTGAGAAAACTTACATCGAGGAAACGAATCGACATCAATGGGTCTCAGCCAATCACAGCGCGTCATGAAAATAATACGTTCACATCGGACATGAACGTAGCCACCGCCTAATTTTTACCTAAGGTTTTTTCGAGATGTATTATCCGCTGTTTGGAGAAATTAATTACCATTTCTTGGCGTTTTAGTGTTTCTTCCAAATTATCTAGTGAAATATTCCCAATTAAATAATGTAATGGACAAAACTTTTTAATTATACCTTGGACTAATTTCAGTTTCGCACAGCACTCGTTCTGTTCAGCTCTACGACTACTAACGCTGCTCTTATCCACTTTACACTACACTCAAACAAACTAAATTCTATCTCACTTGATTAAACCTTCCATTTTCTCAACACCAATACCTGAACACTGTTAATCACATCTTTATGAGCCATAAGTTCGTTAAATGAGCGTGCTAACATAGATGCATTACTCAATTGCTGAAACACAAACAAGTTGAACCAAAAATACCGCACTTCTTTGATTAAAAGTCGCGGCTTTAAAATTCTACATTCAATTCTCGTAATCTTGGTCACGGCAAAACGAGATTTCATTATTACGAGATATAATAAAAAATGTACAATTCACATTACGAGTCATAACGTGATTTGTACATTTTTTATTGTTTCTCCTAACGGCTAAGACCTTTAACGTTCACTTTGTGACCAGCTGCCCCCACAGGCTGATCACTCACCCGCAATACAAGGCACTTAGTGCAGCTCTCGCGCACCTCGGGTTTCTCGTGCGCAGCCTGTTACGTTCCTTTGTGCTATAAAGCACATTGTAAATTTTTTTTTACCCTAAAAAATGTCGGTTTCTTTCAAAAGCCAGGCTGATAGCACGTCTGATCTCGTACAAGATCTCGTCGTGGGACATTCGGATCTCGTCTCGGAAAACCGAGACTTGAAAACAGCCCAGATACTGGAAGTATAGAATTGAGGGTGACTTGTATCCGAATTAGTGAAATTTTGCCGCGACTTGTAATCATGGGCGACGTTAATTCGAAGAACTATGATAACTGTCTTTGCAATTATTATTCTACCTCAGTTTGCATAGTCAGCAATAAATTCATCATCAACTCCATGTGAAGCTGGACATTATCGCCTTCGTGTCGTTCAAGATCCAATCGTGTTCCCTGCAATGATAATGTTAATAAAATCATACATTCTCTCATTTGTTTGATTGTAGTGAACGACCCACTTGATATCGACAACCAATTGAAGAAAACTTGCACCAACGTAAATTGCGGCCACATTCTTGCCGATGGACATTCATCTGGATAAAATTTCTGTTTATTGACACCCTTTTCAGTTAATCAGTTATTCTTGCATAAACCTACTTTCTGGCGGATTAACTTCCTGTTGCAAAACTCGCAGCTGATTGGATATTTTTCACACTTAGCATAATGGCCCTAGTTACAGAAACAAGTGATATACAGTGCACTCAGTTAATTAATTTAATTTAACAAACGAAAAACCAAAATTGTAATTGCTGACAAAAATGGCAGTTTTGAATACGCGGTTTAAAAAATATCCCTTTTATACAATGGAATTAAATCCTAATGTTTTTATTTAAATCCTAAGAGTTTTGCATTAATTAATTTTATGAAAATTACTTTAATGTCATCCAGATCCAGTGGAACATGGCAGTAACAGCAAATATCATCTTCCGAAAACGAGAGACCCTCAAGTTTGTCCTAACACAGGAATTTAATAAAAAAATTAATCGAAAAATATCTCTAGTTGTTCTGTACTTACAATACACGCCAAGTTGGAATGATCGAGCGAACAAACTGGGAGACCACTTAATTCTGCTTTTGAAATACATCTGCGGCAGTACACGTGACCACAAGCCCTTTCTCTTAAATTCCGACTTTTCAAACCACATCTAATGAAAAAATATACACAAGTTTCCATTTAAATTGATTTGCGAAGCACACAAATTATTACAGATTAGTTTTGCCAGTGACACACTGCGAGTTACACGCTCGGTTTACAAAAGTGCCCACTCACTGACCAATTTCTTGCAACAACTTCTCGAGTGAATTACAGATCTAATAAAAGAACGTACAAAATAGTACCTATTACAGAATTACCTGATACAACTGGCGATTTCCGAGTCCATGACAACTTAACACTAACTCGAATAGCGCGACAACACGAGAAGCTTAATTTAGCTAATTGCCGTTAGGTGGAGCCACTTGATCGTGTAATTCGGTAGATGCTGCGTGCTATAAATACCACTTTAGTCTAGTAAATCGCATTAAATAAATCATGAAAACGACACTTACGTATGTTTTTCGCCGCATCGCTGGCAGAAAGGGTGATTATTAAAATCTATCTTCTGAATACAACCTCACAAAGCGCATCTTATTAAAAATTAAATAGAAAATAAATTCAGAAATGATCGGGTAGTTTTTGTGGGGTTATTCCCGGCAATTCTGCAAACGAAATCAAAAGAAACATCAGTTGAAACGGTGCGCGAAACCGACATGCGTGCGCCATCTTTAATTCGTGAGAATATCAGGTGATACACGGTTAGAGGCTATTTGCACTCTCTAACAACATAGGATAAATCATTGTCAAGTTTCCAATGATTTGTCCTTTACAATCGCAAGTAAAAAACACCGACATTAATAATCGATAAACCAAGGAAAAAGGATAAAACACAAATCGCTTTTTCAAGCAGACGACATCAGGGACGTGTGCTGTAAAGGAGAGAATATTCAACCGCGGTACATAACAAGCATTGATAAAAATCATTATCGGTTGAACACTGGATCGGGACATTAATTTACAACACACTTGTTACACATACTCGGAAATTGTGTAACCAATAAATCACGTAACACAGGAACAAATATTTAAGCACTTCAAAATGGGTTTGCAACCCAACAGTTTTGCCATGCCGGTCGACACACTTTGTGCCAGGATGAAGTGGTTATGGTGAGATAAATTATTATAGATCCACATATTTGTTTCGTAAAAAGAACAAGCCAAACTAGTAAAAACAAACCTTGTACAAAAGCTAAGTTTTGACTTAAAGTTCAAAGTTAAAACCAAACCGTCATGTACTCCAGACCACACGGAGCAATCACTAAAACCTGACGCCTTAAACCAGGAACGTGCATTCAATAAGAATGAAGTCTGAGTTAAAACGAACGTATCAAGTAATTAAAAATTATCACTGATAACAATAAAAATACCCCATCGTTCAAACTGAATAAAGGATTCAAATTTTACTTTAAGAACTACAGATTGCACAACGAAATTAAATTACCGTATCTTTAAATATCTCAAGGATTCCGTTTCACCTTTTTATACGACTCCGAAGCGATGAATATTGAAATCCCCTCCGACTCCAACGGTACGTCAATCTTAAATATTCAATTTTTTAATTCAAAATCCTAATCACCACGTTTAAACTTTTAGGGAAATTGTAAAAACTCGATCTCCGCATTCTGCTCTCCCGTCTCTGACAAGCAATTACGTCGATGCTTTCGCGCCCAGCCGAGAAATTGCAGCAACAAGCCAGGAATCGTAAAGTTGTGCCTGTATGCATAAAGATAATACGGTAATAACTGAAATCTGTGTGCGGGGATTCTTTGAACCGAACGGGCGATTCGTGTACCTTTTCCTTTCACAATTTTTCTTATCTTAGAAGAAGTTATTAGTTCGACATAATTTTAGTTAAACGCGGTATATGCGCATGAACGTAGTTTACCGGTAGTTACCATTTAAGATTAGTCACCTAAATAAAAAAAGCTTTCTTTGAAATGATACATTTTATTGACATGACATTTTTAGGCTGAAAAATGAGAATTTTAGGCTGAAAAATGAGATTTTTAGGCTGAAAAATGAGATTTTTAGGCTG
The DNA here is from genome assembly GCA_949358305.1 of Strigamia acuminata. NCBI lineage: Eukaryota > Metazoa > Arthropoda > Chilopoda > Geophilomorpha > Linotaeniidae > Strigamia > Strigamia acuminata. The sequence continues at coordinate 5,603,115 of OX442315.1, read as the reverse complement.
AAAAATGAGATTTTTAGGCTGAAAAATTAGATCTTTAGGCTGAAACGACATTTTTATGCTGAAAAACGACATTTTTAAGCTGGAAAACGACATTTTTAGGCTGGAAAACGACATTTTTAGGCTGGAAAACGACATTTGTAAGCTGAAAAACGACATTTTTAGGCTGAAAGATGACATTTTCGGGCAATCAACAACTGGATGTTGATCAAAGTTGCAATTTTGTGGAAAATAATTGTATGGGAGACCAACAACAACAAATGCAACTCCCAACCCAAAGAGTAAGGAGTAGATATGGTAGAAATAACCCACCACATGTATACAGTATAATGATAAATGAAATGTTACATAAAGAGTCAAAATTACACAAAAAAAAGGTGTTACGTACCGGTAAAAATTCATAGGTGCGACGTCGCTCTTGCTGATATGCGTGGTATCAACAAGAGCGACATTATACAAACCTTGTGCTGCAAGATGAACTGGCGCGACATGTCGCTCTTGCTGATATGCGTGGTATCAGCAAGAGCGACATTATAAGATGAATTGGCGCGACACGTCGTAATAACGACAACGACAATTCCGCCAACCCAAACCCAACAACTTATTCAAGCAAGTGCGCGACGGAAAGTCGCTCAAAGGCCGGGCCATCGATGCCGTGGTCTCATCGTGTTTGTATTTGGCGTGTCGGCAGGAGGGAGTGCCGAGGACGTTCAAGGAGAAGGTGATCGGGCGCTGTTTTAAGCTAATTCTCAAGGCGTTGGAGACGAAAGTAGAGTTGATTACTACGGGGGATTTTATGGCAAGGTAATGTGGGAATTTGGGGTTGACGCACTCGACGCAGCGTACTGCCACGAATATTGCGAGAAAGGCGGTCGAGTTGGAGATAGTGTCCGGTAGGAGTCCTGTGTCGATCGCGGCGGCGGCGATTTATATGGCGAGTCACGCGGCTGGGGATAGGAAGAGTCGGGCGGAGATCGCGGAGGTGGCCGGGTACGCTGACGTGACGATTCAGCAAATGTTGCGCCAACCAATACATACGTCGCGCTTACACATGTTACACACATGGGTTGGCGCGACGTCGCTACATCGAATAATCACAACATGGGTTGGCGCGACATCGCTACATCGAATGTTGGACGTATCCAGGATCGCGACGTCGTGCCAACCCCTGTCGCGCGTGGAATAGCGGCCCAAAAAAAATATCAAATTTTATAGTGCAGCCGCACGGGTTCCTCACTAGTCTGTGCTTAATTCAACTCCATTCAAAACATTGTGTGGTGACCCCGCGGGTGGTCGTCCCTCCAGTGGACGCCATCCGCATGAGTCACTAGGAAAGGTCAGTTCCCTCGCGTTGGCTCCGCCTTCCCCCCCTGGGAAGCGCGTGCCCCGAGGGGGTGAGGTGATGCGTGGACGGCCCCCATTGGCCGAGCCAGGCCCCTCACCCTGGCCTATATCAGGTAGAGTTTCGCGCCCTACAAGCAGAACTTACACAAACGACACCAAGAACACAGCAACTACCTCACCGTCAGGCCAACTCCACCAAAAGTTAGGATTGATAGAGGACCGCTGATTCCAGTGCAACTGTAACTCTCACGAATTTACACTGTGTGTTATTTCCCCGCGAAAGCAGGAAAATAACCCTTGTGGATTCACACCAAATAATCGACCCACGATTATTTCCATTGCGAAGTGTCCGAGTGCCCTGTAAGAAACTCCACGTTTCTGGACGGAGCCTTGCGACGCTAAAACCAACCCCTAGACAACAGGCACGGATAGAAGACTCGAAAGAGCATTCCACCGCGTCCGTGAACGACGAATCCGTGACGAATTTACGACAACTCGAGACGCCGCCTTTGTTCCGCCGACCACGCGGAACCGACGACGCCATCTTGGGAAATCCTTTGTTCGACTCTGACCAAGTCGACTCTAGTTTTATACTGAGTGTATTTTAAGGCTTACGCCTATTGAATAAACCTATTTGTTCATTTAAATATACTTAGTATTCATTTGGGTAATTTACATATTTAGTAGGATCACAGGTAAAGTAATACACGTTAGCTCATTAAACCTATCACCAGGTAGGACGCGACAATTGTTATAAAATCAAATTGGGGGTTGCGAGCCGATTTTTGGTGGGGTGCAATAGCAATGTGCTTTCATATTTCTAGCAATCAAACTCGTAGGCATTTAGAGAGTCTATTCTAGACGAGTACACAACGTATTTAAAAGCATCCAATTTTAGTTCGTGAGTGCATTTTACTATCATCGGTGCTTCTCTTCTATTTTGCTGCATCTGCATTATTTTTGTTGACTGGCAGCTACCGCCTTACCCCGAAAATAACAGAATTTGTGAAAACTGGATTTTTAAGTTTTGAGTTAGAGTGGGGTGGGATAGCAACAAGAGAGAGGTCAACATTTAGGGGACACTTTAATGATGGAGCGACATGTGTCCAGATGTGGAGTTTGACCTTGTTTAGCCTGTTTTTAGTTTTGTAAACCCCAAAGTAGACACAATAAACTTGTTTTTCAACCTTAAAGCATGTTTTATTTTGAGCATCAGCCAATTCAGCAAAAACAGTAAATATAATCAGTTTTCAAATACCGTACTGCCTCGAATACATGCCGGGGCGTTTATTAATTTTCTCAACCTGACCCCGTCCCGGGCGGGTCGGTTTGCGGCGGCGTTTAGTGCACTACATGCCGCCGAGCCCCCGGCATTTAACCAAGAGCCAGCGTTTAGATACGCCCTGCGTTAATTCGAGGCAAATCATAAATTCGATCTACGACATTTCAAACAATTCTGTTGTATTCGAATTTTTTTACAAGCCCGCATTTTCAGGAGTTTTTGATAAAGATTGATTAGAATCCAACACAAACACGATGGCGTTGTATTTGAACACAACATCACTGCAATTTAAATATACGATCTTGGGCCAATACATTATTTATTCAAACTAACTGTGATACATTTTCTAATGTTCTACATAGTTTCAAATAGTGAGGTTTGTCAAAGTAATAGTGAGCTGGAATTATCGGAAGGAAATACTCCGTAACATTTTGCATTTACTTCGTAAATGTCAAAAACCATTTTACTCTATTTTCTATTTATTTTATTATCGACGAAGAGGCACAGAGTTTGCAATAATTCTAAGCAAGAGATAACTGATGCTCCGAGAAAAAATCCTAAAATTGAGCCACAGTCACTGATGAATTTTGCAAACGGCTTAACAAGTTTCTGCTTAAATATTTCGTTTATATTGCTTTCCATCCTCAATTTTGTAAATATTGTATTCATAAAGTCGGAGTCGTATATTTGGAAGTATTCGCTCAATTGCGTGTAAACTGCCTGGTCGCAAGCAGGATGACAGTGGCAGTCACGAATAACGTCCACATTGGAATAAACATTCAAATAGGACTTTCTGCATTGTTTAGCTGAAGCCGATGTGTTGCATAAAGGTACAGTCGTTAAATCCATAAAGGGCAATCTTTTTGGTTGAGATTCAATAAAAAGAATTAACAGGTTGAATGAAAGGCATTGCAAAACACATGTGTTTCACCTGCACTTGATGTTTTCTTCGGACATTTTCCTTTCGAGACAATTTGTTTCGCATTTTTGCAACACCTCTTTTGGCACGCATGGGTTTATTGGCGAGTTCATCCTTAGGATCTACATTTACAAAACAATATATTGTGTTATTCAAGTGTGCAACATTGCAGGATCATGTTGCATTGGATTAACTGTTTGCTTTGTAAATTGCACCGTCATCAATGAGCCATGAGGCTGAATCGCAAACATTTTCGTATTGATCCCGTTGTGGGTTTGCACAAAAAAAAACTGAAAGGATAAAGTGTAAATTTTAAATAATGTCACTCATGATTAATTATTGTTTTGTACTTTAGAATGAGAGTTGCATCTAAATCCTTTCGAATGATAAGGTACGAATGTTCCACTGTCACGTAGCAAGTATTTTGACTTATCTAAAGGATTAAATAAATGGTTACTTCCTGTTTTACACAAAATGGAATCGTTTATTAATAATTTCTGATTTGACGAGATTGTATACAAATGAGCAACCATTTATGAATAAGCTTAATATTTATTTTATTATATTCAGGGCTGAATCAAGGTAGGATGAGCGATGTAACTGCATTAACCCTCCCTGCCCCAACCTAGGGTCAATTTTGAGGCCAGAAAGTGTTTTTTTTTTTTTATATATCAAAATAAATGTTTTTTTTTCTGATTTTTTTGTATTTTGCTATTTCCTCACTTGCAACAATAAAAAAAATATACGAACTGATAATTTACGAAAAAAAATTTTGGGTTAATAACATCGATTTTGGGCTAAAAACATAATTTTTTTGGTCCAAAATGTCATTTTTTGGTCCAAAATGTCATTTTTTGGTCCAAACTATCATTTTTTTGGTCCAAAATGTCATTCTTTGGTCCAAACTTCTTTTTTCGTTACGTTGCAAGGACGAATTTGTGCATGACCGCCTGATCGGTACCGTCGGGATTACGGCCGTGATTACGGTATTTGCGGTATACCGTGCTGGGGTATTTTTGCCACTTACCCTTATCTTCAAACCCAATTTCTAATGATCTAAACACACTAAATCCAAAAAAACCAAAAGAACTAGAATCAGAATAAAAATAAACATAAAATTAATGGAATGAAGTTGGACGCTTATACTCGTCCATGTGCTGCGGCGGCCATCTTTGTTGGGGTCAAAAATGACCCAGGTTGGGTGAGTAGGGATTTTTTTTTAGGTTGGGGCTGCTAGGGTTAATGCGTCCAAAATCTACTGACTAGCATTGAAAACAATGAACGATGGAGCGCGCAAAAACAATTGCATCGGGCTATACTTTCAGCATCTTGGCTGTTTTCAAGTCCCTGTTTTCTTTGACGAGATCGGAAGGTCCTGCGACGGGATCTTGTACGAGACTGAGACAAAAGATGAGATTTATTCTCAATGACAACAACAAAAAAACAATAAAAAACAATAAAAATACCACGGCCAGAAACCATCGTTTTTGGTGTAGTATTTTTTTCTTTCAAATTTCTTTTTGGCGTTGTCGCGAAATAACGTATGTGGTATTTTTAGAATAACGCGTTGCGTTGCGTTATCGTGAAAAAGAAATAACACTCTGTGTTGTTTTGACAACGTGCACGAGCCGACTGAAAAGGATCGAGATCTCCGAGACCGCGATTACGAAACGAGTGAGATCTGGAAGTATAGCACCAGACGCTGATTGAATTATGCCAGCCCTGATTTTATTCATTAAATAAGATTGTCGTATGAACTATTAAGGGAGTACAGTGCTGAGTTAAAAAGAAATTATCAGGCACCTAATTGCACGAGAACGCATTCTCCAAAAACAGTTGTCGTGATTGACCTTTGGGGGTATTCCACTTGGACTCCCGAATAATCGACAAATGCCTCTATTATCATCTTAAAAAAAACAACAATATTTTTAATGTTGAGACTGGATATGGTCTTACACACTGATAGTCTGGGGATTGACTACAATGGGAGGGACGCATACTCACGTAAAGATTGAGACAGGGACTCCAGATTGTTAGGTTTTGGCCTTTAATACATTGTCTAGGGCTGGGGTCACCTATCTCACTGTATGGCAGTGCTGTTAGGCACGCTACACCGGCAACCGTCCTGTCACACACAGGACCTAAGTCCCATGGGTGACGAGGTCGGTTACTTCGAACGAACATTCTGTCATACTTACCCTGTAGGACCCATGTAGCCGCTCATGGAGGCTGTAACAGGCCCATATCCTTGTTACTGAGCGTCACAGTGGTGAATGGTGAGAGCGGCAGAGTCAGCAGTTGTCTCTGCTGAAGTTAGGACCGTGACGGTGCACACTTTTCTCCCGATTACCGCATGTCTTCACCCTCTGCTCTCCCAGCAATGTCTCTCTCTCACCAGACCACTCGGCTCCCTCCTCTCCAGCTAGGCCTGTCCAGTCAGTGAGGGGGACGGCTTAGGGCCACTAGGCGGTGTGTGGAGTGATGCAGGTCACCTAGGGTGGCCAAGCGGTCACAGACTTTTAGCACAAGCAAGTTCTTACTTCACCAGTATCATAATCCTCCATGTCTTCAGTTTTTTGCCACAAGAGCGTAGCATTTCCTGCAAATTCGGATGGTTCATCGAGTAAATCCAAAATATCGATATCTTCCACACACGAATCATTCAGCTGTTTATTTATATTGATTCTTTCTTTTTCTTTGTATATTGCTTCTGGTTCGGTGCACACAACAAGATCAGGTATTTGAATGTATTCTTCCTGTTCAAGTTCAATAGTCACATACGTAGTATATGCTGTAAACGCCTTGATTTGTTCATAGATTAAATACAAACAGAGACCACACAAAACACACTTGAAAGTTGATCTTAATTTGACAAAAAAATTAAATTGTTTCTTAGTTGGACTTTGTAGTTCTTCTTGATTCAATAGTTTGTTTACTCTGGAAATCACAGCAATTTCAAACCGACTTGTTTTCTTCAAAAAAAGCGAAACCTTTTTGTTTTGCCTACGAATGATTTGTACAATGTGATCTACAATTGACAAACAAGATGCACCCACATAAAAACACATGAAACCACCAATGTCACACAGAAGAGCAATAAAGTCGTAGAAAAAGTATTCGGATAATCCATGAATCCAGTTGCTAAATGAATAGACTTCTAATGACTTTTCTCTGGTGTCGCTGAAAGAATAATGCGAAGTGAACACGGATTTTTCACATTCTGTTGGGCAATGGCAATCAAAAAGTGCATTGAATGTTTTTTCCATTTTATTTACTCGGTCATAGTAATCGCATGCCAATTCATCTGAAAGGCAATGATCTTTTTGTTCGTTTGGCAGGGAAGGTAATCTGAAAAACAAAATTTAATTTCTCATTTCAAATGTGTTCATAAGATTGTTTTTGGATTATCAAATCAGTATCAGTATTAGCCCATGTGCAGATGTTTCAGTGTAAGTGTGGCACTCCTCCTATTGGCTAATGGGATATAAAGCATCTCCATTGGCTTTACGCCACATAACAAACGAATAGTTCAGAGTTATACCTAGGTTATACTATTGTTATGTGGCTTCCAGCCAATGGGAACAAATTCGAAAAAAATCTGGATTTCCGCATTTCTCACGAAAAGATGTTGCATGTACACTGACATATTTATGAAATATAAAGAGATAATAATAAATGTATTTTATTTTAGAATTTTTAAAAATTAAATTTGTTTTTTTTAGTGTGGGAGGGGTCCAAAAAAATTTTTGCTATCCGGCTCTACCCAGCCGTCATGTGTTTGTTTCTTGTTGCAAGTGACAATGTTAAACTTACTGGCAAGTAAAATTTTGTAAAGCGATTTTATCAGAATAACACTGACTTTGGCAGCGTTCCGTTTTGCGTTCATCGACACAGGCAGCCGACTTCCGGTTAAGAAATTTGTACTGTATAGAATAAAAACAGATTCTTTGAGAATTCCGTTTAAAACATAATACTGTACACAAATACAGGTCAAACATTGCTATTACAAACGGGTCCAACAATAGCGAACATTTGATAGTTACATTACATTTAGGGTATTCTTTGCTTAAGGTCATTTTATCCCTTGTGACTGGATATGGTCTTACCCACTGCAGTCTGAAGATTGACTACAATGGGAGGGACGCATCCTTCACGTAATAACGAGACAGGGACTCTGGATTGTTGGGTTGTGGTCTGTAATTCGTTGTCTAGGGGTCGGAATCCTTTATCTCCCTTGTGTGGCAGTGCTGTTAGGCACACTACACCAGCAACTGTCCCGTCACACACAGAACCTAAGTCTCATGGCTGACGTGGTCGGTTACTCTGGACGACCTTTCTATCACACTTACCTTGTGTGATCCATGTGACCACTCATAGAGGCTGCAACAGGCATCGCACCATGTTACTAAGTGTCAACGTGGTGAATGATGAGAGGAGCAGAGTCAGCAGCAGGCAGGGTTACCTCTGCAGGTGTTGGGACCTTGACAGCACACACTTCTCTTTTGCGCACCACACGTCCTTCTTCTCTGCTCTCCTTCTCTATCTCACCACACCATTCAGCTCCCTCCTCCCCAGCTAGACAAGTCCACTTCACAGAGGGGGACGGCCTTGGGGCCACCAGGCGATGTGTGGAGTGACCCAAGCGGTCTCACCTTTACTTGGTACGGTACTACAGCAGAATGTTATGTATTATGCGACTATGTCACTCACGGGCTAACGCCTTGTGTATGGCGGATCGGTTACTGGTGTGGCATGCCCTATTGACATCGCCGACACGGGTGATGGGAACTCCGACCCCTAGACAATGGATTAAAGGGGGTTTCTTCATTTCGTCGCCCTTCATTTCGTCGCCGTGTCATATCGTCACCGTTTTTGGCGACAAAATGACACCCAAAACGAACATAAGGGCGACGAAATGAAGGGCAACGAAATGATATGATTAAAAACAAAAAAAAACCGAAATGCCTAATGGTTAGTTTAGGTTAGGTTGGGGCAGGTCAGGTTAGATCAGGTTAGGTCAGGTCAGGTTAGGTCACGAAATGATATGGCGACGAAATGAGAACGACGAAATGAAGAAATTATTCCCAATTTTCACTGTATGAAAAAAATTTACAAGGGCGACGAAATGAAGTGACTTCGATTAAAGGCCAAAAACCAACAATCCGGAGTCCCTATCTTTATTATTTATGTGATGTCTACCGTCTTCCCCCGAACATAACGTCATGACGTTGTGTTCGAATACAACGACACCTGACGTTTTATTCGAACACTACGTCATGACGTTATATTCGTACTTTTTCATGTAACTTTTGAAAAATCAGAAAAATCAGAAATTGAGCATGTAAATTGGACAATTCGTGCCAAATTTGTTTTACAATACGTGTCAAATTCGTTTTACAATTCGTGTCCAATTCGTTTTACAATTCGTGTCCAATTCGTGTATAATTCGCAGGGCCGTGCCGATCTATGAGGCCTCTTTTTCAAAGGTCATCGAAACAAGCGATGTCAAGTTTGTTGAAAGCAAGCGCAGAGTTGAAGGCGTGCTGGGCCTACCGGAGAAATACACTACGTATATCGACAATTTAAACGATAATCTGGACGACAACGACGATCGTCAGCACTACTCGGATGAGGACGTCAGGCCGCCGCTCCCATCGCCACAGCCACTTAAGAAGGAAGTAGAGGAGATATATCATCCTATTAAATCGAAGTTTAGATTTGAAGATCAAAAACTCCAAGCGAACCTGCCAGCGGTCGCACCACAAGCGAGGGGAGAAGTTCCAGATCCAGTTCGGACTATACCTCCGCTTGTCTGGAAGAAAATAGAGAAGATGAGACCAACTGGACAGAGGGATATCGATTACACGATCGAGGGATATGACACACCTAAGTTACGCTCAATACCAGACGTAAAGCGTTATTGTGCTCAATATAACCTTCCAGTCCCAGAACATCTTTTCAAGGACAAGAGGGAGATAAAGATTTCTGAACCAAATGCAGCAGCGGACGATTCGAGCTTTAATTTTGAAGCTAATCATCTTGACGTGTGCATACCTGTTGTAATTGCTTCCTCATTGATCTAATTGTCTTGAATACTTGTGAATACGAGGGGGCCGATTGTTACAATATGATATGTCATTGCCATGCATAATATACATATCTCTAGATCGTATTAACAAGTGATAATGCGCTCTTTAGTTTGCACTTTGTTTATGTTTGCTTTTGTAAACAAACACAATGTTTGTTTACATATTATTTGTATATGCCGCCTAAAGGTGGCGCTTGTTGTAAAAGAGTCACGTGACAAGCTAATAAAACCTCACTTGATGTTATGTTTCTCACCTGCAAAGATGGCGTCTCATTATTTCACCTGTTAACTTTTCCAATCCACTGCAGCAACTAAACTATCTGCATGAGTTGGTAAATTTACATACCACGGCATGGCCACCTGGCGGCCGCCTCTTCGCCTCATAGGTCGACACGGCCCTGATAATTTGTGTTTAATTCGTATCCAATTCGTGTCCAATTCTTGTCAAAATTCGTGTCGAATTCGTTTTTTTGGCATTGCACCCGTTAAAAGCGCACCTGCAATGCTTCCCGGCATTGCACCCGTCAATGCACTCGAATATAACGTCATGACGTTGTATTCGAATACAACGTCATGACGTTATATTGGAAGTGACGTTATATTCGAGAAATCGCTAAAACTTTCGAAAACAGCGATTTTCGAAAAAACTTGAATATAACGTCATGACGTTATGTTCGGGGGAAGACGGTAGTCCCAACCATGTTAACCAATCCTATGGAGAAGACTGTCCGGTCACAACATATCTATTACGAGATTATCTGAAAATTAGATCATGTCATCCTAAGACCATGATGTCATATCCGTATGGCTTCTTTCATGTAATTTGAGTTTTTGTAGCAAAATCTAAAACCATAGGTTCAGGTAAACAACTGATTGCAGTTAGCTTCCCCATTTACAGTTCCTTGGGTGAAACACAATTTTCGTGTACAATCTTTGTACAAAAGTAAAAAAAAAAATCAACAATTTACAGAAAACGCTTAACATGTCAACCATTATAAACAATTCAAAACTGGGCTCTTTGCATGAAAACAGCCACTAACCTTTTTGAGTGTAAATGTGACCACATTGGATCTAAATAAGTGTCCAGCGTGATATGGTGGTACAATTGTGGCAATAATTTTTTTTGTTTTAGATGTTAGGGTTATCTAGAATATAAAATTTGAAAATATTAATTGTCATGAAACAGTTTTTGGAGTGTCTCGCACTCCATTCGTCATTCTTGACCATTGTTTTATATTGTGACGCTGATCATCTAAGCGCCACCCATATGTCAGCCTGTAATAAAGTGACTCATTTTACCATATTTCACAATGACAGTCGCACATTAATTTGCTCTCAACTTAGACACCAAAGAGCACTTCAGTTTTATCTTCATTTAAGAATTTACTTAAAAAATATTTCAGAGCTAGCGGCATAGTAGTAAATTATTTAGTTTTCACAAAGTTGCACACACATTCTTATTTTACTGATTTTCAAAACCTAAATGCATTATTTGTGTGTCATTTGTATGTCATTTGTTATCATTCCATCGACCACTTTCCTCGTGTTAATTTAATTACCGTCAGTAGATGATAATCCGCAAAACTCATATTAGTCTGAAATTGAATTTTCATTCGGTTTTCTGGTCCAATTTTCATTTCTTTTACTATATGTATAAAAGACAATAATCGAATAATTATTTTTATACAACTTTAATATTCAAGGCTATTGCAATTTTTCTTTCATTCTGTATTTACTAAAAGCTAATAATCTTTAAAATCTTTATTATTAACAACTGTAGCTGCAGTGGAACCAATGATCACTACCGTCTTCCTCCACCATGGTGTTGTATTCGTCAAATAACATGTAAGTTTGTAAAAAAAAATTGCTTCCCATAGCCTCTAACAACACTAACTAACTTGAATTCACACATTTCTAAACAACCCTGTTCGCACCACAGCACAACACATCTTCGATAAACAAATCTGTTAAATGTGTATGTTTAATATGTAAAATCCAGTGCACGTTTCAGTAGCGTTTTGGAAGCATACACTGTACGTCTTTCATAGTTTTCTAAAAATTCGAATATAACACCATAGTGTTGTATTCGAAAACAATAAAGAATTCGAATTTTACACAATGAGGGTGTATTCGAATATAACACCATGGTGTTATAGCTGAAGTGGTATTATATTCGAATGTTTACAAACTTACCATTTTGACCAAAAGTCGAATACAACACCTTGGTGTTATATTCGGGGGAAGACGGTAAGGGGATTCAACGTTTCTGTGATTAAAAGCAAGGACGACTACTCGTCCTTGTTAAAAGCAACTACGGTAGGGACATTCAAAGTATCTGTAATATTCTAAAACAGCAATCAACGGATGAAGTAAGAAATAGCCATATTATGAAATAGCAAAACCATGAACGAAGGCATTACTCACCATATTCAATTCTTGAACACATTGATCGAAATAAGAATGCTTCCTGTGTTTTGAATCCATCGGAATACAGTCTTGATCCCTGCAAGATAAATTTAAATATTTGTGCGAACAAATGTTTAAAAATTAATAGATGTTGAAAGCAGTGTTGTATCAATCAAACGAGAACTATTAGTACATGTTAGCGAACTAAGTTCGTTAGTTCGCGATCTAAGATTGCAAACTAGTTCACTTTTACAAGTGAACCCAAAAAACAAACTTAATTCATTTTTAAGAGTGAACTTGAATGAAGTTTGCCTTCACCATATGTGATGATGAAAACGTCGCAAAAACGTAACTTTTTGCATCGGTTTTAAACGTTTTGATGACGTTTTCATCATCAAAACATTCATTTTGATCACTTTTGCAATGAAAACGGCGAAAACAGCCGTTTTGTCATTAAAATCAATGAAAACAACTGCTTTACTAAAAAAAAATATTTTTTTCCATCTGCAAACCACAGACCATAAAAAAAAAAAACATTTCAATTTTTTTTAAAAATATTGGAAAAGTTAACTGAACTATTGGTTCAAGTTCGTGAACTTGAACTTAGTTCACTTTGAAAAAAATGATAGGGAAGAACGTGAACGTAAACTAGTTCACACGGTGATGAACGCGAACTTGAACTAGTTCACGATTTAGTGAACGAGATACAACACTGGTTGAAAGACACTAGGATAGTAACGAATATTGTAGTGAGAAATGTGCTGCCCTTGCACGTGCACTGGTAGCTAAAAACCATTCTGTCGAGTTATTCAGTCAAGTGAGGGTATCATTGTTATTCATTGCTTGCACTTACTCTTGAAAAAGTGATGTTTCTTATCATCTTTGTAAAATTTTTCATTTGTAATACTTCATAGAGGTCAGTTTTATTGTCTATATGAAATACACCGGCGGGGCATTCTAGATTTTTTAAGACGCCATGTTAAATACTAGATTAAATATTTTGAATATAAAATAACTCACCTACGAGATTTTCTTCCATGTGTTTCATGCTTTGATCCGTAAAAGTTGTGGCAAGATATACTGCCGGAAAATCACCAACAGTTTCTTCAGTAATATCAGCATGAACTTTGATGGGTCCTTGCGTATAATAAATGATTTGATCCAAACATTGGAATACGCACAAAAACAGTGTGAGTGTGCCAGCAAATAATCGAGAAATATTATAAATTCTTGCCACTCTTTTGTGCATTTTGGTGTCAACAGGTGGAAATGTTAAAGTTTCCAATTTCAACTGCACATATGTTTCAGTAAGTCTTCGAATTTCTGCTGCCTTCCTTTTATAATGCATCATTGTACCTTTTAAACCCAAATCCGACTTTTAATACCTGTACATAAAACTCACAAGGGGAAATCAGAAATCAGTATGAAAAGGCAAACCGGTGGGAATGCTCAAAGTGTGCTTACAGTACAAGCACATGATTTTTTTAACTTTGGTTAGTAGTACATAATAAAGTTGATGTGTGTTTTATACTAATTAAAGTGTGCTCTAATCTATTACTGGAAATTTTGCCCATTCTTTGATGGTTTCCAAGATATATGGTACTCTTGTTCAACTCAAAAGGGGCTCCTTCTCCCATTGGCCGAGCCTCATTACTTCTAACTCTAAACTGTATACTACCACTAGGAGGGGCCCCTTTTGAGTCGAACAAGAGTATAGTAATAAAATGACCTTAAAAATTCAAAATCAAGTACATTTAAAAAAGCACACCTGACTTGTTAATTAAGTTACCCAGTTAACTAATTAAACATGTTGATCAGGGGTGTCCAACGCATTTGGCCCCATGATGGCCATGAATGCGGCCAAACACACTCACTTAAAACATTAAGAGATTTTTTCTATAGATTCTGATATTTCTTTTGCTTTGACAGCAAACAGAATTCTCATAGGTAATATACCAAGTGCGACATGTAATTGTCGGGATAATTAGGTCAGCACGAATCTTCTTGCCTGAAAAGATTACGAGTGCCCGCTAGGTGAGGTTAGCGCAATCTGAGCAGGAAACTTGCCGTCCTGAGTGAATAATTCTGTCGGATGCATTAGTCACTCCTGGCCACATAGATTCCTATAGCGCCTGTAGTTTGCAAATATGCTTTCGGTTTGACCAGCAACGCATGCAAGTCGTGCGATACGAGTGTGAATGAAATAAAACACTTGAATCAAAAACAATAGTGGTGCATCCCTTGTAACAAATTATCAACACATTTTATGTGTGGCCCAAGACAATTTCTTTTCCAATGTGGCCCATGGAAGCCAAAATGTTCAACACCCCTAATCTAGACAATAAGGGGTTTCATTAAATGAGAGATTAGTTGATTACTTTGATTAGTCGATTAGTTAATGTGTTATGTGAGTGGATTCAACCAATCCCGAGAATAATCATTTCATCAAATAAGCAACTAATCAAGTAATCACCCTAAACCATGATTTTCTGCTGACTTGGGTCGATTATAAGTGCTCTCTCAACTGAAACCAACATGGCGGCGCCAGACCCGCTTAAAATACACAAGGTCATAATATAACAAAGTCTGCTCAGTTTAAGTTAAACTGAACACATGAAACGAGTTAGGTAGTTGCGATTATTATTTGTAGGAACTTTTTTTAAACAATTGCAACGTATTTAGGTTACAATTTAAACAATTCTGCCCATCGGAGCAGTAATCACTTAATCAGATTTTTGTTGGGCCCTCAATAATTGAGTGATACTCTGATTATGATTATTGCAATAATCAACTAATCACAATAATCGCTCATTTAATCCCTTAGTGATTTGTTTATACACGACATCTTTTAATTTACCTTAACACAGACTTTAATAAAGACTTTTAAAAAGAAACTTAGCGTAGCTGCAGTCAAAATTCGTGTTTTTGGTGTTTCTGTGTTTCTTTTCGTCTCTGTTAACATCACAGTACAAAAGCACATACAGTAAAAATCGACTTTTTGAATGCAGCTAATTTCGTTAATTGCATATTTTTTTTGGAACTTATCTACCGTGAGTAAATAAAATTGAGTGCACACAACTTTGTCATTGACAGCGCAAACACGCTTGTAAGAGCTAAACTGGGGCTGATTCAGAAACTATATTGAGTTTGGTTATAAAAAATTCATTTAAATTTCAATTAAATGTAATGGTTTTGCTGATAGAATTGTAGCATGATAGAATTGTAGCCTTTTTATAAGACGGAAAATTATAGTATGAGAATACTCACACTATAATTTTCCGTCGTATAAAAACGATTGGTAATCGATTGCTTGATTTGGCAATTTTTTTATGTTTCAGTTGTCATTTCAATTACCATGTTTACATGGTCCCAGTTTTCCAGATAAGTGAATATTCGGATTTTATTTATCTGGATAACCGTTTGCGTTTACATGACGTTAGTTTTCTGGTAAACGTGACGTCATACGAGAATTACCCATACTGCCCTTTGATTATCTGGAACAACAAAATGGCTGTTGATCCATTTCAGCCAAACAAATGAAATGGTGGTTAGGAAAGAGGTTTTTGCTCGAATCTTTGCAATGGTCCCTAATATGCAAATTCTGATCCCAAAAATGGTGGTTTTAGCTGATTTCACATTGATTTCGGTACCAAATGTCGTTGGGACTTAGGCCTAATGTATTTTTACTACAATGATCCGACGATATCTCGATCCAAGTTTTTGAATTTTTGCATGCACGAGTGTTTACATGCAGTTTTCAATGCGCAAAACGCCCAAAATCTAGCTCGTACAACTGGAATTTAGTTTTCCAGATAAGTCTGTCTTTTCTAGAAAACTGATTTGTTTACATGATCAGTTTTCCAGAAAAGTAAAATTCGCATTTTCACTTATCCAGATAACTGGGTACATGTAAACATGGTAATTGATAAGTGTGTTTCAAGTGAAACTGCACTCTTCCAGTAGTGATCTTAAAGTTAATTTTAAAAATATAAATTGCATTCAAAATGATGAAATAGCCATAAAAGCTTTAAAAAATTTAGTACTATTAAAGGTCATGGGAAGAGAAATGAAAAATTTCTCTCAAGTCTTTTAAATAACCTTAAAAAAGGTTATGTAACCATTTTGAATGAATAACTTACGAAATAATAATGAATTTGTTGTTTTACATGATCAAATCTTGTTATCACCATTTCAAAAAGGGAACCATTTTGTGCAATGCATTGTGGGATTTCTACGTCATCGGCGACATGATTTGAAAGTTAACACCACACATACATTCGAAGTAGTGTTACGCACATTGATTCAATTGTTACCAGCCAATTTTAGGCCAAAAAACATTGATTTTAGAAGTTCCGACTCCACGGAAATTTTAAAAAATAACTGGTACCAGCATATTTTGGGCAAAAACATTGGCTTTTAGAGGTTCCAACCTCCGAAAATTTTTGTGTATAAAACAGTACCGATCGATTTTTACACCAAATACAGCCTAACACCTGCCGCATTTTGGGTGTTTGGCCGCATTCGATCGCGCAAATGCGGCGGGTGTTTGGCCGCATTCGATCGCACAAATGCGGGCGGTGTTTGGTCGATTCTCAGGTCTTAAATAAATAAATAATAATTTAAATATATAATCAAAAACTTGATTATAGAATCGGTTTTTTATTGTAAAGTGTCGTTTTAGCTGCATAGTGTAGCACAACACCACCACCCATTCCAAACCGCTAAAGTTTTTACTGCCAATCTATGACTGCCAAAATAATACACTAAATCCTAAAACCGTCAATTTTTTTTTGTTATTTGCTGTTCTTTTCTATTTTTTTTGGTAATTTTTGATGATTTTCTGTTATTTTCGGTTATTTTTTGATGTTATTTGGTGTTACTTTTGGTTATTTTGGTAATTTTCGGCTATTTTTATTTTTTTTTAAATTTTAGTTGCTGGTATTTTTTATTATTTGCTGTGATGTTTTGTTATTTGCTGTGATTTTCTATTTTTTCTGGTAATTTTCACAAAAAAACATGCCGAAATCGTAAATAGGTGCTGGAATTCTCCTGCTTGTTTGTCGTCGATGACGTAAAAATAATGCCATCTAGTGGCGGTATCTATAAACTTTGGAAAATCGTAATGGCGGAACAATTACTGCTCGGTTTGAATTTCAACAGTGGTTTTAAACAATATCACGTAAGTTGTTCATTTAAAATGGGTACATAACCTTTTTAAAGGTTATTTCAAAGCTTTGAGAGAAATTTTTCATTTCTCTTCCCATGACCTTTAATTCTCCCGGCCCAAAACCTAGCGTCAATTTTGACCACCAAAAGTATTTTTAATTTTTTCTCGAAAACTAACAGGATTTTCTTTCTGAAATTTCAAGTATTTTTATAAAACATCCTGACAAACAATAAAAAATATATACTGTATACTTGAAATTTCAAAAAAAAAAAAAAATTCACAAAATTCTTTTGTTTACTCACAGCTTTTGCGTTCAATATTTTTTTTTAGGTTGGTACAGCTAGGATTAAAGAAAGTTGATAAGAGAGTTGTTAGTATTAAAGTTTGCTTACCTTGTAGTGAATTTGCTTAAGAGAGCAACAAACAACGCGTGTGTTCAGGTTGACACTAGTTGAATCAATGCTGAATGCGTCATACATTGATTCTAAAATGCTCACACTGACGTTAGGTGGCACAAGTGGAATTGTTCTAAAAATAAGAAAAAAATAGTACCCACTATAGTAATTGAATTTTCTTCTCAAAATATCAGTAGGTGCATTCAAAAACTAAAATATTTTGTGTTTTGCTTCAATTTTAAAACAAAAATGACATCATTTCCTGTTTAAACCCATGTTATTTTTATTTTTGAATGCAGCTAGTGTTTTAATTGACTTTATTCATTTTACTGTACTATACGAAGTATGTGACGGTTATAGAACCGTGGAAATGAAAGTTTACACTAGATGGCGCTGTCTAATCAACGCGCGCGGTTTAAATACGAGAAACAAGAGTTGTAATAATCATTACAACTAAACGAATAAATATAAGATATTTATTGACTTTAATAAATTGTTATTTATTACTTTATGGATTCTACTGAATCAATAATACGTATTATACTTACCGTAGATGAGAACCAATCGGACTCCTTAAGATTTAGTCTTGTCGTTAGACCGGACCCACGAATGCTAGTGTCTCATTGGCCACTCGTAATCCTACTGTTCTTAAGAAGCTCTGGTTTTGCACCAGAAATCCCTCTTGGTTGCTCCGAATATGTCTATATTGTATTGGTTATTGTTTGATCTCTCTTTCTTTATATAGTTAGACTTATGTCTAGATAATGGTCCCGTAGCAGTAGCTTAGCTTCCTAAGGGAAGCTGAGATGTTTGTACGGTGACATAGTATAATGTGCTTACACAGTAGGCTTTGCCAGTTGTAAGTTGGTCCCTCAACTCAACTGGCCTCTTTGAAGTAAGGATGGTTGTTGTAGACGATAATATATATCGTAGTCTGATCGCCGGCAGTCGCACTGCCGGTAATTCTCAGGTCCCTGTCTTTCTAGGGCTGGTCCTTCCGTACTTTAAAGGTCTGTGAAGAGCCAATATAATGTAATACGCCGGGCTGGTAGCCCGTGAACGGTAAAAATACTGTGTTAAATAAACACCTGGAGAATGGTAATCCCAACAATTAGTTACCCGGTGCTGGATCACGAGATCCATGTTATCGTAAGGCATGCTGGCGGATGGAGGTGTCAAAACCTCCCGCGATGGTTTCACGACCATCGTGACTGTCCCCGCCCAAATTATTAATATCTAATATTTATTTGTTACATTCTTACAGCTTTAGTATTGATTAGATCTCGAATCATTCTGTTGAATATTCGATAGAATTTAATCTCAACAAATGCGAAGTAAACTTCGCATTTACAGTCGTTCTTGTCACGGAGCCGAATACGCCTCCGTAGCGTTCTTTGTGACGATGCCGCGAAGCCAGCCCTATTCCTTGGCCCGCCCGGATACCCAACCAGTTGATGCCGCCCGTTTACACGTGCCCAGAACACAGAACCAGTTGTATTTGTAGAAATAATCATGTAAAACCGTAAGTTAGTTGTTATTCAGTTATTTATTCACGTAGCGCACATTATTTACTAACTATATACCGTAACACGACTTTTTGAATGCAGCTATTTTTTTTTACTCATTTGTTTGAAACTTATCTAGCGTGTAAAAACAGTACGAATAGAGAGGTTCTGCTTGGCGTTAGACGGGAACTAGAACTTCAGGAATAAGCTCCGCCCAGCTGTTGCCGTGGTTTATATTGAGTTAAGTCAACCTAAAGTCAACACAATTCTTGTTAAAAGCTTATTTCAATTTCAATTAAGTTTAATGGTTTTGCTGACAGAATTTCAGCACTTTGAATATTAAAAGTTTTTTCACTCTAATTTTCCATTATATTAAAGAACGATAGTCTGTAATCATGCAGCAACTATTTTTAGTTTGTTATAGTTATAATTTTTAGTGTGTTATAAGTGTAGTCTTTACGGACCGGACAGTGCTCATCTGGACAGGTTTGTTGGACCCAACCTAAACTCAGTTATATTTCTTGTGATCAGTGGGGAGATTTTTGGTTTTTGGGTCAATTTTCTCCTCTAAAAGTGTTTTTATTTTTTTCTCGAAAACTAACGGGATTTCTTTCTGAAATTTTATGTATTTCCATTACACATCATGACAGAATGAAAAAAATTATAGACTACAAATTTCACCCACTACCACTACTTTTGAGTTGATTCAATATCAATTATTTTTGTCGCACTCTGCCGACAAATACTGCATAAGTTACATCTCTTCATAAACATGAAATAGTTATAGAATATGATCATTATCACACAATTTTAGAGAAAAAAATTTTTTGGCTTTGAGTCAAAATTGATGTACATCATTTTAGCGATTTCATTTTAGCGATTTCATTTTAGCGACACACCATTTTAGCAAACATGTCATTTTAGCGACAAAAAACCTAGGTTTAATTCCTAATTCCCCGCGAACCTAACCTTACTGGTTTTTTGATGAAAACCACTTTTTTGAGCCGGATTGTCGCTAAAATGACATGTTCGCTAAAATGGGACTTTTTTTGTTAAAAATCGCTAAAATGAGCGTTGTTAAAACGACTATAACCGGTCAAAATGACCCTGGTTGGGTGAGTAAGGGATTTTTTTAGGTTGGCACTGCTAGGGTTAAAGAAAGTTGATTAGAGAGTTGTTAGTATTAAACTTCGCTTACTTTGTAGGAGAGCAAACAACGCATGTGTTCAAGTCGACACGAGTTGAATCAATGCCGAAATAGAGACGTGCGTTACGTAACACAGCGTCATATATTGATTCTTAAATGCTCAAACTGACGAAAGGTGGCAGCGGTGAACTCAAATGTTGTGTTACCGCACGTTTCTCTATTTTATCACCAGGGTTCGCTAAAAATTATAAAATAAATTCCTACCAGATCCCATTAAAAAAAATTGCAATTTATTTAACTGTTTTATCACAAAAAAAAAACAGATCACTCAACATTTACTCTTAAGACTCGCGTCAAAATGGATGCAACCGTCGCCATGTTTTTTGACCGCATACTCTTTAACCACCGCCATCGTCCCCAACGAATAAACATAACACACCAAATTTCTTCTCTCGAATATCAAACAGTCCTCGTCGTAACAAACAAACAAAACAACCTCCCCCGTGATCATCGGCGCCGGCACCACCCGCCAAACATCGCCCCAAACATCACTCCCAACGTCGTAAACCAACAAAAGTCTATTCGGCAACTTTTGAAAAAAAACAACTTTCTCCGCCGAAACCGTGCACACACTCCTGCAATACACGCACCGCCAATGTCCCGGCAATTTCTCCACCGTTATGCACTTTCCCAGCCCCGTATCCACGACCTTCACGTGCCGTTCGTCCGCGTCGAACAAATACTTTTCACCCGCCACCAACACCAGGCGCCGGCAATCGGAAATATCGTCGCAAAAACCCAACGTCCGCCACTCCCTCGACTCGAAATTAAAGCACAAATACTCCAGATTCGATTTACGGAAGAACACTCGGTTGCAGTCCGCAGTTTCGCTCTTCATTTGACCGAAATGCGACGTCGTTTCCGCCGCTAGAGGGTACTCCGTGTCGGCCATCTTGGCGATAAACCGGTCGTGGGACAAACCGAAGTAAAACACGTCTCCCGTGCACGAAACTGTCGGGGAATAATCGATTAGTGTTTCGTCGACGGCCGAAACCGTCCACTCGTCTTCGGTGAGCGTCGACGCCGAAACTTGGCAATCCGTCGCGTCGATTTCGATGGCGAAAACGTGGATTTCCTCCGCGGTCTTCGGCAACCACTTGAATGCGTCCGCCTTGCTCAAAACCTTGCACACCGACGCCGAATTGACGACCATTTCGTTCGACAAGAGTTTCTGGCGCGACTTGTCCGACAGTTTGTCCAAGCGACACCTGGCGAGCAAATCCATCGCGACGTCCGTGTCGTTTTCTCGTCGGGCGCGCGTTTTCGCCTCCCAATTCAGCACGAACAAGACGAATTCGTCCAATTTTTTCAGCTGCACCTTCAAAACGAGGCTTTGTAGTTGTTCCAGAGTGATCTCCGACAGTTCGTCCGACGCCGAGATTTCTTTCATGTTCGCCAAGACGAATACTTGCACCGTTTTGGCCGTCGCGGGTTTATCGAACATGGCCGCCATCTGCCAAACGTCGACGAATTTCCCCAGTGTTATCGGGTGGCAGTATTCGGCCCAATACTTGTCGAACAGGCCTTCTAATTGCATTTTGTCGGCGGTCATGATTATTTCGCGCTTCACGCCGCTTGGCATTTCGGGAATGTCTTGCTCGTAGACGAATTTGATGACGATGTTGGCGATTTCCGTCGATGTGTCGGGAAGGGAAATCATGTTTTGTTCGTTCTCCAAGCTGCCTTCGCTCAATATCGCTAGGAAGTAGTCACTGCTAGCTTTTAACAGAAATTTGTGGGCATTGACGAGGCCATCTTCGCAGTTGAGAACGAGTTTATCTTTATCGGGTATGGACTCTCTTGAATTGTATAGATAAGACATGTATAATTTGTGATGCGTTTCTTGCCGAGCTTTTTCGATTTCGGCTGTCGATAAGTATCCGTTGGTGTCGCTCCATCGGACTCTTTTGTTGGATTTGAACGGCAGACTGCTGTTGTTTCCCATTGTGAATTTTGTAGGGCCTAAAACGACTTCCCGTCCACCATTTTGTAGTGTTTGTTTATGTCGTGGTGTAATGTGAGCACCAACACAGTAAACCTGTGTTTGTGGTGTGAGGCGCCATCTGTTGTTGAAATGTTCAAACTTTGGTTGACATTTTAGGCTTTGTTGGCATTTATTCATTGATTAAAATTTATTACGAATAAAAATAAATTGTTATTGTTAAATCTTAAAGTAATTAATTAATTTAACCGATTTATTTATACTGTTTTATTCTTAGTTTGGCATTGCGGTGTTGTTTATAAATGAAAAATAAATTTATTGGTAAATCACAAATTTATTTCAAATTTATCGTCATAATAACTTGTATGTATATTTAATTGAAAAGCATTTATTCAATCTGACTATTATTAGTATAAGCACAGTCACAGTCCATAGAAAGAATGGTCGGCTGACTCAGATTAGAGTCGAATCATTCAGTATTTTACCACTAGGTGGCGGTGGAATCGCAACACGCTCTCCATTTTATCGTGTTACAACCCAAAATAAAAATAAATAAAGTAAATAAAGATCCGAAATTTCATTTCTTGTTCTCTTAGGAAAATAAAATAAACATGTAATAAAAAATAAAACTAAAAAAAAAAATTAATGCAAATAAAAAACCATTCGCACTGGCCAATGAGACCCTCTGGTTAGAACAACATGCGTTTGCGACACGCTCTGGTGGCAGATTAGGTACTACAGTGCCACTCTCCAACGAACAAAGGAGACAGTCGACCGTTCTTTCTACGGACTGTGATATAAGTAAACTGTGAGAAGACAATAGGGGGTTTCATTATATGAATGATTTTGCAATTTTGTGATTTTGCATTAATCACAAAATCATTATTTTTTGATGCCTCCAAAAATGAGTTTACATTGAATTAACCCAGTCAATTTTGCAATTGTGTGATCTGGACAATTTTGTGATTTTTGAGTATTGTCATGTGATATCTGTTCTACCAATCACATTCACATTCACTAAAGCACAAAAGAGTGAAAACACAAAATCCCAAAAACATCTAAAAGGTAGTTTTTGTGATTTTGATAAGAAGTGATTTTGAGGCTTGTGAAACTCAAAACAAAATGGAGGCATCCAAGCTCTATCTAAGTGGCCAACTTGTATCCTTGTATATCATCAAAATGCTGATGCATCCATGACTGTATAACAGCTAGGAAACTCAATACTTCGATTCGGGTAAAAAAAAGTACCGATTCAGGGCGATTCAGGGCGATTTTAGCGGGTGCCCGAATGGAAATTCAGGCGGAAATGTTCGTCGCGTATCGTTTTTTATTGTTTTCTATGTCAAGATAAGCTCGGAAAATTATGGAACCAAGCTCATTTTGAAGAGGAGACAATTCTGCACAAGCCTGTATTTTTTATTTTTTGATTCGGGCGAGGAAAAGTGCCGATTCGGGCCATCTTAGCGGGGGACCGAATGGGAAAATTTGGAAATTTGGTGCAGAATTTGGATTCGAGATTCGACCATGACAAAACCAAAAATTCGTAAAATTAACCGAATGAAATGTTTAAAACAGGTTTCCAGAGAAGAAAATCCCGCTGAAAACGATGGTACAGATAACTTTTTGATCGGATTAACCGTTGACTTTAAATTTTGGAAAAAACGATCTTTTTTGGGTTGATTTATAAGAAAAAGTTGGAAAAAGTGGTTGAATAATAAAGGAGGACAAAATAGCAGGTTGCAGTGGTTTGGGCCAAAATTGAATTGGCTGGATTAACGTTGGGTTTAGGTTAACTTTTGGGTTTGATTGTGTTTGGGTATTGGCCAGATTGGCATTGGTTTTGGTTTGGTGTGGTTTGGGTTTGGGTTGCATTATTATGGGTTTGGTTTAGTTTTGCAAAAATTTATTTTATTTTTGGTTGTATACATTTGTCTGATCTATGACTTTGGCTTTGTGGGTGAACAGCTAGTATTTATTAAAATGCACCTTATTAAAAAATATTTTGTTCCATCACACAAATAAGAACTAGTTTTTTTGCATCACATTTTAAAATTGGTTGGATATAACTATAACCTAATATGGTGGATAAGAAGTCACGTGACTATTTAAATAATTGCAAAATTGCAAAATTATGAGATTGTTTTTGAAACTAATTATTAATCACAATTTGTGATGGCCACTTGGATTGAGTTTGGCTGCTGCCATTTTTGCCAAAATAGCAAAACTACCTTTGATTTTGTGATTGTGTATTTTTTCTGTTTTGTGTTTTTGCAATTATGCACATGATTGGTGGAACTGATATCATGTGACAAATCCAAAAGTGCAAAATTGCTAAAGTTGCAAAATTACAAAATTGCTTAATTAATGAAACCCCCTAATTTACTATAAATTATAGTTGAGAATTTATTGTCATAACAAGTTTGATGTACATTACCCCATCTATGAAATAAGCTTTGGAAAATTCAACTGAATCCATATCCATAACATTTGATGCTTCCCAGCCTTGCGTGACCTTATTAGGTGGTATAGCTCTGGCTAAGCTTTCGTTACCAGATTTAACACGGCAAGCGTTAGGATCCTTACTTCCACTCTGATCCATTATACTAACCTCAGCAGTATACTGCATGGGCCAATTAAGAATTCCATCATATTCACCACGCCACCCGCGAAGAGATGGAGAAAAACTGATGTGCCCTTTCTTTGAAAAATCAAATCTTTGACTTAGTTGTATTTGCAGCTTATAACCGTATGTTGAGGTCATAAATTCAGAGCTGAATGTTGAAGTGTTTAAGCGGTGAAGATGAACACTTGTGTGATATTTCCAGATGAATTCAAATGGTGAATGTTTTGAATTTGCTGCTAGTTTGTTTGTCATTTCAGTTATTTCTTGGTTTTGTTTGTTGTACAGTTTTTCCATTTTATCTAGATGAGAGAATACGATTAGATTTTGACAAGTAAACTGTAAAAACTGGCATTTTAAAGGGACGCGCCAATTGGGAGGAATTGGAGGTGGCGCCATGTTTGGCCACCAGAGGGTCACTTCGGTGACCCACAGTGTAAATGGGAAAGTCTACTTGTGTAATTAGGACAGGAAGTGTATTTTGCATATCCTGTTTTATGAATAAATAATCACTGTTCAATGTAACCCCTGTATGTACGCGTGCTTCTTTTCCCAATCTCCAAATTCAGTTTAAATCCTGTGCCATCGGTGATCCAAGGTAATTTCGAACAATTCCAAATACAAAATCGAGTTGCTACCGCAACATAAACGGAGTTTTGAGATAAATTTATGAAAATTATGTTAGCAGTAGCTGCTCATGAACTTCATGAGACTTCACTGCAGAGCTGTACAAAATGTGCAGTCCTTATGATTCCAACATTTATACTCTGGCTTACTGTTAGAAGGTACCCAGTTCGTATTGGCCGAGCCTGTTTACTCCCAACTGTTGCCTGTATACCACCACCCATAATACCAGAATTGTAATCAAACTCCAGACATTGCGATCGATTACCAACACTTGTTTCATTGCCAAAGGAAACAGAACCATTTTTCCGCTTAGTAGAGCATAGTCCAGAGTTAGGCGTAGTCCGGCTCAACCAATTGGAAATAAGTCAACATTATATCAGTTTAGAGTATAGACTACCATAATTCTGTTCCAATTTTTCTATCTTCTTTTCTTGTTCCAATATTTCTATCTTCTTTTCTTGTTCCAATTCCTCTATCTTTTTTTCTTGTTCCAATTGCAGAGCAAGCATCGTT
Organism: Strigamia acuminata; assembly: GCA_949358305.1. Taxonomy (NCBI): domain Eukaryota; kingdom Metazoa; phylum Arthropoda; class Chilopoda; order Geophilomorpha; family Linotaeniidae; genus Strigamia; species Strigamia acuminata. Next base: position 5,577,103 of record OX442315.1, on the reverse strand, counting down.
TGATTTATATATGAATTAATCTTCATCTCTTGATTTTTGAATGAATCCTCGAGGTTACCCGCAGTAATACATTTCTTCCCTGGATTGCTATTAACACCACCAGTGAATACTACAATGATAATTAGCAGTTAGAAACTGTTTCTATTGAGAAATGAATACAATTTGAATAGAGTTTGTACTTTTCCACTCAGATTCTACCACTGATGATTGGGACTTGTGGATCCAGTGGGTAGAACCAGTTCTTTGTTCTTCATTCTCACTCGTAATATTCATTTTGAATCTAAAAAAAAAAATATTATTTATAATTTGACAGGAATACATCCAGAAAGTTTAATTAGGTGGTCATGTCAGCCCCCTTGCAAATACATTTTTGTAGTAGTATTAATTTCTATCTAATGTTTACTACAGGCATGCAGATTTGATAAATGTATCTCTTGGAATTGGAACCTTTTTGATGATTGAATATCATGTTCTCTCGTGTTGTTTTCACCATCCTGTCTGCCTATTTCCCTTAATTCGTTCGATTGTAATGGTGCTATGAATAATAGTAGAATAAAACATAATTTAAAGTAAATAACTACATTAATAGTCGTACCATAAACACCGGTCGTAATGACACAAATGTTAATGAAGAAAAGACAGCAAACAGTTGAAATAAACATTTCTACAACGAATAAGTCGATACAGATTGAAAGCTGTTTCTTAAATCAGTGAATAGTGGCTTTGAAATCATTACGTATTTATACAAATTATTTGTTTGCTTTGGAGATAAGATTTCAGAATGAGCAGTGCGGTGTCTCAAAGGTTTTGTCGAGGCGGCAAAACTGTTTGCACACACATTAGATTAGAGCGGGTCCCATTTATTGATCCACTAAATGTCCTCCGATTTCCACTTAAAATAAATGAACTCGCTAATTACTGAATTTTCCATGAACGCTTCTTTTTTGCTCCACTTATTTTAATAATAAAAAAAAAACTAAATTTTCCACTAAAATCAAATTAGGGAAAAAAAAACTGCTGTGGTTAGAAAACAAAATGAACATGCAAAAGACAAAGGTGAGTTGCTGATTTTATCGTATTTAATCTTAATTTTATCCGGCTGTGCAAGAATATTTGTAAGTATTGCGACTGAAAGTGCGCTCAATTATTTTTTTGACAAATTTTTACCAAGATTTTTGTAAAACTTTTTTTTGTCAAATTTCTGATTAAATTTTAACTAATTTCATTTATTCAACAGAAGAAATAGAATTGGATGTGAAGAACAAACTGGCAACCTTTTTGTCGCTGGAATATGTCTGGAAAATTGATAATTTTCGAAAAGCTCGTCACAATGCAATATCGGGAAGGCAAGACGTTTGTAGCAATCCTTTTTTCACCAAGAATGGTGGTTATAAAATGCAACTATACCTATTTCCAAATGGTATTCTCGACGGAAATGGAACACACTTGTGGTGACCACGAGGTCACAAAAGTGTTTTAATAATTTTATATCATAATAAAAAGTGTTTTAATGTTTGAATTATTAGTAATCAGATTATTAAGGGAAAACTAGCTATACTAGTTTTACCATTTCTGCGGGATTGACGTAACGACGTCATGAATTTGCATAATTCCCCGAATTTATGCGAATACGTCATTTCCGGTCCAGCAAGTATTTAAACCCGTGTCTGACCGGAAACCCCCACTTTATAGATACCAGAGCAACATTAGCATCACCACCTCACCGTCAGGCCGTTTTACCGGATTGATAGAGGATCGATGCCCGTTGCCAAATTCATCTATAAATCAAAGTCACAGATATTTATCGTAGCAATACTACGATAGTAATATCTACCGGAGCGAAGCGTTTGCGAACACGTGTTTTCGCCAGACGCCATTACCCTAGACAACAGAAGCCACGTGTAAGACTGCCGCAGCAACAATCGTATCCGACCAACAAGGATCCGAGACCACAGCAACACATAAGTATTATTTGTATTATTACAAGTGTGAAATAAAAGGTTTATTAGTATTAAGTTTATTCACCGGAACCAAGGTTACGACACACTTATCCGTTTTTCTTCGAGTGATCAAACGCCCAAATGATGCAATTATTCAAGCAAAATTCTCCAAGCAAAATTTACCTTAATGGATCAATCGACACATAAAATTCACCATTCTCAAACTCGAGATTCTGATATTATCAATTTTAAAGAATGGTTTGAAAGGCCAATGAATGCAAAAAACAAAGGGTTTGGAAAGCAAGAATTTATTCGTTTCGACGAAATTGAACCGAAATATGTAGTAGATGACACGATATTTGTTAAATTAGATTTAAACTTTAATACTTGAAAACAATTGTCCACTTTTGAATGGTTTACTCCAACTTGACACACTGATGTATTTTTCTGTCTAATAAATAAATAAATCAACCGAATGTTAAAGTTAACAAAATTTCTATACTAACTTGAGCACAGCAAGAAAATCTCCACGCGAAATTCTATTTGATCGTAAAGTTTGTGAATAAAAATAGAACTGGACTAAATTCTGAAAAATTGTTCATTTATTTTTGTTGGTGATATTGTTCGGTGCGTCACCGTCAGGTGGCGTACAAGGGTAATGCAATAAACCGCCATCCACAAATAATCTCAACAAAAGTCATGGATACTTGAAATCTTTTTTACAGTAATAGCTATCTTTACTTTCGATGTATCTGTTTTGTATCGAGAAATACGATATTTCGGTAGCACACGCCAGATGCTAATTTATCAAGTGCACATTCCTACAGTTCGCGTCCGGTATCCTGATACTAAATTCGTAGTGCGCATCCCATTCTGCGCAGACGATTTTCTAATTCCAGTTGTTATTTTGCAGTAAAAACCGTAATATTACGCTTAATACTGCTAAATAACGACTGGAATTAGTAAAACGTCTGCGCAGAACGGGATGCGCAGTACGAATTTTGTATCAAGATACCGGGCGCAAACCAAGGCTACTTGAATACTCTAATCGCACGAGAGTCGGAAACTTTAGTTGCCGTTCGGCACGATTCAACTTGTCTCCGTTTAGTCTCTATGAATCCAGAAGTCTTCACACGTATCAAGTAAGTGGAAATCGCTGAACTTAGTTTAAAAAATCAATCTAGCAAAACATCAATAGATGATTTCATTGCTTGGTTTGTTGCCGAGCAAGTAATAAGTGGCCGGATTTGCCGTTAGCAGTGGAACGATTAACCGATCAATCTTAGCTCAAGTTTCTGTTTTTAATACAACTTGATTTGTAAATTATTTGTATTTAGTTATTTATTTTTTCTATTTTATACAAAGATGTGGTTTGAAGAATGTTATTACCAAGGAACAACGTATCTTCTGTCAGGGATGTGGTGCCAAAACAGATCTCAGCAGGCCAACACTTGTAAGTATACAATAAAGTGTTCATAAAATTAACGGCGCACACTTCTATTTAGACCCTGGTGACAAATGAGTGCACTAGAATTTTATTTGGAATTTCAAATTTCTATTCATAAGTTGTAATTATTTTCTCAGGAAAAAACTGGTGGTGTCACCCAATCGGAGGAAGGACATTGTAGATACTGCAACAGTGTGATCGATCTAAATAAGATGGAAGTAATTATAATATGGAGTATCAAATATTTGATGATTAAATTAATATTAGTATTTCTTATTCATTTTGCTCAATAGAGCCACAATGACAGTTGCGAGATGTATCCAATCTACTGCAGTTTTTGTAATGGCAAATTTATTCGTCGCATGGTGAGTCCACTAAACTTGGAATTTGCATTAAGAATGCTTAATTTTTATTTCAAACAGATGAGCAGCCATGTGCAGAAATGTGTCTGTAGTTTACGCCAGTGCAAGTTTTCGCTGATCGGTTGTCCGTTTCAGGTGTGCACATGACTCAACTGAAATTATAATTATTCTACAATGTCAAAACATTGCAGGGAAATCAATTGGAAGTTGAAAAACACGAAAGTGGGAATTCTCATATTGAGTTGATGATGAAGTTACTGCTGACACTTAAAATTGAGGTTGAATAATTGCATTAAAAGAGGAATTTTTTGTATAACTTATTTTTGTTTCAGCAATCGCGTAATGCTTCCACGCTGGCGCATTCGTTGAACAAACTTACGTCGCTGAATTTCGCAGTTAATAGTATTCAGGTACGACATCAATATATGCGATAAATTGTTTAGCTTTATTCAAATTTTCGTAAAAACAGGAAGAGTCCTCGCGAAAAATGAAAATAATTCAAGGTAAAAAGTTTAATGCAGGATATTTTTTATGGAGGTGTATAAATTTGATTGTCAGAAAAACAAGAAAAAGAAATGAAAGATCTGCACTTGAAGCAAAGTGAACAAAGTAGCAAGATAGACGAACTGTCATCGCAAATTTTAGCCGAAGACAAAAATGAAGTTGAGCATTGGAATAAGACGCTGCAAAAAACAATCGGTAAAACTAATATGAACTATCTTGCGGTGATTAACTCTAAAATATGAAATATTTTAGAAATACTGATTAAGCGGCAAACTGAACAGTGCGACAATATAGAAAACTACGAAAAAACTCTGACTATTGTGATGACGGCCAACAGTAAGTGATTGAATCCTTTAATGATTATTTGATTGTTGTTTTAATACAGAGTTGGTTTTGTTTTAGATGATTTGGTTAAAGCTGTGGGTAAGTTTAGTTTTTTTGTTCGGTTATAACACGTATAAAGACCAAAAGAATTAAATGAAAACTCGTTTGTTTCAGCCGAGGAGAAGAATAATCTTAGCGACAAGATCGGTAGAATTAATTTATAAAAATCGTATAGTGATTTATTTTTAATTGATTTTAATTGTCAGATGCTGTGGTCAAAAAACTAAATGAGATTGAAGAAAATCATGTGAAAGGCAAAGGTGAGTTCATAAGTTCTATCGCATTTAATCCTGATTTTTTCTTATAAAAACCCTGATTTTTCTTTATAAAGATTCTGATTTTTTCTTATAAAAATCCTTATTTTTTCTTATAAAAATCCTTATTTTATCTTATAAAAATCCTTATTTTTTCTTATAAAAATCCTTATTTTTTCTTATAAAAATCCTTATTTTTTCTTATAAAAATCCTTATTTTTTCTTATAAAAATCCTTATTTTTTCTTATAAAAATCTTTATTTTATCTTATAAAAATCCTTATTTTTTCTTATAAAAATTCTGATTTTGTCGCATAAAAATCCAGGTTTTGTCAAATAAATCCAAAAAAATACCAACATACATTTTGCCAGCTAAAATTTGTGACTAATTTTTAACAAATTTCACTTGTTCGTTGTTGATTTTAATTGTCAGATGCTGTAGTTAGAAAACTAAATGAGATTGAAGATAATCATGTGAAAGACAAAGGTGAGTTGATAAGTTTTATCGCATTTAATCCAGATTTTTTCTCATATAAATTCTGATTTTTTTTATATAAAAATACTGATTTTTTTTATATAAAAATACTGATTTTTTTTATATAAAAATACTGATTTTTTTTATATAAAAATACTGATTTTTTTTATATAAAAATACTGATTTTTTTTATATAAAAATACTGATTTTTTTTATATAAAAATACTGATTTTTTTTATATAAAAATACTGATTTTTTTTATATAAAAATACTGATTTTTTTTATATAAAAATACTGATTTTTTTATATAAAAATACTGATTTTTTTTATATAAAAATACTGATTTTTTTTATATAAAAATACTGATTTTTTTTATATAAAAATACTGATTTTATCTGATTAAAATCCTGATTTTTTTCTGATTAAAATCCTGATTTTTTTCTGATTAAAATCCTGATTTTTTTCTTATTAAAATCCTGATGTTTTTTCTTATAATAAATCTGATTTTATCCCAGGGTTTGTCGAACAAATCCAAAAAAATACCAACGTGTATTCGTTCGCCCTCGCCAGCAAAAATTTGTAACTATAATTTTTAACGAATTTCACTTGTTCTTTAGATTTAATGGAAATGGATTTGAACAATATACGGGCAACTGTTTCGTCCTTCGAATATATCTGGAAAGTTAATAATTTTGCAAACCTTCGTCGAGATGCAATGTCGGGGAAGCAAAACTGCATTTATAGCAACCCTTTTAATACCAAGAAGAACGGTTATAAAATGCGACTACTGCTATATCCAAATGGCACACTATTGGGAAAGGGAACTCACTTATCTGTTTGTCTTCAAGTGATGAAAGGTCCAAAAGATGCGATACTTCATTGGCCTATGCAATATACTGCAAAAGTTAGCTTGATGGACCAATTGTCACACACAATTCATTATTCTCGAACAATGAACTCTGACATATTCGAACATAGCGGTAGCGTTTGTTTTGACAGACCAACGAATACGGAAAACCGTGCATGTGGACACTCACAATTTATTCATTTGTATGAAATTGAACCAAAATATGTAGTAGATGACACAATGTTTTTGAAACTAGATTTAGATGTTATTAGTTGAAAACAATTGTCCAATTTTCAGTGTTCTGTATATTTTGCTATTGTAATAAATAAATCATCTGAATGTCAAGATTAACCGAATGGCTGTAGTAACTTGAGCTCAGCATTAAAATCTCCACGCATAATTTTATTTGATCGTAAGTTTGAATAAAAATAGAACTGGATTAAATTCTGAAAAATTGTCCACTTATTTTTGTTGGTGATATTGTTCGGTGCGTCACCGTCAGGTGGTGTACAAGTGTAATGCAATCAACCGCCATCGAGACCTCCATCCACAAATAATCTCAACAAGAAACATGGATACCTTGTATTTTTTTTACAGTAATGTGATATGTATCTTTGCTTTGGATGAATCTGTTTTTTTACAATAATCGTATTTCTCGATATAAAAGTTTTGTATCGAGAAATACGACATTTCGGTGGCACACACCAGGTGCTAATTCATCGAGTGCACATTCCTAGTCGTAGCGGCAACTTGTTTCCGTTCGGTCTCTATGGATCCAAAAGTCTTCATGTGTATGAAGTAAGTGGAAATAGTTCAACTTAGTTTAAAAGATCCATCTAGCAAAACATCTGTGAATGATTTCATTGCTTGGTCTGTTGCCTTCATCATTTACTAATAACCGTTAGCAGTGGAACGACTAACCGATCAATCTGAGCACAAGTTTTTGATTTGAATACATCTTGATTTGTAAATTATTTGTATTTAGTTATTTATTCTTTGTATTTTATCCAAAGATGTGGTTTGAAGACTGTTATTCCCAAGGAACAACCTAGTAGTCACATCTTCTGTCAGGGGTGTGGTGCCAAAACAGATTTTAGCAGGCCTACACTTGTAAGTATAAAATAAAATGTTCATAAAATTAATAGCCCAGGCTTCTATTTAGACCCAGGTGACAAATAAGTGCATTAGAATTTTAATCAGATGTTGCTGGGCTATTAGTCTATTATTACGGTAGTAAAATTTCAAATTTTTATTCATGAATTGTAATTATTTTCTCAGGAAAAAGCTGGTGGTGACACCCAATCAGTGGAAGGACATTGTAGATATTGCAACAGTGTGATCGATCCAAACAAGATCGAAGTAATGAAAATATCAAATATTTAATGATTAAATTAATATCGATATTTTTTATTCATTTTGCTCGACAGAGCCACAATGACAGTTGCGAAATGTATCCAATCTACTGCAGTGTTTGTAATGCCAAATTCATTCGTCGCTTGGTGAGTCAACTCAAATAGAATTTAGATAAACAATACTTGTACTAAACTTTGATTTCCAACAGATGAGTAAACACGTGCAAGAATGTGTCCGTAGTTTGTGCCAGTGCAAGTTTTCGCCGATCGGTTGTCCGTTCCAGGTGTGCACATATCCCAACTGAAATGATAATTATTCTAAAATGTCATTGCAGGGAAATCAATTGGAAGTTGAAAAACATGAAAGTTGTAATTCTCATAACGAGTTTACGATGAAGTTACTGCTGACGCTTAAAGCTGAGGTTGAATAATTGCATTAAAATTGGAATTTTTTGTATAACTTAGTTTTGTTTCAGCAATCGCGTAATGCATCCACGCTGGCGCATTCGTTGAACAAACTTACGTCGCTGAATTTCGCAGTTAATAGTATTCAGGTACGACCATCAATATATGCGATAAATTCTTTAGCGTTATCCAAATTTTCGTAAAAACAGGAAGAGTGCTTGAGAAAGCTCCAAGTTATTCAAGGTAAAACGTTTATTGTGGGATTTTTTATATGGAGGTGTATAATTTTGATTGTCAGATAAACAAGAAAAAGAAATGAAAGATCTCCACTTGAAGCAAAGTGAAGAAAGTAGCAAGATAGACCACCTGGGAGATAATTATGGTAAATTAGTATTTTTATTTTTGTCTGATTTTAATCGTTCGAAAATACCGGAATGAATGAAAATGGGGAGTGTTTGTATCGAACGCAAACTAATAAATAGTTCCTGTTCACAAACTTCGTTCATGTTGTGAACTAGTTCACTTCTACGAAAAAACGAAAATTCGAACTAAGTTCAGTTTTAAGAAGGAACTTGAACGAAGTTCACGTTCACCATGTTTGATGATGAAAACGTCACAAAAACGTAACATTTTGCATCGGTTTTAAATGTTTTGATGACGTTTTCATCATCAAAAGGTTTATTTTGATCAATTTTTACTACGAAAACGTTGAAAACAGCCATTTTAGCCATTAAAAGCAATGAAAACGACTGCTTTACTAAAAAAAATGTTTTTTTTCCATCTGCAAACCACAAAATATAAAAAAAAAAATTCAATTTATTTTTAAAAAATAATAAAAAATGAACGTGAACTTTTGATTCAAGTACATGAACTTGAACTATGTAGTTCACTTTGGAAAAACCTTAAGTGAACGTGAACGCGTTCCCAATTTAGTGAACTAGGTACAACACTGGAAAATAAAAAGCCATTTTTGTTAATTGAATGCTGTCTTTAGGTTCAATAAAGGAAATGTTTGATGAGCTGTCAAAACAAATGCAAAATCTGGAAGAAGACGTCAAATCGTGCGTAGGTAAATTGTCGTAATTCAAAAAGGTGTCGGTAATAAATGTGGTACTGAACAAATTTCAGCTAAAGACAAAAAAGAAATTAACCATAAAATTAAGACGATGGAAAAAACAATTGGTAAAGCTAGTTTTAACTACTTTGAGGTGATTAACCCTAAAATATGAATTATTTTAGAAATTCTGGTTAAGCGGCAAACTGAACAGTGCGAAAATATAGAAAACTACGAAAAAACTCTGACTATTGTGATGACGGCCAACAGTAAGTGATTCAAATCTTTACTAATTTTTTTATTGCTGTTTTAATATAGATTTGATTTGGTTTTAGATGAGTTGACTAAAGCTGTTGGTAAGAATAGGTGTTTATTTGGTTTAAGACGTAAGACAAAAAGAATAAAATAAAAACTTGTTTGTTTCAGCCGAGGAGAAGAAACGTCTGATGAGTGACACGATTGGTAAAATTAATAATTCATAAAAAGTCGATTTATTTTTAATTGATTTTAATTGCCAGATGCTGTGGTCAGAAAACTAAATGAGATTGAAGATAATCATGTGAAAGGAAAAGGTGAGTTTATAAGTTTTATCGCATTTAATCCAGATTTTTTCTTATAAAAATCCTGATTTTTTCTTATAAAAATCCTGATTTTTTTTTTATAAAAATCCTGATTGTTTCTCATAAAAATTCTGATTATTTTCTCATAAAAATCTTGATTTTTTTTTATAAAAATTCTCATTTTGCCGCATAAAAATCCAGGGTTTGTCGATTAAATCCAAGAAAATACCAACATACATTCTTTGTCCTTATGCCAGCGAATATTTGTGACTAATTTTTAACGAATATCACTTGTTCATTAGATCGAATGGAAATGGATTTGAACAACATACGGGAGGAATTCACTTGTTTATTCGAGATAATAGAAATAGATTTGAACAACATACGGGCAACTGTTCCGACCTTCGAATACATCTGGAAAGTTAATAATTTTGCAAAGGTTCGTCAAGACGCAATATCGGGGAAGCAAGACTACATTTATAGCAATCCTTTTAATACCAAGAAGAGTGGTTATAAAATGCGACTAATGCTTTATCCAAACGGCTATGGAAAGAGAAAGGGAACTCACTTATGTGTTTTTCTTCAAGTGATGAAAGGTCAAAATGATGCAATACTTGATTGGCCTGTACAGTTTCAAGCAAAACTTACCTTGATGGATCAATCGACACACACAACTCATTATTCTCAAACAATATACTCTGACGTAATCAAATGTAGAGATTGTTTTAACAGACCAACGAATGCGGAAAACTCTGCATTTGGATACTCAGAATTTATTCGTTTAGATGAAATTAAACCATTGTATTTAGTCGATGACACAATGTTTTTGAAACTAGATTTAGATGTTACTGCTTGAAAACAATTGTCCAATTTTTAGTGCTCTATGTATCTTAGATTACTTATAATAATATATAATAATAATAATAATATATAATTTTTTTATAATAATAATATATAATTTTTTTATAATAATAATATATAATACTTATAATAATATTTAATAATAATATATAATACTTGTAATAATATATAAATTCTTATAATAATTTATGTAATACATAAATCATCTGAATGTCAAGATTAACCAAATTGCTGTAGTGACTCGAGCACAGCAACAAAATGGTAAACATATTTACCAGAACTATAAGTATTTATTCAGTTCAAGAACTTTTTTGAAGCCATCTGCACACTAATTGTATGTAGTAGCAGATCGTTCAAAAGAAGTGTTATTCCGGTGCAACAAATATTAGGTGTTGCCGGTTGGACCTCCGAACAAACATTCGCGAGGTTCTACAACAAAACTATTGTCAACCACAATGCTTTTCAAGAATCAGTCCTAAACAGACCGATTCCAAAATAATTTCATAAAATAAAAAATGATTAAACTGAAAAATTGTTAAACTTGTTTTTTCCAAAACATTTTTATTTTTATCCTATGGAAAAAAGTTACCTTTCAAGTCTCCTGTTTAGCCGGAGATTACAAAGAGTGAATGTAATCTCGGCTGAACGAGTGAAAGCCGATAGCATTCACTCGTGTAATTGGAGGTTTAACAGGACCCACCACATCCTCCCTTGTCACAACTAATTCATTTGGTCTCCATTTACCTCCAGCTAATAACTTTTAGTTACACTCTAACGCTTATAATTAAGAAATATCGTAAATACGCTTACCGTCAACTCGGTGCTGTTGTTGACTCCATTTGATCGTAAAGTTTGAATAAAAATAAAACAAGACAAAATTCTTGAAAATTAACCATTTATTTCTGTTTTGTTTAAGAGTCATGGGTATTTTATAATATCTTTAACAGTAATAAATATATCTTGCATCGAGAGACCGATCCGAAATTTTGGTAACACACGCCAGGTGCTAATTCATCGAGTGCACATTCCTAGTAGTAGACTTCAGTTGCAGTTAGGCACGATTCAACTTGTCTCCGTTCAGTCGCGATGGATCCAGAAGTCTTCACGTGTGTCAAGTAAGTGAAAATTGCTTCACGTAGTTTAAAAATTTATCTAGCCATGAGCAATCTATCGGTGGATGAGTTTATTGCTCGGTTTGCTGCCTAGCACTTATTAATAACCGAGAGTAATTAGTGGCCGGACTTTTCGTTAGCAGTGGAACAACTAACCGATCAATCCGAGCTCAAGTTTGTGATTTGAGCACAACTCGTTTGTAAATTCTGTTTATAAATAAATAAATTATTTTCTTATCTCTTTAGATGTGGTTCGAAGAGTTCTATTCTCACGGAGCAACTTAGTGGTGACATTTGCCAACATTGTGGTGTTGGTGCCAATACAATGGTATGTTTAATATTGACAAAATAATAACCCAGGCTTTAATTTAATGCAACAGATTTTACTGGGCTATTTATTCTGTTGTTTAGGGATGTGGAAATTCGAATTTTATTCATAATTGTTATTATTTCCTCAGGAAAAAACTGACGGGGACAGTCAATCAGAGGAAGGGCATTGCAGTTATTGCAACTGTGTGATCGATGTGGACAAGATTGAAGTAATTTTTGTTAAAAAGAAAAATAGCATTTCTGCCAAAAATTGTCATTTAAATAAGTGATACGAACAAACATTTATTTCTTTTTGTTTGTCAGAGTCATAAAGAGAGTTGTGACAAGTTACCTATTCACTGCAATTTATGTAACGGCAAATTTATTCGCAGCACGGTGAGTATACACAACTCAAAATACTTCTTCGGAAGAGAATATTAAACTTTTATTTTGGATAGATGGGTAGCCATGTGCAAGAATGTCTTCGTAGTTTACGCCAGTGCAAGTTTTTGCCAATCGGTTGTGCATTTCAGGTGCGCAGACATCCCAACTAAAATAAAAATTATTCTAAAATCAAAACGTTGCAGGGAAATCAATCGGAAGTTGAAAAACACGAAAGTGGGAATTCTCACGCCGAGTTGATGATGAAGATATTGCTGCCACTTCAAACCGAGGTAAAACAATTATATAAACAAACAGAAATGTTTGTGTAACTTTATTGTGTTTTAGCAATCGAGTAATGCATCCACGTTGACAAATTCAATTTCGCTAAAAAGTGCAGGAAGCAGCAGTGGTCAGGTATCGGTAGATTCGAAAATATTAATAAAAAAAACATCACTTTTATTTAAATTTTGATGAAAACAGAACGAGTGCTGCAAGGAAATGAAAGTTCTTTTAGGTGAAACTGAATCGATTGATGTTGTTAGTGCTGGAGTTGTATAATTTTATTTGAATAGATAATTTGAAGCAAACTTCAGAAAAGCAAGAAAAGGAAATTAATTCTTACAAAAAGAAGATAAGTGATCTCAAATCAAAGCTAAGTAAGCGCAAAAAATCGACCGAATGTTCGATTTTAAAGAAACGTTTTTAATTGAATGATGTTTTTAGGTTCAATGGAGTTAACTTTAGAAGAACAGCAGCGAAGAATGGAATTTTTTGAGATGCGCTTAAAATATCAAACGGGTAAAATTGTATTTACATAAAAATCAATTCAAAAGATTGTCGATAAATAAATTGATTAACGAATACTTGATTTTAGATGCGGTGACTAAAGATACAGGTAATTCATTGCACCATGAACCAAGGATAACGTGGACACTTATCCATTTTGCCACCGATGGCGCCACATAATATACAGCCACATTGTATTCTGGGATGACAACAAGTAACAAACATGCTTAGTTGGCAAGCAATGCGTGACACGTGATTGCTGTCATCCAATCAACGCACAGAACAACGAATCAATAAGAAATAACACACTGATACGTGTCCATGTTATCCTTGGTTTAAGATTGTTAAAGCTGCTATTTTTGCGGGCTTAAAACGGCGTAATTGCGGGGGGAAAGCGGACAAAAAACGGCCCTTTTGCGGACGCATTGCGGAGTGATTGTGGGCTCATTTTTTTGGGGTAAATAACAATTCTTGGTCCAAATGATGAAATGAAATTTTGGTCCAAAAAATGAAATTTTTGTCCAAAAAATGAAATTTTTGTCCAAAAAATGAAATTTTTGTCCAAAAAATGAAATTTTTGTCCAAAAAATGAAATTTTTGTCCAAAAAATGAAATTTTTGTCCAAAAAATGAAATTTTTGTCCAAAAAATGAAATTTTTGTCCAAAAAATGAAATTTTTGTCCAAAAAATGAAATTTTTGTCCAAAAAATGAAATTTTTGTCCAAAAAATGAAATTTTTGTCCAAAAAATGAAATTTTTGTCCAAAAAATGAAATTTTTGTCCAAAAAATGAAATTTTTGTCCAAAAAATGAAATTTTTGTCCAAAAAATGAAATTTTTGTCCAAAAAATGAAATTTTTGTCCAAAAAATGAAATTTTTGTCCAAAAAATGAAATTTTTGTCCAAAAAATGAAATTTTCGTCCAAAAAATGAAATTTTGGTCCAAAAAATGAAATTTTCGTCCAAAAAATGAAATTTTCGTCCAAAAAATGAAATTTTGGTCCAAAAAATGAAATTTTGGTCCAAAAAATGAATATTATTTTTGCGAGACACCCCTATTATTGGCCAATTGCGGATTTTCCGCAAAATTGTGGTACTATGGTCCGATTGCGAAAATTGCGGACCAAAAAAATCCTCAGAATGCAAAAATTTTAGTGTTCAATTTGCCCTATCCGCAAGTATGCAAACATTTTAAACAACATTTATTTTCCGAAAAAATAGCAGCTTTAATGATTGCACGCTTTTGTGGTTTGCGTATGATACGGGAAACACTGTTTTAGGTGACGTGAAAGATCAAGTTGGGCGTTTAAACAAGAAAATGGACAGAAGCATCGGTGATTTTGAACTTTTATTTGTTTTTCAATGATTTAAATGTCATTTAGACTAAACAACATTGATAAATCGAAATGGCTTTTGAATTTGTATTAAATTTTTCACATTTTGTTTTAGGAACATTAACTAAACGACAAAAGGAGCAGTGCAGTAAGGCAGAAAACTACCAAAAAACGCTGAACACTGTTGTAACAGCCAATAGTAAGTTGTTTTAGGGTCTGTGTGTGGATTGTCATTTTAAGATTGATTTTATTTCAGATGAGTTGACCAAAGCTGTGGGTAAGAATGATTGCTCGTTTGTTTATTGCATATACCGTAAAGCTTCAAATAGCGATCCGGGCGTTTATTTAGTTTATTTATTTATTTATTTATTGTTGAAAAAATGGGTAATTTTTGGGAGCCCTGCGGATGTCGGAACCCGGCGCCAATTTGAAGCTTTGCGGTAGGAAAAAAAGAGTAAAGTGAAAATTTTATTTCAGCCGAGGATAAGAAAAATCTGAGTGAAAAGATAGGTAGAATTAAATTCATACAAATCTTATGTTGATTTAGTTTTAATTAATTGTAATTGTTAGATGGGGTAATTAGAAAACACATGGACTTTGAAAAGGATTATGCGAAAAACAAAGGTGACTTGATTATTTTACCGTAAACCCTGCATTTTAATACACTTTTGAGACATTTTTGGCAGATTTTGAGACATTTTTGGCTAATTTTGAGACAATTTTGGCCAATTTTGAGACAATTTTGGCACAATTTTGGCCAATTTTGAGACAATTTTGGCAAATTTGAGACATTTTTTGCAAATTTTGCGACATTCTTGCATATTTTGAGACATTTTTGCCAAATTTTGAGACAGATTTCGCAAATTTGAGACATTTTTGCGAATTTTGAGACATTTTCGGCAAATTTTGAGATATTTTTGGCAAATTTTCAGACATTTTTGCAAATTTTCAACCATTTTTGCAAATTTTCAACCATTTTTGCAAATTTTCAACCATTTTTGCAAATTTTCAACCATTTTTGCAAATTTTCAACCATTTTTGCAAATTTTCAACCATTTTTGCAAATTTTCAACCATTTTTGCAAATTTTCAACCATTTTTGCAAATTTTCAACCATTTTTGCAAATTTTCAACCATTTTAAAGGGAATCCTCTGTATTTATATTTATTCATTTACATAAACTAGATATGGATGTGGGGAACAAACTGGCACAGAAAACTTCTCCGTTCGAATACATCTGGAAAATTAAGAAGTTTGGATACCTTCGTAACCAAACAAAATTGGGCAACCATTTCAATATATGCAGCAAAAGTTTTTATACCAGTAATTTTGGTTACAAAATGCGACTAAGAATGTGTACTGATACTGATGACGACGACGACGACGACGATGACGATGATGACGATGATGATGATTATGACGACGACGACGACGATGACGATGATGATGATGATTATGACGATGACTATTATCAATACCACGATGATGATAATGAAGATAACCATAGTGATGACGGAAACGATATAAAATGCGTATCTGTTTATCTTGAAGTGCTCAGAGGTCCAAATGATGCGATACTTAAATGGCCTATTGAGTATCATGCAGAGTTTAGCATGTTAGATCAAGTGGCACACACAGATCATTACAGTCTAACTGTGGAGTCTGGTAATGATAAAGAGTGTTTTGCCAGACCACCGAAAGAGGGAAACCTTGGCTTTGGTGATCGAGAATTTATTCGTTTGGACGAAATTAAACGCAAATATTTTGTAAATGATACAATGTTTTTGAAACTAAGCTTAAATGTTTTGAGTTAAATGTTATTGCTAAATTTTGGTGATCTTTTTTGTATCCAGTTTTTGTTCTAAGAATAAAAAAAAAATTACTAAAAAATTTATAATTATTTTTTCTTTTTTGTTGTAGTTTTCTGTTATTTTTAGTAAGGAAAACTGTCGTCAGATGGGAGTCAGGCTGCTTTGTAAGATTAAAAAAGATTAAAACGAAGATTAAAATAGATGGAATGTTGTTTCAATAAAAAATTAGCTAGAAAAATTAATGTATGATTTAGATTTAATTTGTTCAGAAATGGTTTTTTAAATTTGCATTTACGAAGTGCCAATAAGAAAGATTTAATTTATCGAGTACACATTCCTATATAGTGATACACGCTCGGGCACAAGAAGTTATTTTCTTCCAGCTTGGACGTCCAAGCTTTCTGTCACTCAGCGATGACTTCAGGAGATTTCACTTGTTTTAAGTAAGTTATTGGTATTTCCTTTCTGTGAAAAGGAAATAATAGTTCTTCTGACACAATTGTGGATGAATTTTTCATGGAAACAAAAACTAACGAGTGATTTGAATTTCGGTCGCAGGGATGGAATAACTAACCGATCACCTCGGCTTAAATTTATAATAATTATTTGTATTTTTTCTAGATGTGGTTTTGAGAGTTTTCTTCCGAAAAAACAACTTCATGATCATTTCTTCTGTCCGCGATGTGGTGTTGAAACACATTTTTGCAGACCAGCACTTGTAAGTTACGTACTGTAAAGTGCACCAGATATTGTTGTTGTTCGGCTATTATTCTTTTATTTTCTGCATTGGAAATTCAAATTTTCTTCAGGATAAAGCTGGTGGTGACACGCAGTCAGAGGAAGGTTATTGTAGATATTGCAACAGTGTGATCGGTATAAACAAGATGGAAGTAATGAAAATATCAACTCAAAGTGGAATTTTGACAAAGAATGCTAAATTTTGATCTCCAACAGATGAGTCGCCACGAGCAAGAATGTGTCCATGGTTTATGCCAGTGCAAGTTTTCGCCGATCGGTTGTTCGTTCCAGGTGTGCACATATCCCAACTGAAATCATAATTATTCTACAATGTCAAAACATTGCAGGGAAATCGATCGAAAGTTGAAAAACACGAAAGTAGTAATTCTCATGCCGAATTGATGATGAAATTCCTTCTGACTCTTCAAGCTGAGGTAGAATAATTGCAATAAACAGGATTTGTTGTTTAAAATTAATTTTTATTCAGCAATCGAGTAATTCATTCATGTTGGCGCGTTCATTTTCTGAACTCATGTCCCTTAAGAACGCAGTCAGTAGTGGTCAGGTATTGGTAGAATCAAATATGATGTCAAACAGTATTCAATTCATCACTTTTATTTTCGTTTTGATGAAAATAGGAGGAGTGCTGCAAGGAAATGAAAGTTGCTTTAGGTAAAACTAAGTTTGATGATTTTTTTGTGTGGATCTTATTTCTATACAGATAATTATTATATTATATTATATTATAATTATTATATTAATTTTGATTTCATTTTAGCTGAGTTGACTAATTCTGTGGGTAAGAATAAGAATACCGTATTGCTTCGTATAGACGCCGGGTTAAAGTAGGCGCTGGAACACGTTAAGCGCCGGGGATCAGTGGGGCTCATCAATAAGCGCCCCGGTGTTTATACGAGGCAGTAGTGTAGTTCTATTTATTTGGTTTAAAGTGTCTGACAAAAAGATTAAAATGAAAATTTTGTTTCAGCTGATGTCAAGAAAAATTTGAGTGATAAGATCGGTAAGTAATTATTAATTCTTAAAAATCATTTTTTAAACTTATTCTATCTACCGACGGAACATCCGGGCATTCACGTAGGAAAGCCTGGGATTTGCTACTCTCAAAATAAACCAATAATAACTAAAATAAAATTAAATACTCTCTGTGTTTTATTTATGTATTAGATAAAATAGAATTGGATTTGAAGAAAACGCTGGCAACCGTTTCGTCGTTCGAATATGTCTGGAAAATCGATAATTTTGCGAACCTTCGCCGCAATGCAAGATCGGGGAAGCGAGACCGCATTTACAGCAATCCTTTTTACACCAAGAATGGTGGTTATAAAATGCAACTAAAGCTATTTCCAAATGGCATTAAAGAAGGAAAGGGAACTCACTTTGTCGCGCTCAACTCGGTCTGTCGCTAATACGTGGTATGAGTCACTCTCTAATCTCGCAATACCGCTTTACTCAAGCGGTTACCCAAATAATGTAACACGGCAAGACAATGTAAAAGGTAAATATAATAAATGTATTTATTATACGGGAATATACAGTTAAAAGGGAATAAAATATGTAAGGGAATAAAAAGGTAAAAGGAAAGGGGTGTGAAGTTGGCGGGAAACTGGTCGAGGTCGTCCTTTGTCGCTGTGGATCCAAGATGGCGTCCGCGTGGCAACGTGGTGTCGTCTTGGGCCGGCGTGGCAATGAATGGCGTCCTCGTCTCACGTTTCTCGTTCGGTCCTTCGGGCTCACGCTGGTCGGGCGCGAGTGAATGCCTGAAAGGTCTTACTTCTGGTCTGTTGTCTAGGTTTAGGGTTTTTTGTAGGTGTCCGGCGATCACACAGCGGCGGACGCTTGGTGGTTCCCGGCGATACACACAGCGGCGGGAACGCTCGTCGTGGTTACTGCAATTTAGGCTTGTGCGACCGTTTGTCTGCACAACTCGCTAAATTGGAGTAGGTTTACTATTTCTAGCTGGCTTGCTAAAATAGTGTGGTAATCTTGTTTCGCAGGTTACTCTGCGGAGGTTAACACAAATCAATCGTACTCACGTTGAAAGTCCCTTGTCCTAGGTCACTCCTGAAGTCTTTGTACTTAGGCTTGATCGTTTTAGGACGTTTGGCTTTTACGTGTATCTTGGTTGATTTTTGTGTTGGTTCTGCCCGCTCAGTGCAAGGCAAATTCCTTTGCACAAAGCGGGGGGTGACAGGTGACTAAAGCCACCCAATAGTGGAGAAGACGAATCTCCCCCACTCCCCCAGGGCAGACGCCCGTCCATTGACTGGATGTCAATGCTCTGAGGGAAGGGAGGCGCGCGTGCGACTCCCCTTCTTTACCCGTATGTAGGCCACGAGAGAAACTCTTCGTGCCCCACCCCAGTCGGGTCACCACACGTCCCCCTCCCAGCTCTGACCGCCGGTGTTCGGAGCGATCAATCCTTCTTGCTGGGACCCGACGCTGGATCCATCGCCTGGGCGAAACTCACTCCAGGGACGGGCGGCTCAGCGCCGGGCGGCACAACGCCGGGCGGCAAAACCAGATCTCCAACCAAGGCTGAAGACTGGTCGCGGGGGTCCTCGTGCTCGGAAATAAAGCACAATGCGTGGCCGCCGGCTGGCTCGTACGGGGCACGTCTCCTCTCATGCAGCCAAACCCGCGGAATGAACGCCGAAAACCCGGAATTGGTGTGCCGGATCGCGTTCGCCTCCGCGGCCGTTCGAGGCGCACGGTGGGCCCTCAGCAAACGCTGATGGAGGATCAAATCGGTGGTCTGGCGTACCTGGTTGTGCAACCAAACGAAAACCGATTTCCCCTTGTCTCTCTGAGCGAGGATGAATTTTCGCGTCTCTGTCGTCATCGACAGTTGAGAGAACTCGTCGCATAACTTCTCATAGTAGTTTGTCGGAGGCTTCGCCGCTTTCGCTGGCTTGGCGCTCTTCGAAACCACTGCCTGCTGGACAGTCTCTTCCTGCGCTTCTTGGGCTGCGGGAGGCGTCAGGCTCTGGCGAGCGGCGGACATCGTTGGCGGCGTCCGGCACAGCAGGCGTCTAGGCTTACCCGCCGCATTTGATAGGACGGGTGTCTGTGGCGTCGCCGCTGGTGGCATCGGTGGCGGCGGCGGAGGTGGAGTTGGGGCTCCACGTGAAGCAGTCGAAGAGGCGGCGTCGCTCTCCATCGGCTCTTCACTCGTGACCATCATTGCGTGTGACTGCGCTGACGGTGTTGGCTCCCACGTGGTAACGGCGTGGCGGAAGGCCATGCTCCGCAACTTATACCCCTCCCATTCGGGGTTCACCACGTCCCGGGTCAGCTCGAAGCGAGTCATCGCCGGGTTGGGGAGAATGGCGCTCCATTCTCCAACGAGTGCGCGAGGTATCTGCACACCCTCTCTGTCTACTACGGACCAACAGGCCATCGCCTGTCGTCCGACCCCAAAGAGCAAGGGGGTCAATAACTGGACCATGATTTTCGTCAAAGCCAGCTGTAGACTGCGCCGATTTACCGGGTTGCTGCGATCAGGATCTACAGCGAACGCGCGCGAGTGGTGCCGCATCATCGAAATCCCCCACTCGACGAAATGGCGCTGAGTGACGTCGGCGCCCTGCAGAGCAGCGGCGGCGGCCCTCGGGTCCTCCATCACAAATGCGAAGGCCAAGAGCTCTTCGATCGACGGATTGGCTGCTTCTCGAGCCAGCCGTGCGTTTTCGTCACGCTGTTCATACCACATCGCGGTGCGGTCGTGTCTTGCCTTGCTCGGGTAATATTCTCCGAAGCGGGCGTTATGGCATTCCCGCGCAATGCTCTGGTGAACGGGCAACATCACCGAGTCGTCGACGGCCAAGTTCGGCGTAGTGCTCGAACCCGGCATCGGCGGCGGCGGCGGCGGGGGCTGCGTCGGCGGCGGCAGCGGCTGTGTCGGCGGCGGCAGCGTCAGGGACTGTTGTGCTGGCAACGGTTGCGACGTTGATGACTGCGTCGGCAACAGCAACGTCAAAGACTGTTGTGTTGGCGGTGGCAGCGTCGCTTGCACTCCAGTCGGCGTGACTTGGAGTGCCGGGAGCTGGCTTACAGTACTCGTCGGTGGAACGACGGCCGTAGGCGCGTTTTCTACACGCGGTCGCGAATTGACATATTCGCTTAACCACCGTGCCACTTCGTGTGGAATCACGGTACCATGTTCGACGACGCCCATCTTGCGAGCGAACTGCATCGCGGGGTCGAAACGCGACAATTTCTTGCGTTTCATCTGAGTGATGATCTCGCGAAGGTCCCGCGTGTCTGGCGCTAGGACGCGACGCTCCCCGGAAGATCGGCCACTCGACTTCGATCGTGCCTCTCTCGCTTCCTTCGCTTCGATTGCTTTGAGAGCGTGTTCGGGAAGGGGAATTCCTCGCGCCTCGCAGCGAGCGAAATACCGCTCTTTGCGGTCTCGTTTCCGCTGCTCACGATGAGTTAGCGGATGTCTGCCGACACGGGGACGAGAGACTCGCTCTTCGTCACCCGAAATCCAGACTTCTCGAGTCTCTTTACCGTCTTTCATCTGACGGTTGACGAACACCCTTGGTCTGGTGTAATTTGCGGGGTCGCGCGGTGGCTGCGCTGACGTTCCCGCTCCGTCGTTGACGGTCGAGTGCTGTTCGACGCACTGTTTCTTCGACCGTCCCGGGGAGCGCGATTCGCTGCCCCCGGTTCCCTTGGAGCGCTTGCGCTTCCTTGGGAAATTATACTTGGGGCCGAGAATTCCCAAATAGTGGAGTTGCCACATTTCAGCTTGTGACGTGAGAATCCCCATTCTCGGTCGCCACTGTGGCGTAACTTCTCCCTGCCGAATCTGCTCGCACCACAGATGTATATCGGCGGTGCTCATTCCGTCGTCTTGCAAAATCCGCTCTGCAACCGCCGGCGCAGTGTCGATTAGCTGCTGGCGGTAGTGTTGATACACTTCTTCGCGGGCCTCCTCGGTCTCGGCCGCTTGCCACGCGAACAACACATGCTCCTCCGCCGGCCTGCCGGAGTATTGGCTCGACAGGGCCGGGTGGAAGATTGGTGACTTCGGGTCATCGATGCGAGCGAGCTCTGCAGCGACGACGTTTCGCACCGACTCCGGGAACGCGTCCAGGAGTGTACAATCGTTAACCCAACGCTTGGCGAGGGCGCGCGAAAATAATACGCGCAGGCGGTATGGCTTTGCATCTTCGCCAAAGCAGCGGCGCAGAAAATCGGGCAGTACGCCTCGATAAATGCCCGCTCGCACTATGCATGCGGGGCTGAGCGCTCCCCACGTGTCTCGGAGCTCCATCTGCAATGATGGAAACAAAATAATTAATAAAATCGCCAATAACACGGAGATAAATAGGGGGTGGGCTCGAGGAACGTCGCTGAAACGTGCGACCGTTCGTCGAGTCCTATTCCTGTTCATTGATTCGTCCTTGTCAGGAAGAAAAGAGTCTTCTTGGCACATCTGGTTCACGTCCAATGATAACCACGAGACGGAATCGAGCGTATTAATCCGGAAATTTTTCTTCGGATTATTTAATTTAAAATTAAACTGTAAATTCGTATTAAACCAATAAATTCGCGAAATCGTTCGTGAAAATCTCCAATGACAATTTTAGAACATGTAAACAAATGTTCTTGTCGTGAATTAACTTGTAAAGAAATAAATTTATTTAATAATAACTCCAAAATTCGGAGTTAAAGTCGAGTTAAAAACGAATCTAAAATAAATTAGTGTCATCGGAAAAATTCGCAAATAAAATAACAAATAAAAATAGAAAACAACGTTCTATAAATTATTTCAAAATCTATCCAATAAATTATTCCCATTTCTGGAATATAAAAAGAAAGCTCGTTTCCTTTGTCTCGTTCGTGTCAATTGTCGTGAGTCATCTTCAAGGAGCGAGGCGACAGTTTGTCTGCTATCGCGTCCTTGAAGACAAATAATAGGAGAAAATACAATCGCTCTCGCGATCGTGGATATTAGTATAATAATTATACACTATTTCGAACGCAGAGCGTTCATGTCAAGTATTAGTCAAGTGTATCTTTAATTCGACCGCACGGAGCTAAATCTCGTGCGGCGATGCCGACTACTACCTGATCGGGTGGAACTACGTTAATGTCCTGGTCCCAATTCTCGTCATGATGCTCGATTTCAAGCATTTCCTCATCCCCTCCTTCCTCAGCCATCGTGAGGATTGCGCGTTCAGTCAGACCACGATGAAAAAACTTAAAACTCCTCGTAAAATGGATCAAAACTCGGTTAAAAATAAACTCGATGCGTATCACGTGCGGACGACGATCAGCTGATCCAGCGGAAGTCCGGGTGAAAACGAGGCAATCGTGGTGGGTTCTGGGTAATTTTACTCCAGAACCAGGTGTTTATGACTTGTGCGCAACAGCCCGTGCGCATGTTACGCTACGGGGCTCCTTTGTTTCTACGCCCGTGCGCGATCGCTGCTACGGGGTCTTTTGCACGCGGTATCCGACCCGTGCCGATAATTTTGCTACGGGTCCCGCGTTTCCACGCCATCTCGTGACGTGAATTCGACCGATATCCGCTTTGTTGGACTTAGCGAAATTTTTGTTGGAAATAGGCTGGTGAGTGCAGTGAAATAATGGCAGACAGTTGTATAAAACTTGCACTTGAAAACCATGCAAGTGGCCATTTTTATTCCAGGCATAATAAGTGAACATAAAATACATACATTGAGGCTAACTGCACTCAATATCTATCAATAGGACAAATCAATGATTAACATCAGTTGATTTATCCTGTACAAAGTTAAAACAAAGATAACTAATAACAGAACAAATTATATGAACAAAATGCTCATTTGAGCAGACGACAACTTGCTAAATCATTACACAAAGGGGAAACGGTTGTGGCAACGTAACACGCATTAATAAAAGTCAATATTAACCGATCCTCAACTCCGGGACATGATGTAACAATAAACAAGTTGCTTAACAGTCGCACTAATACGGAAACGTGCGATGTGAACAATACAAACACCATACGGTTGATCAAATCTCTACAATTTTTCGAGTCTCGGATTTTGATGGCTAGTGCTGTCGATCGATTAATTTTTTTGTTTTCAGCGTCGCCATCGACTCGTAACGTTTTCTACTCCTTTCCTACGACCTTTCCGTCTTTTATAAACGGATTACTTCTACGAAGCCGCAGGTGATGAGTCGAGACAGGTACGATTTCTTTTATTTTTTGTGTCTGTACCTCCTCATGTGTATTTCTTTTTTTATCCGTGTTTTTTGTGTTTGTTTCAGGAGTTTCTCCTGTTTCCCCCCCGACCAAAATTGGATCCGGAACGGATTCAACTATCTCGTTTACCGGAGGTGGAGGGGCGTCGAAATACTCCTCGTTGTCACTTGGCGGTGCTTTCTCCGACTCGCCAGCGAACATATCGACGATTTGGCCGTCAGTTTTAGACTTGACTTGGCCTTTTGCCCACATTTCTTGCGGGAATTCCGGAATGTACGGAGTTAACTCTCGTACCTGGATCGACTTATGCTCGGTATTGTCCTCGAGCTTACGTAATTTATACGCGTTACCGCCATGCTTGTCGATGATCACATACGGACCATCTCTCTTGTCGGCCAAGCTGGCGGTGATTCCTCTCGCTGCATTTGAGAGGATGTGTGTGTCTTTCCACACCAAATCATTGATCTCGAAATTCACAAATTTTTTACCGCTTTTATCTTGTAAAATGCGGTCGCGCATGTTAAAAATGTGCGCCATCATATGCTTGTATGTATTTGAAATTGTTTGTTCCAATTTATACACGTACTCATGTGGTTTCTCGGGGTCCACCACATTTACCGACTCTGCCACTCGTGGGTCCCAAGGCACTCGTAGCTCTCGGGCGAAGTTGAGGTAGGCCGGAGAAAAATCTCTCGTCCTTGAGACTGTTGTTCGTATGCTGAACGCGATCTCCCTCAAGTATTCATCCCACCTATTGTGGATGTCAGTGAATATGCTTAGTGCATATTTAATGTCCCTGTTGAGTCGCTCAACGGGATTTGTTCTGGGATTGTAGGTCGAAGTATGTGACGCCACAATCCCGAATTTCTTACAAAACTTACCCCAAATTTTCGAGATAAATTGGGGTCCGTTATCGGATATTATCTTACGTGGAAATCCGTAACGTAACGCCACGTCGTAGATACATTCAACGATTTTTTCTGCTGAAGGCCTAGCGACGGCGTACAACTCGGGCCAACGAGTTGCTACGTCCATTATAACGATAATGTACGCATTTTTATTTCCCGTAACGGGTTTTGGGCCCATCACATCGACACTTAAACAATCAAAAGGCGCGTAAGGCCCTAAGAAAATAGTTTCGAATGGTGATTTACTCCTCGGCTTGCACGCTTGACATCGCTGACATTGGTGGACAAAAAGAGCAATATCTTTTTTCATCCCTGTCCAGTGAAAAAGCTGTGTAGCACGATAGAGTGTTCTGCTTACTCCCGCATGGCTCGCAAGCGGGTGCCCGTGTAACAACCACAGCACGCGACCGATTAAGGAAGCAGGTATTACTACCTTTACTGCGGTGTCCGATTCACTCAAGTCATCTTGGTGATTTGGGTGATGTTTCACCAAAAGGCCGTCATCCAATAGGTAATCTATGGATTCGTGTGCATAACGACGCTTCTGCCTTCTGGTTAAGTTGGGCGGATATTTTCCTGTCAGTACGAATCTAGCTCTGTCCTGACATTTTTTGTCTAATTTTTGTTGCACAATTATTTCCTCCCTTGTCGGGGGATTGCTTCGCATTTGCTTGCCGACATGAGCGTGGAAGGCGCTTAGAAGCGGGTCATTTATTCTCCGCTCTAGCTTAAATTCCTTCTTTGCATTTGGGTAATTGTCAGCAGCTGGTTGGTATAACCGCGTCCAGAATCCACAGAATTTTACATCTGCTGGAGACGCGGTGGGAATTTCATTTATCTTCCTTAAATCCCAACGGTGACAACTCGTCGGGCAGTAAATGATGCGGGAATCATCCTCGCCATCATCGTCAGCGTCGATAGGATCTGACACTGGTGCCCTTGATAGAGCGTCAGCCACGACGTTATATTTGCCGGGCTTGTATTGAATGGTCAAGTCACATGCCATCAGTTCTAACTGCCATCTGGCTAGTCGACCGGCTGGCTCCTTTAATTTCATCAGCCATTGTAACGCTTGATGATCTGTGTGGACTACAAATTTGGTATATTCGAGATAATCTCTGAATTTCCTTATAGCCCACACAACTGCCAAACACTCCAACTCTGTGGCGTTGTAATTTTTTTCAGCGCCTTGGAGTTTGCGACTTATAAACATGCACGGCAGGTCTTGTTCGACTCCGTCGCGCACGTGTGTTTGGAGCAACGCCGCTCCTAACCCAACTCTGCTGGCGTCCGTATGTAATATGAACGGCCGGTTTAAGTCGGGTAGAGGCATTACGCCGACTTCCGTCAGCATCCTCTTTATCGCATTAAATGCGATGTTGCACTCTTTTGACCATACAAATTCATTTTCATTCTTCAGGAGGTCGGTAACTGGGGCTGCCACTTCAGCTAGACCCGGTAGCAACCTGCCGAAGAAATTTATCATTCCCATAAACCGTTGGACACCTTTAACGTCCTCGGGTGGTGGGAAACGATTAATCGCATCGATTTTCTCGGGGCCAATAGCTAAACCATTGACTCCAATGCGATAACCCAGGAAGGCAAGCTCTTTTCGACAGAACTTGCTCTTGCCCGGGTGAACGTGTAACCCAGCTTTTGCCAGCCGGGTGAGCACTTGGTCGATGTGCTCAATGTGCTCTTTGAATGTTTTAGAGGCAATAACTATGTCATCTAGGTATGCCCACACAAACTGATGCAGGATATCACCCAATACGCTCTCGATTAGTCTCTGAAAGGTACTGGGAGCATTCACTAAACCAAACGGCATGACGTTGAACATCAACCGTCCAATTGGCGAGTAAAATGCTGTTTTTAGCTTATCCTCTGGCCTCATCTCAACTTGCCAGTATCCCTTTGACAGATCCATCGTCGTAACCCAAGAAAAGGGGCTAAGCTCTCTCAAAATGGATTCGATAGACGGCATCTGTATGGGATCTATCTCTGTCACCGCGTTTAATGGGCGGTAATCAATGCATAGACGCGGATCCGAGCCCGGGCGCATCACGAGCACAACTCGCGTCGCGTATTCTCCCTGGGCCTCGGAGACAATGCCACTGTCTAGCATTTCTTGGCACATTTTTTGCACTATTTCACGTTTTTGCGGATTCATTCCCTTATACGCAACTCGTATAGGTTTATTATCCGTCAATTTAATCTCGTGAATAGCCCTATTCGTTCGGCCCGGTTTTTTCGACAGGATCCCCTCATATTTAAGTAGGACCCTTCGTAGGGCTGCCGCTTCGTTTAATTCTAAAGCGGCGTCGGCGACAAGCGTTTCCACTACATTGTCCCGTTGCAATTCTGCTACGAATGCTTTAAAATCGTAGTCTTGAACGAATTTCTTTAGGCCTTTCTCCCACTGTGTCTTGTCGGCCGCTTCTTTGATAAGAGCTGGTGGCACGACAATTGCGGGTCTTTCTCTATCATTTCTGATATAATTCCAAGATTTCGTTATTGGATTTGGTTGTATTTCCATTGACGCCATGAGGTCTAAGCCCAACAGAAAAATTCTGTCGCACGTGGGCAGGACCAGGAAAGGGTGCTGTTCTACCCCTCCGAGCCACTCCATGGTCAATAATATAACTCCTTTTGGACGCGCCATTCCGTTGGCGGTTTTGAGACGTACATTTTTATTAACGCCTTTTATCTTATCGGTGAGACCCAATGATGCTACTATGTCTTCGGAAACGAACGAGCGATCTGCTCCCGAGTCTAATAGTCCCATAATTTTTTCGCGTTCTATTGTCATGGGCAGCATACATAGGCGGCTGGTATATTCGACCGCTACGTTGCACATGAAAACACGAAATTCTTCTGTGTCTTTGTTGACTACTTGAGGTAATTCTTCAAGCAGTAGGTTCGGTTCTTCCGCCTCAGCCTCAGCGTTTGCGGTAATTACCTGCAAAGCGTTGTTGGCCCTGTCTTGAATTTGGGCGTTAGCTATGTCACTACCCATTTCTTTGACTGGTGGCGGTTTATCGAACCCTTTGTTAAACCCCTTCTTCTTCATGAATGGCGCAGACGGTCGAGAAGTTATTTCTTCGCCGCCTGCGCTGACTCGTTTTTTGACTCGTTTTTTGCCATGGCGAGTTTAATCTCTGCCATCTGCTTCATTATCGCGTCAAACTTAGCGTCTTCTTTCGCTGTTCTTGGGCACTCATTGGAATAGTGACCCGGTTGGTTACACTTGAAACAACGAATATTTGATTTGTCTCTTGGGGCTTCAATCGATTTTTTCTTTTCAAGGTCTACTTTCGATGGTGGCGTGTAATTTTTCCGAAAATACTTCGGAATTCGGCCGGCATTTGGTTTTAACCTGGCGCGAAATTCTTCTACCGCTTTATCTCGATGGATGAGATGTACTAGCGGTCCTTCCTCATCGCAACCCGTTGATAAGGTATCGCGATAGCTTCGTATTTCTTCGTCCGTCGAATAATCGTCTTTTTCTTCTTTTTCGTCTGATTTTCCGACATTTTGTTCGGCTTTCTCCCCCTCCTTGACCTCCTCCAGTGTCGCTTGCATGGCTGACGCTGTCGGTGCCTTTTTAGGGGCGGTCAATGGGTTGGATGGCAGCGTGGATGTCAGTTTATTTTTTATTTGCAAACCAACGCTAGCTTCTGCCAGCTCCATTATACCGCTAAGATATTCAGTAGGGCGCATTATTTTATCTGTCGCCCCATATCTTTCCGCACTCAACTTGAGACGGTTTGCGGTCGCTGCTTTCTCCGCTTCTGGTAAAGCGGAATAATACCTCTTCTCGATATCTATCGTGTTCTCGAACAGGAAGGCGCTCATTTCTTCGTAGCTACCTCCTGTCGGTGCCCTTTCTTCAAGTAGCACCCGTTGCGAGTACTCCGACAAACCACCGAGAAAGAAAAGGTTGAATCCCGTGGCATGAAATTCCATCGGGGCCTTTTCGAACAACAATCTGGCGCGAATGTCGTAATCCATTATGGTTTCACCAGGCATCTGGCGAAGACCTCGCATTTTTCGGCTCACCTCTTCGGGTGTCTCGCCGTAGCGCAGGTCGAATCTCATTAAGAAGTCGTCCCAATTGACGCCTTTCAATCCTTGGTACCACTCACGTGCCGAGCCTGTCATTAGCTCGACAATACCGTGGGTGAGCATGTCTCCTACGGTGGCTTTAGTGGCAGTCTTAATTCGAATTACTTCGTCAAGGAAGCGATCTCCCGCTTTCCATGACCCGTCGAAACGGTTCTGAATATAAAATTGCCACCTAATATTCCCGGTAACACTCATGGTGTCACGTCGGGAGACAGCGTATTTTTTCTTTACGCGGTCACCAGTGTTACGATTGCGATCATTTCGTTTGCTCAGATCGATTCCCTCGGCTTTTAACGAGCCAAGCAGGGCTCTTCCAAGCTCTCCCATCGTATACTGTCGACCCGTCGAATCGGTAAACGCGCTTTGTCGGGGAAGGTCCTGAAACTCCTCCCGTCGGTGGTCGCTATTTTCCGATCGACGTCGTTTCTCTCTATCGCGCGGAGAGTTGGATCTCTTCCGGCGATTACTTGATTTATCATTTCGTCTGTCGTCGTTGGACGAGGGGTCGGAGCTGGGGTCGGGAGACGGTGAGCGGCGTGGCGGGTTGCGCCGTGAAGAGTTTGACTCTTTCCGGCCCCTACGACGGTCGTCACGTTCCCTTTCCCTGCGTTCATCGCGTTCTCTTTCCCTTCGTCTCTCTCCGGAACCTCTCTCCGAATCGTGATGACTGGGTGCATTCGACTCCAGTTCATCTGACGACGAATCACTGTTTCCGTAGTGATACTGTTGCTGTCCTCTCTCGCGTTGACGTTCCTCTCGTGACGAGGTGCGGTCTTCGGAATGTTTTCTCGAAGGTCCGTCGTCTTTGAGGATGGGCACCGACTGTGGCCAGTCGCTACCCCGCGGGTCGTCGCGTTGTCGGCTCGTGTGAGTCTGTTCTTCGTTACGACGCGCGTTGTTCGCATTAATTAATCGGTTGATAGCGTTGTTAGTGTTATCGTCTAACGCCATCATGCGAGGTCGAACGCGTTGTCCGGTCGACACTTCCCGTTTGCGTGGAGTGACTGGCACTTCCTTTTTTCGCTCGGGTTTTGGGCTGACCTTCGGCGTGCGCTTCGGGTCGCCTTCGACGCTCTCGTCGGACAATTCGGACGAGCTAACTTCTGGCTTGCGAACGGATTTTGGTTTGTCTCGTTGCAGCCTAGTCATGAAAGCTTGCTCAGCTTCTTGTTGGGAACGAAATGCATAACGATGTGCATGTAAGGCTCGATCAACTATTTCCACCTCTTCTGGAGTAGTCGGAGCGCGCTGGGATTTGCCGTACTCGAGAGCTCGCGCTTCTCTTTCCGCCAGCTTCCGCTTTCTCTCGCGGATGGCTTGTCGGGCCTCATTCTCGGCATCCGCTTCGAATTGAGCGGAGTCTACCATTTGTTGAGCGTATGCGTCTTCAACAACGGTGATTTCTGGGGATAACCTGTGCGCTCGTAAAGCTGCACGTACGATTTGTAATGTTTCGTACACAGTTATTTTCCCCGTTGGCAGAGTGTATCGTACACCTTCTGCCTGTGCCAACTGCATCGTGTCAACCAATGTGGCCGAGACGCTGTAAGGCTGGCTCGGAACACGCTCAGTTTTTGACGCATTGGACTTGTGTCCTTCGGACCTGACCGAAGCTGGGCGGCTTTGCGTAATTGGCGTGTTTACTGCCGAATTAGCTGTCGTATTTGAGGCCGTCTTTTGTATCGGAGACGCCGCTTTCGGACTGCCCACCTCGGTGTCGTGCGTTAGACGAGGCGATGAGTTACGGGATAAAACCTCGTTTCCGCTCGTATCGCCGTCACGGTTAGAACGCGGCAGTTTGGAGTGAGATTGCTCTTCACCCCGCTCTGTCTCGTCCAATCGCGGCCTCGTCTCGGAACGAGACGGGTGCAACGCCTCTGATGCGCTTCTGCGATCGGGTTTAGGCTTGCGCCGTTTTTGCCTCGCTTCGTGCGCTGAGGCTTTGGGTAAGGGACCTCCAGATCGCAAGTGATAGTCGGCGCCTTTACGACTGCCGGCTCTCTTGTTTGCGTCGGAGTCGGAATCCGTTACTCGGATATTGTCTGCCATTTTTGGGTATGAAAATGATCTCAAGTTCTATTCGAGTCGTTTAAATCGATCCCGGACAGGCCCCCACGTGTCGCGCTCAACTCGGTCTGTCGCTAATACGTGGTATGAGTCACTCTCTAATCTCGCAATACCGCTTTACTCAAGCGGTTACCCAAATAATGTAACACGGCAAGACAATGTAAAAGGTAAATATAATAAATGTATTTATTATACGGGAATATACAGTTAAAAGGGAATAAAATATGTAAGGGAATAAAAAGGTAAAAGGAAAGGGGTGTGAAGTTGGCGGGAAACTGGTCGAGGTCGTCCTTTGTCGCTGTGGATCCAAGATGGCGTCCGCGTGGCAACGTGGTGTCGTCTTGGGCCGGCGTGGCAATGAATGGCGTCCTCGTCTCACGTTTCTCGTTCGGTCCTTCGGGCTCACGCTGGTCGGGCGCGAGTGAATGCCTGAAAGGTCTTACTTCTGGTCTGTTGTCTAGGTTTAGGGTTTTTTGTAGGTGTCCGGCGATCACACAGCGGCGGACGCTTGGTGGTTCCCGGCGATACACACAGCGGCGGGAACGCTCGTCGTGGTTACTGCAATTTAGGCTTGTGCGACCGTTTGTCTGCACAACTCGCTAAATTGGAGTAGGTTTACTATTTCTAGCTGGCTTGCTAAAATAGTGTGGTAATCTTGTTTCGCAGGTTACTCTGCGGAGGTTAACACAAATCAATCGTACTCACGTTGAAAGTCCCTTGTCCTAGGTCACTCCTGAAGTCTTTGTACTTAGGCTTGATCGTTTTAGGACGTTTGGCTTTTACGTGTATCTTGGTTGATTTTTGTGTTGGTTCTGCCCGCTCAGTGCAAGGCAAATTCCTTTGCACAAAGCGGGGGGTGACAGGTGACTAAAGCCACCCAATAGTGGAGAAGACGAATCTCCCCCACTCCCCCAGGGCAGACGCCCGTCCATTGACTGGATGTCAATGCTCTGAGGGAAGGGAGGCGCGCGTGCGACTCCCCTTCTTTACCCGTATGTAGGCCACGAGAGAAACTCTTCGTGCCCCACCCCAGTCGGGTCACCACAACTTATCGGTTTCTCTTCAACTAATGATCGGTGCAAATGATGCAATTCTCCGTTGGCCTATACAGTATCGTGCAGAAATTAGCTTGGTGGGTCAGTTGACACACAAAACTAAACATTCTATGAGTTTAGACACTGCAACTATCGTTGGTAAAACGTATTTAAAAAGACCAATTAATGCGGATTACCAAGGATATGGAGAGTCACAATTTATTCGTTTAAATGAAATTGAACCAAAATATTTAGTCGATGATACAATGTTTTTGAAACTAGTTTTAAATGTCACTAGTTGAAAATAACTGTCCACTTTTTAGTGTTTTATTTTAATTCAGAGCACTATCTTGTATTTTGTTGGAAAATAAAATAAAATAAATAAATAAATAAAATATAAATAAAGCAAATTTATTTCAGTTTTATTACTATTTCATTTAAAAAAGCATCGGTGTTTTTAAAATATCAATTTTTAAACGTTTTTTCTATCGTACCGGAGTAAATAAATAAATTAAATAATTTGGTAACACATGCCAGGTGTTAATTTATCTAGTGCACTATCCTGGTTCCGAGCTAGTGGTTTCCGGCTTCGCTCGTTTTTTTCCGGTCGCTCGTAATGGATTTCGAATTTTTCACGTGTTTCAAGTAAGTTGGCATCTTTTTCTGTATTAATTGTTCTTCTAACACGACTATGGATGAGTTTTTTAAGTCGATTTATTGTTTAACATAACATTTTCATTGAAAACGGTAACTACCGTGTGGTTTGAATTTCAGTCGCAGTGGAACAACTAACCGATCATCTCGGCTAAAATTAATGAATATATCTCCACTCATTTCTTATCTCTAAATACAATATTTTAATAATTTTTTTTAGATGCGATTTGAAAAGTTTTCTACCGAAGGAACGACCTAGTGGTATCATCCGCTGCCAACGATGTGGTACCACAACAGATTTAAGCAGATCTTTACTCGTAAGTACACAATATATGACAAATTATTAAATTAATAGCCCAGGCGTCAATTTAATGACAATGATGTGACGATTACCTTCTGGAGATAGCAATTGCTAAACTAAAGTGTGAACTATCTGTGTGAAAATGTAAAATATGCAAACCTGATGTTTTCTCAAAACATATAACATTTATTCCGGTTTGAACCTTATATAAATACTATGCCTACAAGTGGCTAAAATGACGAGAAGTTAAACTATACAGTTGTTTGGCAAAAGCCCTGAAATAATATCATTTGAAGGCTTCAGTCATGCAATAAGAATTTGTAACGGTCTTATTGCTGTGACGTAAAAGATGTCATCTATGAATGGCTTTGGCTTCTAAATGGTCCGGGGTTTGGTTCTAAAAGGCGTGTAAATGGTTAGGCTGGGTGGGTTATATCCGAGAGGTGCGGTTGACTTTTCTGTATCGTCACACACATCGCATCGCAGATAATTGTTGTAATCAATAATTACCGCGAGATGTAACAATGTGAGAATAAATATTCATATTAATTCTATGGAATTAATCATGATATTTTAGAGTCACAAACTTAACTAAAACTATGAAAATAAGTAAAATATATTAAAATAGCGCCGAGCTATTTTTTGCCCCGAGTGCAATCAACATCTAAGTTAGACTTAAATGTTCCGTCAAACCAATAACGAATTGAATCGAAATATCTCGCAGGAAAGGTTATCCATCGCCGGGAAATTACTCCACTCGGTCCTGGCTGGCGGGAGAGTAACCGGGAAATTACTCCGCGTCGATTACTCTGATAATGCGTCTGTGAAATATAAATACTCCACTCTAGATTCTACATTACCAATGCGTCTGTGAATTTTACTCCACTCTAGATTCTGCACTCTACAACGGAATGTTGGCATGAAGCTGGAGGGAGTGCGTCTGTGGGTTGTACCCCACTCTAGATACTACACTTAAATGTGTCTGTGAATTACTCACTCTAGTTACAACATTTCTACAACGGAATGTTGGCATGAAGAGGCGGGCAGTGTGTCTGTGAGTCTTCTACCCACTCTAGATACTTACACTAAATACAAAGTATTTCTACAACGGATTGTCGGAACGCAGAGAAGTATAATATGTGCTC
This sequence comes from Strigamia acuminata, assembly GCA_949358305.1. Lineage (NCBI taxonomy): Eukaryota > Metazoa > Arthropoda > Chilopoda > Geophilomorpha > Linotaeniidae > Strigamia > Strigamia acuminata. The sequence continues at coordinate 5,542,731 of OX442315.1, read as the reverse complement.
AAGTAATATCAGTATCAAACAAAAACAGAACAAGAGCGAGCTATATCCGTTTTGCAGGGGGATATATACTCGGTGAGGAGAATAGCTGTTCAGTGATCCAATGGGATCACTGGGCAGTCAAATCCATCCAATCCCAGATCATAGGAAGTGGATACTCAGGACATAGTCTTCTACTAGGTCCACTACAGGAACTGGATACGCAGGACACATTTTGGATTAAGTCCCTTTGACTATAATCCAAAAGGAGTCCAACTCACAGTGGGTGATGGGGGGTGACTTCACCAGGTGTAGAGTTTGCACATAATTCAATAGAATTATGTGACAAATAAATCAACTAATATTTAAACATCCAAAAGTATTTAAAAGTGTCTAAAGTCGCAGTGGAATAAAATATAAATAGTAATTTATATTTTATTCACTCAAAAATTGTCGAAATTTGAAATTACCGCTAAAACGTACCAGCGCCATCTATCGGTGAAATGTTCGTCCTATATTAACAAAGTGTTTGACAGTGTAACCGTCACAAGTCCCCCTTAAATATATGTTAATACCTGTATTAACATACTATTTATTCCGAATATCTTGAGGATCAAGACCACACTGTCATCTAGGGGACTCGAGCTGTAATCCTTGGTAAGCAAAAACCTTTATTTTATATCTTAATAGTATAAATAAAGAGTATTTCTTAATCAAATGCTTCAAAAAATATTTATTAAGGTTATAAAACTTTCAATTATTAATAATAACTCCAATCTCGCTTTACAGGTGGACTTACAACTGTATCAAGAAAAACGATAACTTAAACTAACATCAAAACTCTTGTATCAAACAAATGATTAATAAAATTTAACAATTATTTTCACAAAACTTAACTTCTCACTGGAAATGTAATGATTTGCAAAATAACACTTTACACGTTAAAATTCAAGTATTAAAATTAGTATTTTTATAAACAAACTCACATTGACTCGTAATCAAATTTTAGCAAAATTGTTAATTTAAATATTAAAGATCTTTGAATTATTCACAAAAAACGGCATAAAATACACCTGAACCTGACTAAATCTTTGTTTCAACTCGGGTCAAGAAATGGAGATGGAGAAAATGGACTCGTTACTTCTGGTCTTGCCTAAAAGGAAAGATATCGGGAAAGTAACGGATCCCGACATCGTTGACGCTTTCTAGTCCAACTCTTCATCCTCAATGAATCCTTCCATGGATGTAACAACTTCCGAGACGGCTGCGGGTGGAGAATTAAGTTGCATAGCTACCAATTCCGGTACTGCATCTGGCTCAACGTCATGGGCCAGGGGATTCAGGAGCATTCTGTGTTGTTCCTCGGTGAATACTTCCAGGGGATCAGGCCCTCCTAACGGAATGGTGTTAGCGCTGGTTGGCTCGGAAAAAACCAAGTGATGGTCGGGTAAGCCAGAGTGCCATCCTTCACGAATCAATGGGTGTGCTGCTGCTGAGACCTGTTGCAAAATCTTACACCAAATGAAAGAGCGAGTTTGAAAGGATTCCGGCCGGGATGGATGAAAAATCCATTGGATCACGGCCAGCGGCACGCTCAAATCTGGAATTTGGTCGTTTGAAATCGACACACTAATACGCTTAGCTGCTTCCAATAAAATTGGGAAATAATGTTCCACTTCCGCCTTAGTTTGCTCCGTGAGCGACATGTTTGGTCTTGGCATGTATGGGTGAACCAGTAAAATGACCGGTTCAGCAGCGTCGCTTACTTCGGGGAGCGGAATAGTCGCTACAATCATGTTGTTAGTCGATGTTCCCTCTGGAGAAGCGGCGGCTTGTGGACCAGAATCGGATGCAACCGGCGGAGAATCAGACGCAGTAACTGACGTTGGAAGGTTTTCCGCCGAGACAACTGGAGTTCCATCAATCGCAGGGGTGGGAGTTTCCGGCTCGCGTTGTGGCTCCGTGAATCCTCCTCGTGGAGTCGAGGTGCTGGACATTTGTGCCGGGTCTACATAAATAGCCTGCTCCGGGCCCTGGTGGATGAGGCCACATTCGCGACACATCGCCCAATTGCGTGCTGTCGGCGTACTTAGCCCCTTGACGATAAATGGAAGAATTTCTTCATTCCACATGCTGGATATGGCAACGCGTTTACCACCGTGACAGTTCACACAGACCACGGCGTGAATGCCGGATAACAAGGACGACAACCATCCGCATCCTGCGCACAATGGGCAGAACATCAGTTTCGACTTCGGCATGATGTTGGTTCCCAAGGCGGCAGCTTCCATGTCGCGAAATACATGTTCTCGCCGTTGCTTCCGATAAATCGGTAAGTTGAGCTCCGATAATGAGCGAGCTTGCGATGTTGGGCGGGTCAACGCCTCGGATGAAGATGCCAACGTGGACTTGGTGGGTCCTTTGGACTTGCCGGTTTTTCCTCGACTAGCGGTATCGCGAGGATTTCGTGGTCGAGCAAATGGTCTGCTGGTAGTCTGGGGCGGAGCTTCCTCATAAGATTCTTCTTCTTGTGAGAAGTCGTCTTGGCGCCGTCTCCTTGAAGCAGAACGGGAGTATTGTGACGAGTCGTCAGAAAAATCCCAATTCGGAGTCTCGTGGGGCGCATCATAGGTTACGACACGCTGACTCGCTTGACGGCCTCTGGAAGGACGTGAGTCGGTCGGGCTAACACCCATGGCGGTCCTAATTCGGGGCGGTACGAGATCCGGGTTATCACGGGCCCAGTTGGCGACGAGCTCGGGGTCAGAGGAGGGATTAACAAAGCGATAATCCGGTTCTTCAGACTCTTCTGGATCCCAATGCACGTACTGTCGCTTGCTAGCACGACCTCGGCGACTCATTGCATCTTCAAAAAATATAAATTTTATTTGAGAACACGAATCAAACTGTCGGTAATTAATTTAATTTCAAATTAAATTAATTGTCGACCAACAACTGGATTAATTTCGCAATTAAATTCTTAAGTTCCTTTTGTTAGCGGGTTTCCTTCATTTGTCGAATAATTATTAACATTAATAATTATTCTTGACTTGGTAGATAATTTCATCTTATCCTTTAAAACAATATCGTTGAAAAACTATTCAAATTAGTGTTTATTAAATAAAATAAACCTAATTTTTACATCTAAACGACATAATAACTAAACAACCTGTCAAAATATTAAAAAATATTTTTGCAGTATTTTTAGTATCTGACAATATACATGATTTTTAACTGTACGAATAACTCTATAATTCGTCCGAGTAAAAATCTATCACCGACATCTGGTGGCGTTCGTTAGTATCATACACGTGACTTGTTAACACATGTATGCTCTCCAATTTCAAAGGAATTTAAGCGATATTTTTTATCTTTTATAAAATAAACACTTACTAACTAGGTGCAGTCCTAACAGGGTATATTTGGCTAGTTTAACGTCTAGCTTCGCGTATTTGCGAGGGCTGCTCGGTTCCGGCGACGTTGGCCGATAAAGACGTTGTGCGGCACGTGCAAATTCTAAGTCTGCCGTAATGGACGCTTAACCAAAATAAATGTCGTCAATTAATGTCAAAATATTATTAATTTTGACAAAATATTGCTTAAATATTTACCGGAAAATCACGTAGTGAATTCGCGGGAAGGTTCCTTGTGATTTTGCCACGAAATGGTTTCGATAATCAGCGTCGTGTCGATAATTTCTGAATTTGAACTGATATTCGTCAAATGAAAAAATCAGTAAAATAAACGATAAGTGTTCAAAATCATCTAGATTTTAACTCACTAAAATTCAGCGAAAATCCGTTAAAGCGTCGAAAAGTCGAGAATAATCCTTGATTTCAGTCCAGTACAAAACTTGGCGAACAAGTGAGTGATAATCTCAAACCAGGGGTTAAGGGGAGTTTCGAGGAGTAATTTGATTGGTTTGTAATTACTCATCTCGAAGTTTCTATTAACCCCAAGGGGGGAAAACATAGTTTCAAGTAAATGTTTACACGTAGATTAATTTAAATACAATCGGCCGTGTAAAAATAACTCAAACATTTGTTAAATTTTATCTACATTGGTGAAATGTTTTTATTAATAAAATTTAACAATCCTTCGTGAATATGATTGGAAATATTTATTTAAAAAATAAAATATTTTCAATATATTGTGTCCTAACCCAACTTGACTTGTGTTAAACAATTTATGAGTTGTACAAAATCGGTCACGTATTTTGTGTTCGGCTTGGGTCTACGTTTAGACTGTCGAACGGGAGATGGAAATCTTTTCCTCTTTTTAGACGGATTTTGAGGAGTTTCGTCCTCTTTAGAAGAAATCTGAGAAGTTTCCTCCTCTTTCTCTTCAACTAAATCCCTTGTTTCTATGGACACAGGTTCATTTATTAATTCTGAAGAATTAATAACCTGACCTGCCATCCAATCTGGAGTCGGGTGTGACTCGTTGGTACCGACTTTCTGATCTAATGTCCATTCCTCAATCGGGTAACTTGGGATATAAGGCATTAAATCCTGTATGTTGATCGCTTTTGCTTTTGAATTGTCGGAGAGCTTCCGTAGCGTGTAGGAACCTCCGCCGAGAATAGCCGTAATTTCCCAAGGTCCATCACGTTTCTCAGCGAATCCTGCCGAAATCCCTTTATCTTTATTTGATAAAATATGTGTGGCTTTCCACACGAGATCTCCTTTGGCAAATTGACAAATATAATATTTGTCTTTATGTAGTCGATCATGCTTTTCGTAATTCGATTGAATTTTCCGATGCATTTCGCTGTGTGCACGTCTAATTACGTCTAAAATACTATAGACATAAGCTTCGGGGTTCTCTTTGTCGAATTTGATGGCGTGTTTAGTAATACGCGGGTCAAATGGCAAAGGAACGATTCTTCCTGTATTAAGAATCATCGGAGAACAATTTGTTGCCTCGGACTTAGCGGTGCGCATCGCAAAGGCAAAAGAATTTAAATATTTTGGCCAGTGAGAGTGAATGTCTGAGTATAAAGCTAACATCATTTTTAAAGTCCTGTTAGCCCGCTCTGTAATATTAGCGGCAGCGTGATATGGGCTAATGTGAGCAATATCTACGTGATTTTTTCGACAAAAATCATTAAATATTGTTGACACGAATTGTTTGCCGTTGTCGGAGATTATCTTTTTTGGATATCCCCAACGGTGGAAAACTTCGCTCATCTTATTAACAATGCATTCACTTGATGCAGTTGCTAGTGGGAAGACTTCAATCCATTTTGTACAATTATCAATGATTACTAAAATCCATTTTAATTGTGAACGACCAGCTGGCTTTGGTCCCATCAGGTCAATGCTTATTGTCTCCCATGGGTTGGTCATGTTGTGGGGTGTATAGCTTGCCCGATGCTTTTGGTGTTGGCTAGGTTTGTATTGTTGGCAATGAGTGCAACTGCGAACGTAGTTTCGAGTGTCTTTGCTCATTCTAGGCCAGAAATACATCTGTTTTGCTCTATCTAGGGTTTTGCTCATGCCAGCGTGTCCTGTAAGTGGGTGGCCATGGCATGCGAATAATGCACGTCTCACGAGAGAGCGTGGAATTACCGCCTTAAACCCGTTGCCGGAGTCGTTTAACTCCTCCTCATCGGTCGGAGCAAAATAAATTAGCATAACACCTTTATTTTCTTCCGGTTCGTCGAGAGTGTAGCCACGAATCGCATTTAACCAATGTTTATCCGTGATACGATTTTTTAATTTTTCGTCTCCTTTTAGGTAAACAAGGATTTTACTACATGCTGGATCTTTAAGCTGCGCTTCGATAATTTCGTCTCGCGTCGGCGGAACTACTTTTAGGATATCTGTTAGCGCAGTGTGTACATTTTCGTGATTACAATTGTGGACATCTATATGTCTGCAATTTTCTCTCGTACATCCTTCTTCCTCCCCCTTTTCTCCAGAATCATGAAATCTAACTGGATTATATGATTCTGAGAAAAAATCCAAACTAAGGCCAACATTTGTGAGAAAATGTTTGCGCTCAGTCTCCGTCACTTGTAAAGATGCACACCTGTTTCCATTCCAAGTTGGATAGAAATGGGTGATCTCCTCTGGTTCGATATAATCATAATCCGGAGTGTCTAGTGCAGACAGTGGAGCGCGTGATAATGCGTCCGCTACTTGGTTCATTGCACCGCGTCTAAAAATAATTTTAAACGCGCCACATTGTATTTTGACGGCCCAACGACCAAACCTTCCCGATGGTTCCGGCGTACTCATCAACCAGCTAAGGGCCTTAGCATCGGACTCGAGAGTGAAAGTCGTGTATTCAATATAAGGGCGAAATCTTTCGATTGCCCATACAACGGCCAAACACTCCAATTCCGGCGTAGAATACCTTACTTCGGCCCCGTGTAACACTCGACTGGCGTACGCGACTGCTTTTGGGACCATAATTAATTTCTGTTTCTTTTCACAGAATAATTCTACGTCTTGACAGAGTACTGCACCTAAACCTGAATGAGAAGCATCTGTCAAAATGACAAAAGGCTTATTCATATCTGGCATGTGGAGAAGGGCTTGGTCCTTGTCACACAAAATATCTTTGATAGTTTCGAATGCAGTTGTTTGTGGATCATCCCACACAAACTTTGCTTGATCATGCATAATATTGGTCAATGGACGAGCAATATTTGCGATGTTAGGAATGAATTTTCGGAAAAAATTCGCAAGTCCTACAAATCTTTGAATGTCTTTAGAACAAGTCGGTTTGGGAAAATTCCTTACAGCCGAGACTTTGTCCGGGTCTGGAAGAAGAGATCCCTCGGAAATTAAATGGCCTAAAAATCGTAATGATGTTCGACCAAATTTTGACTTGTCTTTATTGATAGTTAGATTTGCGGCATCTAACTTCTCAAGTACGTCTTTAATATGTAATAAATGATTTTCCCATGTGTCGGAAAAAATAATTATATCGTCTAAGTAGACCAGAGCGTGTTTATATAAAGAGTCACCCAATACGGTAGTCATGAGGTGTTGAAAAGAGCTAGGTGCATTACAAAGACCAAATGGCAGTCTCTTGAATTGAAATTTGCCTTTTGGAGTGTAAAAAGCAGTTTTGCTCTTATCCTCCTCCTCCATTTCCATTTGATGATAACCTTTAGTTAAATCAATGGATGTAAAGTACTTGGCCTGATTAGTATGGTGAATTAATAGGTCAATACTTGGCATTTGAATTGCATCAACTTCTGTGATCGCATTCAACCAGCGGTAGTCGATACATAATCGATACTTCCCGCCGGGTTTAGCCACTATGACGGGGTGACTTATATAAGGGCCAGTGGCAGGTTCGATTAACCCATCAGCCTCTAACTCCTCGACCAATTCCGTCATAATGGCCTTCTTGGCTGGATTGTACATTCTATATGGCTGGTGTTTCCAAGTAGCACCAGGTTTAAACTTGATGCTGTGCTTGGCCACCTTCGTACAGCCCAATTGATCTCGAAATACGTTTTTTAATTGCAAAAGAACGTTTACGAGTAACCGTTTTTCTTCCGCCGAGCTGTTGCAGCCTTCGACGAGTTTTTCTGCCCAATCAGGTGAAGTGGGAGTTCCTTCACCTTGGAGACCCAAAGTCCTAATGCTTGCTAAACAACAGTTAAGTTCAGTGGTCTCGTATGGCGCTGTCCATCCGGGCATGTCATCACAGGTGAACACTGCTCGTCGGGGATTAGGGTTTATCCCCGTTCTACGCATAAAATTGTGACCCAAAATCAACCCACATACATTCTTGTGTAGAATTATGAAGGTCGTAGGTGTAACTCTCCTTTTATCGGCCCATTTGACACAAAGACAAACTTGACCGATAGGTCGGTGATCTATTCCGACCGCGCAGACACGCATTCCCCGGGGACATTCTTGTATGAATTCCACCGGAATTTCCGTGTTTGAGAGGAGTTGTACTCCAATAAAACATTGGGTGGCTCCAGAGTCCATTAGTGCGTTGTAATCCAAACCTCCAATTTGGACATTCATACGCGGATCATCTTTGCCACCATTAATTAATTTGCTATTGCAAAGTTTGCCAAGCAATACTTTTCGTTCTTTCTTGTTCCATTTTTCAAGTTTAAGAATTTTCCTTAACTTGAAAACTTTGGGTACAAGCGGTTTCTTTGGCGCATTCCAACTTCCACTGAAAATACTCAAATTTTCTAGTTGGTCTGTCATGATTTTTAAATTCTCATCGACACCACCAGTGGAACTACTAGCTTTCCGACAGACAGGCACTGCTTCGTAAGAAATGACCAACGATGGTGGTTTATTCTTCGAATCATCGACATAAGGTACTGTGAGATGACTAGGCTTATGTCTTATTTTAATTTCTTTTTTATGAAAAAATAAATCATTTGAAAATTCCGAGAGAGGAAACAACTCGTTAGGCGGGGGTTGGGCAACTTGAACAACCCCCTGAATCAGTTTTTTGTCTCATCGGGAGTGACTGACTCAGTGGCTGCTGGTAAATGCTTAATTAACAGGTCAACCATGTTTTTCTGGAAGTCAGTAAATTTGGAGTCTAAAGTTTCTGACGTAACCCAATTTTGTTTGGGTCGTTTAAACTCGGGGTTGGGAGCAGAGTGGTTAAATCTTTTATTTGTATTTAACGAGTCTGATTTCCCTGCTAATTTTTTGGCAAGAGCGGGACATTCTCTTTTAAAATGTCCAGGCTCGTGACAGAAAAAGCATTTTCCAGTAGTTTTTTCATACTGGGCGGCAAATAATCGCTCCATTGAACCATCGTCAGTTGAGTCGTCATTTTCCGACTCGTCTTCATCTTCAACTTCATCTTGTGTTTGCGTTAAACGTAGTGAGGTTTTGGATGGAAAAATCTTAGATTTTTCGTGAAGTTTGGGAGTAGGATGATTCTCTCGATTATCGTACTCCAATTTGGCTGCAAGTTGAGAACTTTCAAACTTAGAGCGATTTGCTCCTACATATTGTAGAATGTCATCTACTGTAAAGTTACCATACATTCCTTGTGTACATAACGCCGTGAAACTTTCTTGAGTTAGATTGTCGAATAATTGCGCACGTCCAGTTTTATCACCTGGCGGCACTTCACCTTGTTCTTGCGTATAACGCAGAAGAAAACTATAAAGTGATTCGTCGGCTCGTTGTTTTACATTAAGAAGTCGCCTTTCTCTTGTAAGTGGAACGAGGTCGAAACAATCGAGAAAAGAGGCTTCGAAAGTTCGCCAACTGTTAAAAGTATGGCGTTGCTTATGGAACCAACGTTGTGCATGGCCTAATAGTCGTCCAGGTACAGCAGTGTGTACCATGTCGTCTAAAGGGATGCCTTTCCCGAGTGCGACAGCTTTGACGATTTCAAGGAATCGCGCAACCTCTGTCTGTTTCCCGTCAAAAATAGGAATCTCGATTCCTTTTCCAAAATTCTGACTGGGATTACTCGGGCTTCGGATTTGACCAACTAAACCCTGAATAATTTGTTTTACATTTTCGTCCGACAAATTAGAAGCAGAGTTCGAATTGGGTGTAGACCGACTTCCTTGGTCTCTGGGTGGCGGATTTGGCTCTCCTTGAAAATTTTGATGTCTATCAGGTGGCGGTGGAGAACGAGAATTATTACGTCGGTGGAAATTATTGTTATAATTTCCCCCTCCACCAGCGTGAGATTCGTCACTACTCGAGTTAGGATCGGAGTCACGCGGATCACCAGGAGCTCCGGGAAATCGTTGATTTCTCGGCGGAGCTCGTCCACCTTGAGAGCGGGAATTTCTATAATTCCTAAAATCTCCATCAGATTGGGTGTGAGATTGAAAATTTTGATAATTTTCATTTCTCCCCCTTGGTTGGACCGACAGATTAGTTCGAGGCTGTGGAACTCTGAAAGAATCATTCAAATTCCCAGTGGGAGCGGGTAAAATATTATTTACAGCCGTCGCACTTGGTAAATTTCGGGAAATTGGCGCAGAAATATTTCTTTGTCCGGAATTTCCCATTCTTTCGGCCGAATTCGATCGCCAAGAACTAGTTGGTAACTGAATCAAAGGTTGAACAGATAGTGAAGAATTTAACTGCCCATTGTCGTCACGAGCAACATTCATTCGCCATCCAGGCAATTGCTGGTAGCGATATGTGGCCGGCGAACGAGGGCCAGTTCGATCTACAGAAACACTTGGTTCGTTGGTTACAACTACATCGGGAGTAATTACACGATTTCTCTCGTGATGATTATTCGCCGTGTATTGTTGAGCTTCACACAAAGAGGAAAACTGCGTCACTTCCAATTGGTAATGGCGACAGTAAACTTCTAAATCATGTGGGACTGATAGTGGATCCGTTCGAGAACTACCTGGGTTGGAAACGTCTCTAGGAACATTTTCTTCCCCCTGGCTTTCTAGATCAGACTCCACAATTCCTCTTGGTGTTTCACACATACCACCACGTCGTCGTGCTCCACGATTTCCTCGTGTTCCACGAACTCTTACAGGTCTACGGGCCATAATACTCAAAGAAATACACGTACAAAAGAAAAAATAAACTTTAACTGAACTAGCGTAAATGTAACACGCTTAATATTAAACTAAGAAATAATTTGAAAAAATACAACCTTAGCTGCTGAAACTGAAGTGGCTTCGGAAAAACTGTCCTATTGCGTGGTCAAGAATGGTCCAAACGGGCACTGGTCACAAAGGCACAACTGGATGGTCGCACTGTCGAAAAGCAAGTGTGGCTGAATATTGGTTGTCAAACTAGCTTCCGGAAAATCTCCTTTGTCAAGACAGTCTGCTGTGATTGGCGATGTTGAAAAATTCCTGATAATTTCTAATCCGAAATTCTCAACAATGTCACATCTGGATGACCTACTCCGAGCTGCATCGTGAGTGGTTCTCTTTGTCACATTCTTTACTTTGTTAAAGATTAAAATAATAATCAAAAACATTGAAAACAGAACAATAGAAACTGGGTCAAGTTTTTAACCAGCAAAATAAAATACTTTAACTTTTTATTTTTCAGTCAGCAGGATTTCTAGTCAAATTCGTTTTTTGATCAAAATTCAAGGTTTCGAAATTTTCCAGAATATAGCTGAATATTCTGGGAAACTCAATAAAATCATAATAGATTTTTCGTAAGAGATTCGGAATTATAATGAGTTTTTTTCAAAATAATCCAAAAATTCGAATTCAGATATTTCCAAAAGATAATGAGAATTTTTTGAAAGCAAATGGATATTTCACAGTAAATTTATAGAGAAAAATCGGAAATTTTCTAATTATAATATCTATATAAAATAATCAAGAAAATTCATTTTTTCAATTTACACTTTGATCACAGAGTTCACTTCGATAAAATGCAACCTATCTCGGTGGAACCTCCACGTGTGACGATTACCTTCTGGAGATAGCAATTGCTAAACTAAAGTGTGAACTATCTGTGTGAAAATGTAAAATATGCAAACCTGATGTTTTCTCAAAACATATAACATTTATTCCGGTTTGAACCTTATATAAATACTATGCCTACAAGTGGCTAAAATGACGAGAAGTTAAACTATACAGTTGTTTGGCAAAAGCCCTGAAATAATATCATTTGAAGGCTTCAGTCATGCAATAAGAATTTGTAACGGTCTTATTGCTGTGACGTAAAAGATGTCATCTATGAATGGCTTTGGCTTCTAAATGGTCCGGGGTTTGGTTCTAAAAGGCGTGTAAATGGTTAGGCTGGGTGGGTTATATCCGAGAGGTGCGGTTGACTTTTCTGTATCGTCACACACATCGCATCGCAGATAATTGTTGTAATCAATAATTACCGCGAGATGTAACAATGTGAGAATAAATATTCATATTAATTCTATGGAATTAATCATGATATTTTAGAGTCACAAACTTAACTAAAACTATGAAAATAAGTAAAATATATTAAAATAGCGCCGAGCTATTTTTTGCCCCGAGTGCAATCAACATCTAAGTTAGACTTAAATGTTCCGTCAAACCAATAACGAATTGAATCGAAATATCTCGCAGGAAAGGTTATCCATCGCCGGGAAATTACTCCACTCGGTCCTGGCTGGCGGGAGAGTAACCGGGAAATTACTCCGCGTCGATTACTCTGATAATGCGTCTGTGAAATATAAATACTCCACTCTAGATTCTACATTACCAATGCGTCTGTGAATTTTACTCCACTCTAGATTCTGCACTCTACAACGGAATGTTGGCATGAAGCTGGAGGGAGTGCGTCTGTGGGTTGTACCCCACTCTAGATACTACACTTAAATGTGTCTGTGAATTACTCACTCTAGTTACAACATTTCTACAACGGAATGTTGGCATGAAGAGGCGGGCAGTGTGTCTGTGAGTCTTCTACCCACTCTAGATACTTACACTAAATACAAAGTATTTCTACAACGGATTGTCGGAACGCAGAGAAGTATAATATGTGCTCAAGTAATATCAGTATCAAACAAAAACAGAACAAGAGCGAGCTATATCCGTTTTGCAGGGGGATATATACTCGGTGAGGAGAATAGCTGTTCAGTGATCCAATGGGATCACTGGGCAGTCAAATCCATCCAATCCCAGATCATAGGAAGTGGATACTCAGGACATAGTCTTCTACTAGGTCCACTACAGGAACTGGATACGCAGGACACATTTTGGATTAAGTCCCTTTGACTATAATCCAAAAGGAGTCCAACTCACAGTGGGTGATGGGGGGTGACTTCACCAGGTGTAGAGTTTGCACATAATTCAATAGAATTATGTGACAAATAAATCAACTAATATTTAAACATCCAAAAGTATTTAAAAGTGTCTAAAGTCGCAGTGGAATAAAATATAAATAGTAATTTATATTTTATTCACTCAAAAATTGTCGAAATTTGAAATTACCGCTAAAACGTACCAGCGCCATCTATCGGTGAAATGTTCGTCCTATATTAACAAAGTGTTTGACAGTGTAACCGTCACAATGAGAGTTGATAAGATGTTGCAGGGCTATTGGTGGTTTGTCTATGGGTTGTAAAATTTCAAATTTATGTCATGATTCTAATTATTTCTTCAGGAAAGAGCTTATGTCGACCCGCGATCAGTGGAAGAACGATGCAGTTATTGCAACCTTGTGATTGATATGGACAAGACTGAAGTAATTATAATATTATGGTTTGAATAGTACTGTAAGCTTATACCTGCAGCATAAAACTGCATTTAATTATTTGTAAGTACAATATTTACAGATTTTACACTCATTCTATTTTGGCTTGTCTTCAAACAAGTTTAATGTTGTTACCTAGAAAAAACTGCCACAAGATTCAACCAAGTGTTGATGTTTGATGATATAAACTAATACACTCAATTCTATTTTTATGCGGTCTTTTTTCTACATGATTTATTTTGATTTCGTATGGTATTTTTTATAAAGATTTTAAAAAGGTAACACAGCAGTTGTGATTTACGTGTTTGCTTGTTTGCGTGTATGTTTTTGTATCTTTTAACATCACAAAACAAAAACACATGTTTTTTTCTTTCTGGCACGTATTTACCGTGTATTTATATCTTATATTCATTTTGTTTGACAGAGCCATAACGAATGTTGTCCCATGTATCCAATTTGCTGCATGTTCTGTAATGGTAAATTTATTCGTTGCACGGTGAGTCCACGCAACACAATGGAATTTGGATAAAGAATACAGTCGAAACTCTTTATAACGAATCGCGATATAACGAATTATTGATATAATGAATACCTAAAAATGGCTGGTTTGGTTGGCTGGCCATAGAAAACCATGTTAAAAAATTTTGATATAACGAATACTTAAAAATGGCTGGTTTGGTTGGCTGGCCATAGAACACTATGTTAAAAAATTTCGATATAACGAATACCTAAAAATGGCTGGTTTGGTTGGCTGGCCACAGAACACCATGTTAAAAAATTTCGATATAACGAATCGATTTTTCGGATCCCTTCCGATTCGTTATAAAGAGTTTCGACTGTACTAAAATTTGATTTCCAACAGCTGAGTAACCATGTGCAAGAATGTCTCCGTTGTTTAAACCAGTGTAAGTTTGCACCAATCGGTTGTGAATTTCAGGTATGCCAAATACTCCAGCTAAAATAATAATAGTTGTACAAATGTAAACATTGCAGGGAAATCAGTTGGAAGTTGAATATCACGAAAGTGGGAATTCTCACGCTGAGTTGATGATGAAATTGTTGCTGACTCTTCAAGCTGAGGTAGAATACAGAGTAATTGCGTTAAACAGGAGTTTTTGTATAACTTTCTCATGTTTCAGCAATCGAGTAATAAATCAGCATCGATGTCCTCATTTAACAACACAGGTGGTAGCAGTTGTCAGGTATTGGTAGAATCAAAAACGGTATGCATGGCGATAAATTGTTGGCTTTTATTTAAATTTTGGTCCAAACAGAACGAGTGCTGCAAGGAAATGAAAGTTCGTTTAGGTAAAAGTTAACCGGATGCTCTTATTTTGCTTGTATGTGGAGTGGTATAATTTTATTTCTGTAGATAATTTGGAGCAAATTGTTGAAAAGCAAGAAAAGGAAATTAGTTCATACAAAAACTACATGATTGATCTTGAATTAAAACAATGTGAGTACAGTTTTTTAAGATTTTTAACTGTTGTTTTCAGGGGCGAAAGCGGGTAAAATGTCTTGCCGGTTGAACTCTTTTCAAAGAATTGTAAATAATGGTCTATTAATAATTGAAAATACCGTATTTCTTCGTTTGTAAGAGGCAGCCCAGTGCAGGGTGCCGATATCTCAGAAATTTTACGAAAATTCTCTTGGAAGAGTGAAAGTTAGAACTTTGGTCCCAGGCGCAAGATTTGCTAACTGCAACCCTGATTAAGTGGCAATGGCAGCCACACAGCTGCGTGGCTGATGCAAACTAGAGCTTTCACTCAGCGTTTTCAACCAGAGAACTTAATTTCTGACACTTTTGAGAGCCATTTTCGAACTCGGGAGGATTTATTTGGTTAGTAACCAAATTTTAGGCCCATTCTGAAGTGGGCCCAATTCTAAAGTACCGTATATCTATTTGAAAAAATAAAATTTTCCCCGCGCGCTAATCGAGGCCCGCACGGTAAACGAGGGGGCGGGTTATTTACACGTTAAAAAAACCCAGCATTGGCCAATTGGCCAATGCTGGGAAAAACAGCAAAAAAGGGTGACAAATGAAACGTTTTCATACGTTTCGGCAATTTTGTGACGGTCATGACGTCATATTTACTTCCAAGTTCACCACTAGATGGCGCTATTTCCCATTTTAGTGGGAAATTTGAATGCATCTAATATGTATGTGATATTTATATAAAATTAAAGGTTTTATATAAATCCACTTTACCTTTTACATTATATCATATTAGTATGATATATTTGTGTGTTTATTTCTCCAGTTGTGCTAAAATTTACACAAAATTATAACAACACCTGGTCAAAGGATTAAGTCACCCCTCGCCACCCACAGGTGTTTGAGCTACTTTTGCAGAGTAAGACAATAGCCTTAATTGCAAATGTGTCCTCTGTATCCACTTCCTGGGACAGACCTAGTAGAAGCCTGTGTCCCCTGTATCCACCTCCTATTTACTAGGATTGGACAGTTTTGAGTGACCAGTGTTCCTATTGGAGCAATGGTCAACTCATTGTTTCTACTGAGCATATATTCCAGTGTAAACCGGAAATAGCTCGCTCTTGTTTTTGTTTCTGTTTGATATCTACTTGAGCCCTTATTCTACGCTTCGCTTCGCTTCGCTTCATGCCAACATTCCGTTGTAGGGACACGTGCATTAAATTCCGTGTTCAACCCTTTACCTGACTACATGCCAACATTCCGTTGTAGGGGCACGTGCATTAAATTCCGTGCTCAAACCCTTTCCGTACTTCATGCCAACATTCCGTTGTAGGGGCACGTGCAGTAAAATGCCGTGCTCAATCCCTTTTCCCGTACTTCATGCCAACATTCCGTTGTAGGGGCACGTGCAGTAAAATGCCGTGCTCAATTCCTTTTCCAACGAGACATTAGGGTCAAACCTAGTGTTGGATTGACGTGAGCGCCATTGATTCAATTCTGGGCTGGTTGTACTTTGGTGCAACAGAATCGACAGGGTCTTTTCATAATCATTTTATTATTACAGGTTTAGTTATGTTTGATTATTAGATTATTTGTAATTTAATAATTCAATTCATACCTTTGTTTTTTTGTGTTTGGTTTTATTCGTAAATTCAACATGATTTTCGAAGTCTAACTTTGAGTAACTCATATTTATGGTTATTTTGGTAATCATAAATAGACCAATTGGTAAATATCTACGAATAGATATTTAAACCAATGGTCACCCAAAGTTGTGACGATGCGGCAAAGTCAACCGCACTTCTCGGATAATTTAGTTACACAGAACCAACCGAAGCAGACGACGATCAGTCCGATTGCAGATGACACCTTTTACGCCCGAAATAAGAACTTTACACACTCTTATTTCAAGGCTGAACACAACTGTTAACGTTATTTTGACTTGAATAAATGTTCTATGTTTTGAGAAACATAAACGCTTCATTCTTTGCACTTTACTACACTCTGCAGTTTCACTTGTCCTTTTAGCATTAATTCCTATCCCGGGTAGTCATCGTCACACGTGGAGGTTCTACCGAGATAGGTTGCAATTTTAAAGTGGACTCTGAGTTTAAAGTGCAAATTTTTTACCAAAATTTGAAAATTTGAAAAGGCTGAAATTTTTCTAAGTTATGTTTTGTACAAAAATCTAACTAGAAATTTGGAACTTCTGTAAAAATAGTTTATTTAATATTTCTCGAAATATTAAATGTAACTTTGCCAACTTTGAAAAGTTTGAAATACTTTTACCCCTTTGAGGAAATGGAAAATCTGAATTTTCTACAAAATTCTTTTTTTATATTTTTCGAAATATTTTAAAGAATTCGACAAACGTTGAAATGTTTTTACTTAGTATTTCGACAGAAATATTAATTTAAAAACTAAAAACAACTCACCAAATGTGCCATTGTGACCGTGACCAGACCATTCCGTGACCAGACCATTCCGTGACCATTTCAACTAACAGTTTCCGATAAGTAAAACTTCATTTATGTACATAGTTTAAAATTAAGCGTATTTCCATGAACACGCCACTTTTCTGCCTAGTTTAAAGTAAAGTGTATGTTATTTTTTCGATTTATTATCGTGTGTAGTTTTAAGCGTGTCTAAACCACGCGAGTTTTAAAATAGAGTACTGTTTCTTTCTTTGTATTGTTAGTTTAAGCGTGATTGTTTATCCACGCTAGTGTAAATTCGAGAAAAGCCCTATTTTTCCAATCTATTTTTGAGTGTTTTGGTGCTTAGTTTTCTGTTGTTTTTTGTGTACTTACCCGTACACAAGTTAACACTGAATCTATCGCCAATTTTTTGTTGTTGTTCGATTTTGTCGGTTACGTACTAAACGGTACGTAATCTCACACCGAATCTATCGCCGATTTTTCGATTTTCTGAAGTTACTTTGTGCCCTTTAATTTTGAATAAAAATTATTATGGCAAACCGACGCGATTTATTTGAAGCAAGAAAATCAAGGTGAAAAGGAATTTAGTTAACACTAATCCTAACCTTGAAAGTTTGGACGCTAATAAGTTAGTGATCGTGAACGAGTGGGAAAATTTTTGGTTGTGATGATTGTTGAGAATTTACTGCAATGAGGTGAGCCCTGACAACTTGTGAAAACTTAGCAAAACATGCCACACAGGTGGCTGCCATCTTTAATGACTCAAAACTAGGAACCAAGTGGGAACTAGACCACATGGGTCTGAGATTACATGAAATGATAATAAAGCAAGAACAAATCATTTAAACAACAACAACAATAGTGATTTGTCCTCTTTGAAAATAATCAAAGGATATAACTTAGATAAATAAACCAGGCCAACATAAATGACAATAATAAACAATTAATCATACTGGTTGTATATTTACAATACAGTATGTCACAACTAAACAAATCAGGGATAAACTAACAATATGAACTGGATATTTAACAATTATATCCATTAAGATATAAAGCAACATAAACAATAATCTACCATAATGCATGAAAGCATGTGCAATTAATCTAATGCTTCATGCCAAAACACACAAACACTCGAACATATTAAGAAAGTATCCCAACTTTCTAACATTCCCCCTCTGTTCGAGTGTTTGCCAGTGTGTTACAACCACGCTCACCTAAGTCAAACAATCAACGGAGGAGTAAAGGCATATGCCAGGGATAATGGTTTCTCGTTGTAAAAGTCAAACCAAAGTACATTCAAGTTAAAAGTATTATTCTTCTTACAACTAACTATTTGTAATATAAGTAGTTCTCATCCCATGCAAAGTCTAAGCCATGTATCGTGACCTGCCCAGTCCGTTTTCCCAAATTCGACAATAAGAAATCAAATTTCTCATTATGAGTGTAACACCCATCTCGATCTTCCCCCTCATTGATCAAATTCTTTTCGGTCATTATGTCTATACCACCATCTGAGATCGACTCGAAAATTGTAGTTTGACATCCGGCTGTGTCTGTTGTCAACACATCTACACTCTTGTTTCCTTTACGTTTCTTTTTGCGTCTTTTAGTCCTTTTAAACTCCCCCTCTGTCTCAATCATTTTACACTCGCTTGATGATGGGGAAATTTCATCCTCTACTAAAGAGGAAGATTTCTGTTTACACGTGAGGTCATCATAAACCTCTTCATTACTTGTGGCAAACTCATCCGTGTCGGTACGACGCTCGGCTTCTAACCCATCGAAAACAGTCTTCCCCTGCGGGTCATGTTCACGGACCGTTTCCACTTTATAATCGGCCTCTGTCGTTGAAGGATCAGATTGTTTGAAACCTTTTGCAGATTGGGGTTCGAATTCCACCTTAAAATGCCTCAATTCTTCCCCCTCATTCCCAATAGTCGTACGCTCATTAATGTCAACTTCTCCAAAAGTCAACAATGGGGGAATTTCAACCTCCATTTCCAATGGGGAAGGCACTTCCAGCTGAGGGGATATTGGCACTATATCCTCGGATGGAATTTCAGTGTTCTTATTCCCTACATTTTGATCTGTGTTAACAAATTCCATAAAGGGTTCCACTTCCCCCTCGTGCCAATAACTCCACTCATCCACTTTCAAACTATTTGTTTGAAAAATCCTGTTTTCTCTTGGGTCCCAGACCCGGTATTTCCTATTAAAACTGGAATACCCAACTAGAGCGGCCAGCCAGGAACACCTCTTCCCATTTTTAAAATGAAAAACCTTAACTCTAGACCCCAAACATCTAAGGTGCCGTACCGACACACATCGGTCATACAATATGTTGTATGGGGATTTCCAATTTAAATTAATCCTGGGGGCTCTATTCCGTAAATAAACCATTGTGTTTGCAAGTTCTATCCACAAGGTATCAGGAAACTTATTCTCTACAATTAAAGTTTCGACACCTTTAATAATATCTACGTTTGCCCTTTTAAAGATATAATTGACATCTAAATTATCAAATTCCTCTTTATCGATTTCAATACCCCGGGATTCAGTGAATTCAATTAACTCATCTAGTAGCACATCTACTCCGGGACCTAACCTTATCCTTCTAACAACTTCTACAGTTGTGTGCCCAATTTCAGACAGCCAATCTCGAAATTCATCCAAAACATTTTTCTTCAATGGTCTAAACCAGACATATTCTGAATAGTCGTCAACAAAGATAATGTATTTCTGTCCTATTGCATGTGGGACCTCCCAAACACTGAGATGTATTAAATCTAATGACCCATCTGCTTTATTCATCTGTGTTGGGAAAACATTCTTCTTTGTAAAGTCCCCTATTATAGGGGTGGTCCCCGTGTCTTCTAATTGGACACCAAACACATATTTTGATCCATTCATAGCATAAATGCTTTCCTTGTCTAAATACACCAACCGGGTATGCCATAACTGAAAAGGTAGGACCCTGTCCTGTTTCTTAAATTCCTTTTGTCTTTTGTGATGCCTGGAATTCTTTTTCTGGTTCTTAACACCAGAGTCTAAGGGATCAATATGTTTAATTACTGTTGTAATGTCTGACTCTTTACTATTTAAACATCCCTTATCCAATTTCTTCAGTTTCCTGTTCTCTTCTAAAGATGGGGGATTCTTTTCTTCGGTTCTTACAAAAACCCTTTGTTGATTCTGTCTACAAGAATCTAGAATGTTAATTTGATTAACCTTAATCGGAGTATTCAACTTCCTGTCCCCCTCGTTCTTTTTATTCTTTTTATTCCGAACCCGGTTCGAATATTTCAAGTTACCAATTTTACATTGGTTATCTCCCTTGCTTTCCATGTTGGCAGGCGAGATTTTTGAACAATCCTGTGTGATTTTCGAAACCCTGTTTGAATTAATCACATTAAGGCCCCGTATATCATTGGTTGTGCCCTGCACTTCACTATTCCAATGCCCATTCATTTCATCCATACGCATCTTACAAATTGCTAAGATTAAATTAGCAATGCCCTTTATAACAGTATCTATGTTATCTGTTAGTGCGCTCTTATGTACTAAATGTGTTAGTAACATTACAATTTTGTCAATATCAGAATCCAATTTCAAATATTCTTTCTCAAAAGAATCAATTTTCTTTTCCAATTGTCCATTAAGTGCGTTAGGCACTGTGTGTCCGTTAAAGACAATCTGTCCGTGCATTCCCTTCTTCAATTGCGCCTCGTGTGTGTCGTCCATTGTTTGTTTGCTGCAGGCAATCCCATTGTCTGTTGAAGACCTTCTTGCTGCACAAAGTACTGTGTGCACAAAATTCGCGCCACACAACCACACCAAACTCACTAATAAATTTAGTGATGGCACAAAACACATTTTCTTCACTAATTAGTTGCGGCACTTTCACTAAAAGCACTTTTCACTTTGAAAATTCACAAAAACAATTTTCCCCAACCAAAATGAAGGAGAATATGCACAACTTCCCTTGGGCTAATCTCACTAAGTGAGATGATAAACTCCACCACAGTATTTCCCAAGTTCCGACCGGTGCACCTGGGCCCGCGGGACACTTGGTGGCCAGAAATAGCCTGTGAGGAAATAGGACCTTGCTACTCGACCGAGTAAAGGGCAAGGAACAAACAAAGGGACCCCAAAACAAAACCTTAAATAACTATAACAGAGTTTCACGACAATCCCAAATAAACAAAACAATGCTGGCACGTTGTCGTTGAAATTTGCGGGATTTTTGCGTCGCAAATCCCGCGTTGACGCCGTTGAAACGCCGTTCCAAACGCTGGAATCTGTTGCAATTCACTTGTGCACCTGGCACAAGACTTAACCTGTCCCACGATGCACAGATACCCGTTACGGGCCAATCCGTGATGCGTTTGTGCCCGTCGCACCAAACGCGTCCAAAAAAACTCGAAATCGTCCCGAAATGTTCGCCAAAAATTCGGTAACGTCGTCCAGACGTTAGCCGCAACTCCTTAAAACGTCTACCCGACGTTATTCAATGTGGAAATGCTCAATTACGATGAGCGACGTCTTCAAAACGTTGCGGGAATCCAATCTCGATCGCCACCTCCGAAAAACGCTTCGTTTTCGTCGAAAAATGCTCCAAATCGATTCTAAACCGATCCTAATCGCTTCCTAAGGCTCTTATGTGGTCCCACGTTGTAATTTCCAGCGCTGGGATCCACTCGTCGACTCGAAAACAGTCCAAACGCGGCCTCAAACTCGTATCGCACTGGGCGCCGCCATCTTGGATTTCCGAAAAAGCGATATCGTTTATGAAGAACAAATCCACTTATTCCGGCAGTTTCCAACTGCTTAAACCTAATATTTTAACGAAATAGGCTTATCTTCCTTGGTATTTATCCAAACGCTGTCATTCCACATCGAAAAACATGCAAAAACTATCGAAAATCGATGAATTTCGGTTCCGCCGACCCCTTTGCGGGCTGCTCTGCTTCGCGACGTCGACTCGACGAACCACTATGCCGCGAATTTGCTTCGCGCTCCCGCCCGGCGTTCCGGCGATGTCCGTAAACACGAAAAACGATCTCCGCAAATGGAAAAACACAAACAAAGGTAAGTAATTCTTTTTATTACCTACATACAATGTCATAGAGTGTTTCCAATGTTTTCTGGCCGTCCTTCCTTCGTTTTACACGAATAATGGCCGCAATTACACACGAAACGGCGCCGAATTTGCTTCGGGTTGCTGCCCCTCGTCGGCGGCTTCACTGCCGCGCGCTAATGGAAAATGCCGTGAAAATGCCTCGCGATTCCCGTACGTCGCTGCCGCTCGTCCTTGACGTTCGCCTTTGACCTCCCAGAGGTAGAAAACGACGTAGAATCCGAATTTGAGGTCACTTTCAGTGCCAGGACTCACCACAACCATCCTCTGCTACCATGTTGAGAATTTACTGCAATGAGGTGAGCCCTGACAACTTGTGAAAACTTAGCAAAACATGCCACACAGGTGGCTGCCATCTTTAATGACTCAAAACTAGGAACCAAGTGGGAACTAGACCACATGGGTCTGAGATTACATGAAATGATAATAAAGCAAGAACAAATCATTTAAACAACAACAACAATAGTGATTTGTCCTCTTTGAAAATAATCAAAGGATATAACTTAGATAAATAAACCAGGCCAACATAAATGACAATAATAAACAATTAATCATACTGGTTGTATATTTACAATACAGTATGTCACAACTAAACAAATCAGGGATAAACTAACAATATGAACTGGATATTTAACAATTATATCCATTAAGATATAAAGCAACATAAACAATAATCTACCATAATGCATGAAAGCATGTGCAATTAATCTAATGCTTCATGCCAAAACACACAAACACTCGAACATATTAAGAAAGTATCCCAACTTTCTAACAATGATTTGACCCAATTTTCAACATCATCAGAGATAAAATTTTTAAAGTTTATTTTTCCTAGGAGAAATTAAACTAAGAGTTTTCACACACGTTCTATTTAAATAATTCGCAAGAAATATTTTAAGAAGCTAACAATGATATTTGTTGATCAAGATTTTGATTAATCAAAATTGGCAATAGTCGGATTTTTACCGTGTGTTTTATTTTCTCTGTTGAAAATTAGAACTTCCGGTAGGAAATTATACAACATTCTCACTTAATGTTTCGTTAAAAACATTAAAAGAATTCATTAACCGTTTATGTATTAATCAAGAATTGGATTAATATGTAACCAAGATGTAAGAATTTGAAAGTTACTTTTTTTTGAAAAACTTAACCTAGAAACTTTGCAGTGGTTTTATTTAATATCCCATATTTCGATAGAGATATTAATCTAAAACATTCAACCAAGTTATAACTTCAAGCGTTATTTCTCTAGTGAAAAAACAGAAGATTTGGAGTTAAATTTCAAAAGTTTATTTCTTAAAAAAGATTAAACAGAGAAATTTTAACAATATTTCCATTTGATATTTTAACCGAAATATTAAGGGAAACAGAAAAACGGCTGGAATCCTAGCAAAGGGGGATGAATGACAAAAGTCACTTTTCATCCACCACCGTTCAAGAATGTGGAGTATTCTTAAAACAATAGAACATCAGCTGGAATCCTAGCAAAGGGGGATGAATGACAAAGGTCACTTTTCATTCACCAAACCTCCAATTTTCTACAGTGTTTCCCAAGAAACATTTTAAGAAATAAACAACGATTTTTATTAATCAGGAATTTGATTGATAAAATTGAATAAATAAAGCTTTATTTTAGTATTTCAACAGAAATACTAAAAGAAACAAAACGATAATTTTTTCTCGAAAATTTAGAAATAAATTTTTTTTTTGTTTGTTTTTTTACTGTAAATCAAACTAAGGAATTTGAGAGTTTTTTTTTAATAATTCTAACCGAAATATTGGAAGAAACAAAAAAACGGCAAATTTTCTCTAAATAAATGATATACCGTAATTTATAAAGATAGTTTTCTTGAGAACAAAGCTGAAGAAGAATCTAGAATCTAGCAACTTAATATTTAGTTTGTGAAATTTTTTAACTTATCCTTTGGGAAAAGTTTAAATACACAAAGCATGGAAATCGCGTGTCAGGAATGTAAGGACTTACATGGAACTAAGGAAAACAGCAGGTGTTTCAAGAAAAGGAATTAGTGATCATGTGACAAACGTCACTGTTAACACAATTCATTCCACCCAGAAAGTTAATCTTTTCATTTGAAACTTTTAACACTTTAAATTTTGCGGTATTTTAATTAATATTTTATTAAGAATATTAATTGAAACAATGATTTTCCCTTTCAAAAAGTTAAAATATGTAAGAAGTATTTTCACTTGAAGTTAAAATCATATCACTCCCGATATGGACCCGACGATCAATGCTAATTGGTCGAAGGCTCTCCCGACTCCAGCGTCCGGGTATGAGATGGGCTCGATCGCGCACGTTATCCCACTGGACACGTTGGAGTTACCTCCACTTGCCGAAGTCGCTCGAGAACCTCCGACACCGGAAAAGTCCACTGAGACGAACGCCGTTCGCGACCTCGTCCTTTTCGAACCCGAGCCGAGCACCAGTAAAGATTCCGAACGTCCTACGTACGGTCGCCAGGAATAAGACCAAATAGTCGGTGTTTAGACCATTTGTCTTCTTCGGAATTCATCGGTCGATTTAAATACTAGTTAAAAAGAATTTCGATTCTAAAAGGTCGAGAAAAAGTTGTTGTTTGTAGTGTTATTTGACGAAATTGAAGAGTTTTGTTGGAACTTATTTTAATTAACCTTTTAACCAATTTTTTGTGTGTATTCATATAATTTGATCAGATTGATATTATTTTCTAGTCATGATTTCATGCAAATCGAGTTGATTTGTTATGCTATTATAATTATTTAAATGTATCTTGATTTTGTGTTAGATTCTAAGTTTGAATTTAAGCAAGGATGATCCAAATTTTATGTTGAATTTGGTTTGCGTGTCAACTTTTGAAATGATAACCAGTTATTATTGTAATCCCTTTTATTAATAATCTTAAAAACATTATTTAATAAACGTTTTGAAGCATCCCATTTCGGATTTGAGTTTTATTGAAAAACTTTCGACGAAATTAGTATGATCTTCGATTACGGTAAAAGTTGAGTTTATAGCGATGTTTTATGGTGAACTTAGTTTTATCAAGAATTAGTTTAAAGTATTCGTACTTTAACCTAATTAAGGGAGACTTGTGACGGTCATGACGTCATATTTACTTCCAAGTTCACCACTAGATGGCGCTATTTCCCATTTTAGTGGGAAATTTGAATGCATCTAATATGTATGTGATATTTATATAAAATTAAAGGTTTTATATAAATCCACTTTACCTTTTACATTATATCATATTAGTATGATATATTTGTGTGTTTATTTCTCCAGTTGTGCTAAAATTTACACAAAATTATAACAACACCTGGTCAAAGGATTAAGTCACCCCTCGCCACCCACAGGTGTTTGAGCTACTTTTGCAGAGTAAGACAATAGCCTTAATTGCAAATGTGTCCTCTGTATCCACTTCCTGGGACAGACCTAGTAGAAGACTGTGTCCCCTGTATCCACTTCCTATTTACTAGGATTGGACAGTTTTGAGTGACCAGTGTTCCTATTGGAGCAATGGTCAACTCATTGTTTCTACTGAGCATATATTCCAGTGTAAACCGGAAATAGCTCGCTCTTGTTTTTGTTTCTGTTTGATATCTACTTGAGCCCTTATTCTACGCTTCGCTTCGCTTCGCTTCATGCCAACATTCCGTTGTAGGGACACGTGCATTAAATTCCGTGTTCAACCCTTTACCTGACTACATGCCAACATTCCGTTGTAGGGGCACGTGCATTAAATTCCGTGCTCAAACCCTTTCCGTACTTCATGCCAACATTCCGTTGTAGGGGCACGTGCAGTAAAATGCCGTGCTCAATCCCTTTTCCCGTACTTCATGCCAACATTCCGTTGTAGGGGCACGTGCAGTAAAATGCCGTGCTCAATTCCTTTTTCAACGAGACATTAGGGTCAAACCTAGTGTTGGATTGACGTGAGCGCCATTGATTCAATTCTGGGCTGGTTGTACTTTGGTGCAACAGAATCGACAGGGTCTTTTCATAATCATTTTATTATTACAGGTTTAGTTATGTTTGATTATTAGATTATTTGTAATTTAATAATTCAATTCATACCTTTGTTTTTTTGTGTTTGGTTTTATTCGTAAATTCAACATGATTTTCGAAGTCTAACTTTGAGTAACTCATATTTATGGTTATTTTGATAATCATAAATAGACCAATTGGTAAATATCTACGAATAGATATTTAAACCAATGGTCACCCAAAGTTGTGACGATGCGGCAAAGTCAACCGCACTTCTCGGATAATTTAGTTACACAGAACCAACCGAAGCAGACGACAATCAGTCCGATTGCAGATGACACCTTTTACGCCCGAAATAAGAACTTTACACACTCTTATTCCAAGGCTGAACACAACTGTTAACGTTATTAGGGCTTTTTGAGCCACTCGTTTGTATAGCTAGTTACACACATATTTTACTGGCCATTTTGTCGGCCATAGTTATTATATAACTTATTTTGACTTGAATAAATGTTCTATGTTTTGAGAAACATAAACGCTTCATTCTTTGTACTTTACTACACTCTGCAGTTTCACTTGTCCTTTTAGCATTAATTCCTATCCCGGGTAGTCATCGTCACAATTTTCTGCCAAAACGTATGCAAAACGTTTCGCCCCCGTGCGTTGTTCGAGGCCCGCGGACAAATGGAAGATATTCGGTAACCCTTTTTGCGGATACTATAATTTTCCAATTACGAAAGAATGTATGAATGAGTAGAATGTTGGGTGTTTTGTGGGCCGATACTATCAGCCAGTAACCAGTTTGTAACTAGTTTGTAACGAGTTCCGTTTATTTTTCCAGATAAAAAGGAAATTGAATCGAAAAACAAACCGGCATCAAATCCTACACCACTTGTATATCATCTTATGTGGAAAGTTGAGAAGATTGGAGATTATTTCAACGATGCTCAATTGAGAAAGCAATTTAACATTTCCAGTAATCCTTTTTGCACGGGCAAAATTGGTTATAAAATGCGACTACATTTGTCGGCCGATCCCAACGTAGAGGGAAAATACTTGCGTCTTAGTCTGATAGTCATGGAAGGACCGAATGATGCTATACTTAGTTGGCCCGTTCAGTATAGTGCAAAAATTAGCCTGTTGGAACAACCTACACAAACAAATTATTCTTCTGTAACTGCCAAATCTGATATTATCAATTTTAAAGAATATTTTGAGAGGCCAAAGACTAAGGACAACAAAGGATTTGAAATTGCAAGATTTATGCGTTTAGAAGAAATTAAACTAGCTGACGACGCAATATTTATCAAACTCGAATTAAATATTACCAGTTAGAAGTACTAACATGTACCATGTTGTATTTTGCGGTAATAAATCTGTGGAATTACCAAAGTGTGCAACATTTAGAGTTTTACGTGTCAAGTGTGGTACAGTAACAGATTTAATTCGACAACCATTTTATTTTATTTTATTCAAATCTGTTTTGGAGTTCCAATCAAATCGAAAGCCTTGTTGTTGAATTTAATTAATTTTATTATCAGAGATCACTTATCCTCCATTAAGACACCTGTAACGACCAAACATTATTAGGTGCATTTAATTACAAAATTAAACCGAGTATTAAAACTTAATTATCGAATCAATTTTTGACTTTGAATGAGTTGATTCTAGTAAATCTTGAGGTGTTATGGCAGTTATGGAATACCGTATATTGTCGACCTCCAATTGCACGTGGGGCAAATTTTATTTTTGCCAATAACGCGCGGGTACACAATTGGAGGCCTGAAATGTGCCAAAAAAGGATGACAAATGAAACGTTTTGCATACGTTTCGTTAGAAAATTACCGAAACGTGTGTCACACTTTTAGTAGTTTTTTGTTGCCGATACGTTAAAAAAAACCCAGCATTGGCCAACTGGCCCATGCTGGGTTTAAATAGTCTGCGGGCCTCGAATAGCGCGCGGGTCAAAATATTTTTTTTCTACAGATATACGGTACTAATTCGTGGATTTATTACAGTTTTAATAAATCCACGAATAATTTCTTATCAGGAAATGAATATACAGGGTGAGCCAGAGTAATTTAATCCTGATGCTTTTGAAAATGTAATTACCATACCGCCTCGTTTAATAGCCCGGGCGTTTAATTCTGTTTTTGACCCGCCCCGCCCGGCGCTTATTCGGGCCCGGAGCATACGCGAAAACTTACTGATTTTTGGCGATAAATGGTAATTTTTCCGTTAAACCACCGATTTTTTGCAAAAAGTAGGTGAATTTACCGGACCCGGCGCTTATTCAGGGCCGGCGTCAATTTTCGAAATCGCCGCTGTCCGCCCGGCACTTAAACGGGATCGGCGAATAAATGAATCAGGTCTCTCTGGCTCACCCTGTGTTAATATACAAGTACAGCATTTCTTCGATTAAGAGTCTTACTTACCAGCAACACAAGCTGTGATAAAAGATGCAGCTGAGCCAGCACATAAGGAGCGCACGAGCAATGTTGAAATGTCGCTTATCTTTGATGGTGCTATACTAGCTAGGCCACCAAGCATGATCCCCATACTAACAATGTTTGCAAAACTGCACTGAGCAAATGTTGCGATCATTTCTGACCGGTACTATAAACAGAAACAAACAAATTGACTAACACTGGAATGTCTGCAACAGATGGAACCTGCAGGATTTCAATCTGGAACAAAAATAATGTAATAACTTACTGTTAATTCTGAATTTTCACGCAAACTGATCATCTTTCCAAAAGCAACAAATCCATTGACTATTGTTTTTATTCCAAGGAGTTCTCCAACAGCCACACATTCATCCCATTGGACTCCCATTATGAATGCCAATGGAGAAAACATATAGGAAAGCAGAAACTAAAAGATAATCATTAGATTTTAAATGGGCACAAATTAAAATCCCACTAAAGTGGCTTGGATTTCCACTAAAAAAAAAACTAAATCTTACACTGACTGGTTTTTCCACTATCGGTAATTTTTTGTCCCACTAATTTAACTAAGCCAAAAAAAACTATTTTTTCCACTAAAAATATTTATTTAAACCCAACTTATTTTTCCACTAAAAAAACTTATTACATCCACTTTTTCCCCTATTATGAAATGAAGGCCCGGCATCTCGACGGGGAGTCCGAGGTCTTGTTGGGACTGGGCTGGGACTCGGTTGCGAGGGGCATTGAGGTCTTGTTGGGTCCCGACACGTGACTAGGACAGGGGCCTTGGCGGGGACTTGCTTGCGGGAGCGGGCAACTGTTGGGGGGCTCGTAGACCATGCGGGTCGTCCTCTGGTCGTCCTCTTTGCCCGCTGAGACGGACTTGAGGTGCAAAACGTTCGAAAAACGTTCGCAAAACTATCTTACCAAAGTAGTAATAGTAGTGGTAAAATCAGTTTTTTCTTGCCAATTTAATTTTAGTGGAAAAAAGTAGTTTTTTTTGCCTTAGCTAAATTAGTGGGACAAAAAATTACCGATAGTGGAAAAATCAGTCAGTGTGAGATTTAGTTTCTTTTTAGTGGAAATCCAAGGAACTTTAGTGGGGTTTTAAATGGAACCCATTTTAAATTTCCTAATTCTTTAAATAATTTATTTACTTGCAAATTCAACTCATCAAACCCAATTAATGAGCCAATTGTGTGCAACAGTGCATCTGTTGTTTGGGTAATAGCTATAACACAGATTAAATTGGCCAAAATATTAATGTACAGAATAAGTCCTGCTGTGGTTCCACTCAACACTGCTTCTACTGCAGACTGTTCTGACTTCCTAATAACATCAAGTAATTATTGGGAAACAAATAACAATTTAGTGCTCCTAGCTAACCATTCTAACTGAGCAATATTCACTGCTGTAGTTTTACTTTTTTTTGTTTCTGGATACAGCAGCTTTGAATAGGCCAAAGCTGATGGTGATGACATAACTGATGCTACCATCAAATGGGTGCTATTTACCTAGAACAAAGCAAAAAATATTACTTTTTGATATTAAGCCGCATGCCGCAGTACATAGGATTACCAACTATTCAGTCGTAAAGCTTATATCGTACTGCCTCATTTAAACGCCCGGATTCACTTAGATGCTGGGCCCGTTTTAACGCCGGGCAGACGTATGGCCAAAATTCTATTGACGCCGGCCCCGTATTGACGCCGGCCCCGTATTGACGCAGGGTGAACCAGCAATAGGCAATTACGCCTGCATAACGTACGCACACGTACGCATAAGTTACGTGTGGTACGATGAAGGATATACATTACCTTCACTGTTTAGTTGCTACATTGTTTCCGTGTTAGCACAGTTACGCCTTCGGTTAAAAAAAGCTTTCGTATAACTTTATACTACTTTGTTTTCTGGATTTTTTTTTTAACAATTTTTCTGGATAAACACCTGGTTCATTTAACCGCCTGGTTTCAAATTACCGCCTGGCAGTTGGCCCAAAAAAAGAATTTTAACGCCCGGGCATTTAAATGAGGCAGTACGGTACTATACCGAAAAAAATGAAACATACCGATATAAGTGAAAAGGTGGGTTTTTTAAAATGTTTTTTAATTAAAAGAGCCCGGGTGAATAATTATATTGGAATTTGGGTCAGAAATTTGAGTTTTCTTGATATTCTGGAGGTTATTCATTTAATAATCAATTAAACCTTAATATTTGTGATCGAATGCGTGTGACCTGTTATTGCGAATTAGTAAAGGAATAAAAAATAAATAAAAATAAAATAGACTTACTCCCATAGCTACATAAGCTGCAAAAACAGTTCCTGCCATTGTTGCAAATCCACTAGCCATAACTGTATGCAATTCAGCCTTTGTTAGTAGATGCAAATAAGGCTTGACACACAGAGGGGCCTCTACCTACGTTTAATTATCTCTGGTATATCAATTCAGTTTCATATTTTCTTTGTGCTGGGTTCCTACTTGACTGAATTCAGTCAGCAGAAATTTTTTAAAACACATTTATCTTTTCTGCTATTGGTTCCCATCCGGAAAAAAGTGGGTAGAAAATATTGGGCAGAAAAAAAAATGCTGTCGAAACTAAGAATTGGTAATCGGCCAAACACTGGCCACAAATTCTGCCAAAAAGTGCTAAGTTTCCCGTCAAAACTAAGCACTGGCAATCAACTGATCAGATCACCGGCCACATTCAAAGTGATCTGATTGGCATGTGGTGTTTTCGGCAGCAGAAAAATATAGTCTATTTTCTGCCCAAATAAGAGTAAGTGACGTCGTAGCAGAAAACAGGACTTTCTGCCCAGTTTCAGTCGAGTGGGAACCAGCATTAGTCTTTACCATTCCTAAGAATATGTTTGCAGATGCATTCATTGTTTCCACAGCAGTTGAACCCAGGATTTTATATAAAATCCAACCTAATTTGACAATTAACCACGGCAATATCTCGTAGTAAAACAGAAGTGAGCTTACCAGCGAAATAAATATCACTGCTGTGAAAGCCTGTGAACACATTGCAAAAAATTAAAATGAATTTATAACTTCAGGGGGTATACAGTATACTGTACTTTAAAGGCTAGAATTGACGTTTGTTTTGCCGCTTCCATTTCTGTATTCAAAAACTCAATTTCTCCAGTTGCCAGATAACCAAATAAAACTTGACTTCCATTGTTTGAATAATTGATAAGTTGAATTATTTTAGTACTGAGACATTGCATGAAGATTTGACCAGCTGACCATCGCAATAACAAGTAAGCGAGTAAAAATTGCAACACATGACCCCAGACAACAAGGTGCCAGTCAATCTAAATAATTAGAGAAGTATGTATTGAATTTCTTATCGTATCGTCCTGCTTTAAGCCACATGCCGGTATAACTCGAATTTGACCAGATTGCTGTTTTTACCAGCATGTTGTTATAAATGAGGATTGAATCAAAACAAGCTTAAAACGCATTTTTAGATGTCAAAAATGTAGGAAATTGACCTAAATTTCTATAAATTTACCCAAATTTTAATAATAACCTTCAGAATATCAAGAAAATTCAAATTCTGGCCTAAATTCTAATATAATTATTTATCCGGGCTCTTTTACTGGTATGGTATAAGCTTTATATGACTGAAAATATTAGTACAGTCGAAACTCTTTATAAAGAATCGCAAGGAACCCGAAAAATCGATTTATTATAACGAGAATTCGTTATATTGAAATTTTTTAACGTGGTGTTTCTATGGCCAGCCAACCAAACCGGCCATTTTTAGGTATTCGTTATATCGATAATTCGTTATATCGCGATTTGTTATAAAGAGTTTCGACTGTAGTTGGTAATCCCAAGTACAGCGGCATAGGGGTTAAAGCGGGGTAATACGGTAAATAAATGGTCATATATAACGTACTCTCCTACGATGTTTAGAAAAAATAAAGCCCACTAGTATCAAAAATAAAATTCCAGCAAAAGAAACACATCTTAATACCATTTCTTTGCTGTCGAATGTAACTGAGGCTGTGATTGCTAGGCACAGAACACATCCAAAAACACTGATAAAATTTAAGTTAATTTGCAGTTGATTTTATACAGTTATTAAAGCTGCTATTTTTTTTGAAAAAAATGTTGTTTAAAATGTTTTCATACTTGCAGATAGGGCAAATTGAGCATTTTGACACCAAAATTTTTGCATTCTGAGGATTTTTTTGGTCCGCAATTTTCGCAATCGGATCGTAGTACCGAAATTTTGCAGAAAATCTGCAATTGGCCAATAATAGGGGTGTCTCGCAAAAATAATATTAATTTTATTTTTTAGACCAAAATTTCATCTTTTGGACCAAAATTTCATCTTTTGGACCAAAATTTCATCTTTTGGACCAAAATTTCATCTTTTGGACCAAAATTTCATTTTTTGGACCAAAATTTCATCTTTTGGACCAAAATTTCATCTTTTGGACCAAAATTTCATCTTTTGGACCAAAATTTCATCTTTTGGACCAAAATTTCATCTTTTGGACCAAAATTTCATCTTTTGGAACAAAATTTCATCTTTTGGATCAAAATTTCATCTTTTGGATCAAAATTTCATCTTTTGGACCAAAATTTCATCTTTTAGACCAAAATTTCAACTTTTGGACCAAAATTTCAACTTTTGGACCAAAATTTCAACTTTTGGACCAAAATTTCATCTTTTGGACCAAAATTTCATCTTTAGGATCAAAATTTCATCTTCTGGATCAAAATTTCATCTTTTGGATCAAAATTTCATCTTTTGGACTAAGAATTGTTATTTACTCCCAAAAAATGAGCCCGCAATCACTCCGCAATGCGTCTGCAAAGGGCCGTTCTAAGCCCGCAAAAATAGCAGCTTTAACAGTTATACTCACATGCTGAATTTGGATGTAAATGCAAATGGAATCGCTTTCTTCATCTTATTAATGATAGCAATTAAGGTGTTTGCAATTATTGGACCAAATAGTGGTTTTACAGCCACAAAGTATATCAAAAATGGAAATGCTACAAGAGATGTAAAAGTCAATAGTTTCACTCCTTTGCACACATCCTTGGTTTGATGCCACTTCCAAGTGATCACTGTGTACATGTACAAGTTGTACAGTGCACATAAAAATATACAAAAAACAATTTTTGCAATAATCAGGAATTTGCGACATTTTCTTGTAAAGAAAGAAATTCGATCCAAAAAGATTTGTCTTCTGGTAGTTTTAGATGTGGATTGGACATTCAAACCTACTCTTGCTGATATTTCTCTGATTTTTGGAATGTTTAGTTGACTATCAGAACAACACCTCTACAAAAAAAATATTTGTGTCAGTTTTTGTTATATAAAATTTCCCACTAAAACAACTTTACCTCAGGAGTGTCTCTGTTTCTGATGGGCGCAAAATAGCTATTTAAACTACACATTGAGGCCTAATAAACAGCAAAAGTTGGTAAATAATGGACCATCATTAATTGTTGTTTAAAGCTATGGCAACATGTTATCAATTTTTTGTCCAATTTTATATCAAATTCCCATGTGATTAGGCATCATGCAGTTAATTATTAGAGATGTCTGTGTGATTGCTGAAAAAACTATCAGGCTACACAATTTTTAACCCTTCATCCTCCAAATTTGTTAGCTATTTTGGAAAATGCTTTCAGGAAGTGTCTAAGATGAGGACTAATCATTTAAATGTACAGTCAAACTCCTTGATGTAAAAACTAGTGTCACATTTGTTGTTCAGTGACTATGGATCCAGAAACCTTCACTTGCTTCCAGTAAGTGTATATTTTATTATGACAAGTTACAGGATTTAGCTCTTATTGTGTTGTTTTATTAATTTCTTTTCTGTGTAGCTGTGGCTTGAAGAGCATTGCGCAAAAGAACAAAATTCTAGGTCAAGTCTATTGCCAGAAATGTGGTGCAAAAGCAAAGGTAAGAAATGATATTTACCAATAAATAATTGAGTTTGAGTTTTTATATTTTTTAATATGTAGGAGAATAATGCCGCTGCTGGTGAGTTATACATACAGAAAGAGCTTTGTACACATTGTAACAGCATGGTTGATGTGGGTAAGATGAAGGTATATTTGAAATTGAAAAAAAATAAAATTATTTAATTGAAAACAAATGAGACATTATTAAACAGAATTACATTAAACTAAATTAAATTAAATTAAATTTTATTGTACACAACTTTGATTACTAGAGCCACTCTGAAACCTGTGATATGCATCCAATCGTCTGCAAGTTTTGCCACAAGAAGTTTATCCGGATTGCGGTACAACACTGAAATATGCGAGGAATAATCTGGAATTGATTTTAATTTTGTTTCTAGATGAAAATTCATGTGCATGAATGTTCTGGTGATTTAGTTTATTGCAAGTTCTCAGCTATCGGTTGCCAATTTCAAGTGTGTTCAGATTAAAAAATGCATACTGGTCCATCCATTTCAATGTCATTGCAGGGAACTAGACTGGAAATTGAACAACACGAAAGCGGCAATGTTCATGCTGAGTTGATGATGAATTTATTGTTGTCTCTTCAAACTGATGTAAAATAAGTTCAAACATTGGATTTCAATCTTCTGAATACTTTTATTTATTTATTTTATTTTTCTTTAGCAAATAAGTAATTCATCCATGCTATCACGTTCATTCAACGAAGTTTTATCACTCAAGGAAGCTCTTAGTAGCCAGGCGCAGGTGCAAGGAGGAACCGCTTCAGAAAAGGAATCGGTTGTACCGGATCCTTTACGAAAGAAATCGAGCCGCAAGTTGCAATGAGCGCCCTAGAAAAAATTAAATTAGAAACTGCTAACTTTGAAATGGATTATGTCCCCCATTTCTGGTGTTGTGGTATTTTTTCCCCGTTTATTTCTGTTTAAAAAGTACATAAATGCAGTTAACAAACACAATCTAGTGACTAAATAGCCATACTAAGGACTATTTATATTCTAATGCAAATTTTGATGTTAATTTGGAGAAATTGCTCTGATTTTTCAAGAATATTTATATATATTTTTGTTTGAATTAGAAAAAAAAACACCAGTTGGCAGTTGAATGATTTAAAAATTGGAAAAAAAATTGACTTAGTCTAACTTTTAATTATTTTTCTAAGCACACATTTAACATTAGGTGAGAAGAATCAAAATCAACAGCAGAAAGAGTATTGCAGCAAAATGAAGGTGACACAAGGTAAAATTCTATTTTTTTTATAGAGTTTGTTGTTTATTTATACTGTTTGTATTTTTGTACAGCTAATCTAGACAAAACTGTACACAAACAGGAGTTGGAAATGAATTCATGTAAAAAGCTCATGAGTGACTTTCAAGTAAAACAAAGCAAGAAGATGGAGAAATTAGAACAGGAGTTTGGTACATTTTATAATAACAAAAATTAATTTTTTTAATAATTTTTTAATTTTTTAATTTTTATTTTTAGAGAAAGTTTTAAAAAGTAAGTATTGCAAACTGAAGTGTTACTACCACATTGAACAGTGGTTTGTTTTATTTTTGAAGCAAATGAATTACTACATTCAAAGATAAATGAACTTGAGCAACGCCTAACAAGTCAAAATGAAACATTAAGTGAATGTTTTTGTTGTATTTTCTATATAGTTTTAGCAAAAAACTATCTCTGATGTTGTTTTAGGGCCAATATGTAAGCAACAAACTGATCAATTTGAGAAAGTGAGAAAGAATGAAAATGCTCTAAACGCTCTGACAACCGCGAACAGTAAGTTGTTGAAATCTCAGAATGGCGTGTCAATTAACATTGATTTTTTTTCATTTATTATACAATATAGATCAGCTGGTTAAAGCTATAGGTAAGGTAACTTTTTCAACACTGTTTAAGAGTTATTAGTAATTCAATAGAGTGTAAACAACCCAAGTAGCACAAATATAGTAGACACGATGTCGCATAAATATAGAACGTCTCCCTAAAATCTATATACCGTATATCTTCGAATTGTCCGCGGGCCTCTAATAGCGTGCGGGGCAAAAAATTGCCCCACCCAACTTTAATACTTCACCGTCATTAGATTAGATGCATTGTCAATACTTTCAGAAATATTTAGTAGCGTGACAGACTTTTCTTTCACCCTGTATATCATAGAGCAGGGAAGTTTTCTTTTGTTCTTTTGTACAACTAAATTTAACAATTTCAGCTGAAGACAAGAAAATATTATATGAGAAAATTGACAACGTGAGTGAATCTTTCTTGGAGAGTCAACAAAATTTAGGTAAAATCTATTGAATTTAAATCGACGAACTGAAATGAAAATAAATTGATTGCAGCTGCTGTGCAAAAGAGACAAATTTCCATGAGACATGATTTTACAAAAGAAAAAGGTAATTTGCCAAATCCATAATTAATCCGAGCTGAAAATTAGTCAGAAATTCCATCCAACTAGATAAATTGGAAGCAGTTTGTCTGGAACAAAAACAAGAATTAATTCGGTTGAGAAGCGAACTGGCCTTAAAACTCGCCTCATTCCAATACATCTGGATCGTTGAAAACTTCACCAACCTCCAAATTAACGCAAAAACAGGCGACAACTTTGCCACACACAGTGATTCTTTCTACACATCTGAATTTGGTTATAAAATGCGACTGGAGCTCTATCCCAACGGCTACGGTGACGTAGAGGGAACTCATTTATCTATTGGTATTCAAGTGCTCAAAGGTCCAAACGACGCAATACTTAATTGGCCCGTACAGTACCATGCAGAGCTTAGCATGTTAGATCAACTGGAGCAAATGGATCATTATTCTGGCACCGTCGAGTCTGATCTGGACAATTTTAAAGAGTGTTTTGACAGGCCGTTGACCATGTACAACAGTGGGTATGGATTTCCAAAATTTATTCCTTTAAAAGAAATTAAAGCCAAACATTTAGTGGATGGTAAAATATTTTTCAAACTACTATTAAGTATTATCTCTTGAAGTAATTTTGATCCTTGATAATTTCTTTCGGAATCCAATTTTTATCCATTCTGCTGTGTATCAGACTATAATTTTTGTATTCAAATACTAATATTTTTTTTTGTCATATTACGAATTGCTGTATTAATTTTTACATTCTGACTCTGAAAGTAATTAAAAGGAATTTTTTTTATTTCAAAAACATTGTTATGCAGCGGTTTATCCAGGGGCAACACAGTGCTAAAATGGACCATAAAGAACACCGTGCCAGGAAGAGTTGCTGGATCCAGAAGTTACAGCCAAGACCGACACATCACAACAGTACAGAAGTTAGCAGACGACGCATGGCAAAATGGCCAAAGCCACTAGAGGGCGTAGAAGTCGGATAAAAGAAACAAAGAAGTGACCATGCAGATCCACTATGTCTGCCACATTGAATTTGGAACAGAGACAGTTGAAGTGTTTATCCAGCAAGTGTACGGGATGCAGAGACACTGAAGTGTTTTGACGTGATTGCACTGTCACGGTAGCCTGGGGCCTGTATACTGTAGTGTCGTAATAAGCCACTAGATGGCGTTAGTGGTCAAGGCCGATGACAAGGCCGTTTAGAGAATTAAAGAGCACTTGCTAGCGAGCATTAGAATGGAGCGCATGTCAGTCATTTCACAATATCACATTGGCGACGAGATGAAAATGCGTACGTGGGATTAGACATTTAGTGACTTTTGAAGCGGTTGTGCGTGAGTTCTTGTTGAGAATAACGAGTGAGTGGCATTGGAGACAGCTGATTCACTGTCATGGCGGACGAGACGAAGCCCGCAGTCGTGGCGACGGTGGGCGTGGCAAGTTTCGTGCAGACAACCGGTATTCCTCCGTTTGACGTGCACGGTGAGACGACGACGCAGTCACAACGGTGGAAAAGATGGTTGAGCAGGTTGGAGATGTATTTAATAGCGGCGGGAATTACTTTGACGCTAAAGCAGCTTTTGGATTTGGGTCGTGGCTACGAAGCTTCGGAATGGCAAGCAAGGCAAATGGAGGGAGCCGATAAGGAGATGCCAGTCGAGGTAAATTTAGTGCGTAAAATGGAGGATACCCGCAAAAGGACAAATAGTGGTATGGAGAATCGGCGAAGCGAATTTACGACGGGCTGATCTCGAAGTGGATCGATAGGAACGGCAGGAAGACGTTGCTTTAATTGCGGAAGAAATTGGCCACACCCGAACCCACAGGACTGCCCGGCGAAGGGCGTTGCGTGTAGAGGATGCGGGAAAACGGGGCATTTTGTGCGGTTTTGTCGCGCGAAACGGACGGAGTCGGCGGAAGGCAAACAGAAGGTGAATATAGTGAATTATGAACGTGAGAGAGAGTGGGATGATGATGAAGGGGATTTATTCACGATTGGACTATGTATGGATGGAAACACGAGGAAGAATAACATGCCCGAAGTGCGGTTGACGGTGGGAAAGGAAAGCAACAAGGTGAAGTTCATCGTCGATTCGGGGACGTCGGTAAACATTTTGGGGAGAGAGATTTTCATGAATATGACATTCAAACCGACATTACAAGTGAGTCGGGCCAAACCGTTTACATACGGGTCGTCGGAGCCTCTGCCGCTGTTGGGGCGGGTGGAGTTGGTATTACGATGGGAAGGGAAAAGTGTTACGACGACGGCTTATGTTGTTGACCGCCCGGGGGACTCATTATTAAATTATGAAACAGCTAAGAGACTAGATATAGTGAAAGTAGTGAATAGCGTCCAACAAACGACGTTAGAAGAGGAGATTAAGAAGCAATATCCGAAGCTCTTTCGGGGCGTAGGTAAGCTGAAGGACTACCAAATACATCTGCACGTGGATGAAAACGTGGCGCCGGTGGCGCAGAGATATCGCCCTATTCCGTTCCATTTAAGAAAAAAGGTGGAGAAGGAGTTGGAGAGATTGCTACAAATGGACGTGATTGAGCGAATTGATGAGGGGATGGGCCCGACGCCATGGGTGTCGCCGATCCATTGTGTGGATAAGCCAAGGGACCCTGACCCCGACGCCATTCGCCTGTGCGTGGATGCGCGGGAGGTTAATAGAGCCACCAAACGGGTGAGACATACGTCACCAAGACTGGAGGATGTGATTGCGGTAGCGGAAGGAGCGGTTCTATTTTCAAAATTGGATCTGAACCACGGCTTTAACCAGGTGGAACTTGATGGTGAGTCGCGTAAATACACAGTATTCGCGACTCATGTAGGACTATTTCGATTCAAGCGACTGCTGTTTGGCGTAAATTCAGCGTCGGAGCTGTTCCAGGATACGATTCGACAAGTGATCAAAGGTTTGCCCAATTGTATAAATATTGTGGATGACATTTTCGTTGTAGGAAAGACGGGAGAGGCCCATGACGTGGCAATGCATGCAGTGTTGAGACGGTTGGAGGAAAAAGGCCTAACATTAAACGAGGAAAAGTGTGAGTTGCGCTGTGATAGAATTGTTTTCTTCGACCACGTATTTTCGGCGAGTGGTATCTCTATAGATCCGCGTAAGGTGGAGGCGGTGGAGAGAATGGAGCCCCCGAAATCAGTTGCGGAGGTGAAAAGTTTGTTAGGAATGGTCATCTACTGTGCACGATTCGTCAGAAATATGGCCGATATGCTGAAGCCATTGCGAGATTTGGCAAAGAAGACCAACGCAGCGTTTGTTTGGGGAAAAGATCAACAGACGGCGTGGGCGGCAATTAAAGGACAATTAGGAAATAAGAGCGTATTAGCGTACTACGACCCAATGGCCGAGATCCATTTGACAGTCGATGCGGGCCCGAACGGGCTGGGAGCAATTTTAGCCCAGATTAAGGGAGCAGATATGGAACCGCGGGTCGTGGCTTACGCAAGTCGCACATTAACAGAAGTTGAGAAAAGATATTCTCAAATCGAACAAGAGACTTTAGCGGCCGTGTGGGCCATTGAACACTTCTATTTGTATTTATATGGAATAACCTTTGTGCTTTTTACAGACCATAAGCCTCTCATTAGCATCTTCGGAAATCGGAAGTCGTGACCGTCTGCGAGAATAGAGCGCCTTTGCTTGCGCATACAACAGTACGTGTTTGAAGTTAAATACACCAAAGGGATTTCGAATCCAAGCGACTATATGTCGCGGCATTCGGGAGAGGAGAAGGGATGCGGAGCAACAATGACACGAACGGTTGAGCGTTACATTAATTTCGTCGTGAGAACGCGCGTGCCGAGTTCATTGACGCGGGCGCAGATCGCGAGGGCGACGGCTGAGGACAAGGAATTGCAACTATTACGGACGGCGTTAGAGTGCACGGGAGGCGAACGAGATAAGTTGTGGAAACAGGAGGGTTTAAAACCTTTTAGACTTTTACAGGACGAGTTGACGAGTTCGGGGGACGGAATCATTTTGCGTGGGGACCGGATCGTCATCCCGGAACAACTAAGAGATGCGGTGATAACCCTGGCACACCGTGGACACCAGGGGATCGTGAAAACGAAGGTGTTGTTACGACAAAAAGTGTGGTTCCCTGGGTTAGATGCGCGAGTCGAACGAGCGGTGGCGGGATGCCTGCCGTGCCAGGCTTGCGTGCCGATACGAACGAGGACGCCATTGGTTATGATGGAGCTTCCAGAGAGGCCCTGGCAGCGACTCGCCGTGGATTTCCTGGGTCCGTTCCCAGATGGGAAGATTTTGTGCGTATTAATCGATGAATATTCTCGATTTCCATTTGTTGATGGAGTCGCGTCAACTGGGGCCCGGGGAGTTATCAATTTAATGAAGAAGCGTTTTTCTGAACTGGGCATCCCAGAAGTCATAAAGTCAGATAACGGCCCGCCATTTGCATCAGGCGAGTTTGCCGATTTCGTGAAAGACATGGGAATACGGCATCAGCGGGTGACGCCGTTGTGGCCGGAGGCTAACGGCGAAGCTGAACGCTTCATGAGGACTTTAAATAAAGCGATCCTGACGGCCGTGACGGAGGGTAAGAGATGGCATGAAGAAATCTGTGAATTCTTACTCAATTATAGGGCAACGCCACACACGACAACGGGTGTTCCGCCGGCAGAGCTGTTATTTAGCCGACCAATAAAGACGAGGCTACCACAAATGTTCGCATTACAAGAGGATAAGTCAGTTAGAAAAAGGGATGAAGAGAAAAAGACGGAAATGAAGAGACTGGCGGATGAAAAGAGACAAGTTAAGGAGCACGGACTGACAGTGGGGGATTTGGTTTTGGTTAAGAGAAGGAAAACGAATAAACTAACCTCCCCGTATGATCCAGCGCCATTTAAGATAGTTTCGATTGTGGGTTCCCAGATTAGAGCGTGCAGAGGCTCGCAAAGCATCGTACGAAACTCCTCTTTCTTCAAAAGGTTGCAGCGTAAAGAGAGAGAGAAAGAGGGTTGAGAATTTGAGGAGGAACGCAGAGAGGAGTGCGTAGGGGAAGAGAGAGGGGAGATGCAGGAGGAGGAGAGGAGGGAGTTGGCACCTCAGGAGGAGCCGATTCCAGCGCTTCAAACTGAAATGTTGCCGATCCCGGAGGAGGAGCTGGGTCCACAAAGAGAGCGGGTGCCCCACGTCGAGCCGGTGCTCCAGGTTGATCCACCACAACACGCTGAACTACCGATAAATCTGAGGCGATCGTCGAGGACGACGCAGGGCAAGCCACCTGCCTGGTACGGGAACTTTGTGCCAACGAAAGCGAAACGAGGAAGAAATAAGAAGAAATAATGAAGGAACAATGTGTTGAGAAAAGTGACTTTATTGTGAAATTTAGTATTTGATGTGATAATGTTTTGTGCTCGAATTGTTAATTAATATTGTACATTTTGTTTTAATTTATTACAGTTGTATTAGGGGAAGGGATGTAGTGTCGTAATAAGCCACTAGATGGCGTTAGTGGTCAAGGCCGATGACAAGGCCGTTTAGAGAATTAAAGAGCACTTGCTAGCGAGCATTAGAATGGAGCGCATGTCAGTCATTTCACAATATCACAGATACTATGGGTTAGAACGCATACTCATGTGAAATAAGACAAGGAACTCCAGATTGTTGGGTTGTTGGCCTTTAATCCGTTGTCTTGGGGTTGGAGTCTCCCGTCTAACCGCATGTTGGCAGTGCCGCGAAGGCACGCCACGCCGGCAACTGACCCGTCACACACACGGAGGGATTCCCACGGCTGACGTGACCGGTTGAACATACTATTTTGTCGTACTTACCCGTACGGTCCATGCAACCGCTCGTGGAGGCTGTGGTGGATCAACATCTCACCACTGAGCATCACAGTGGTGAATAGGGAGGAGAGCAGAGTCATGACAGGGCACGACTGTTTTGGCTGTCTCGTCTGTCTCGGTATAATTGCTAATAATTAAGATGTTTTGTTTTGTATAAGAAAAGTGCTAGGACTAACAGTAGGCGCATTCGAAAAGTAATTTGCACTAAACGACCAGTGCAACTGGTAGTGTAAATTTCAAGTTAAACGACCCAATTTTCGAGTTTCAAAATAAATTTCTGTGTAAAATTCAGTGTAAATTCAAGTGTAAATATTAAATTAGTCCAAATAATAACCATAGTCATTATTGTTGTTGTTGTTTACTCTAAAAAAAAAACAGGAGATTCTAAAAACATGATTATAAAATGTAAATTTATTTTAATTATTTTTATTATTAATATTTATTTCCGAACGGGAATCGGCTGAACATCCGCCTCAATCGCACAAATGCGGCCGAACACCGGCCGCATTAGATCGCACAAACGCGGCCGAACGTTGGCCGAACGTCGGCCGCATTCAATTGTACAAATGCGGCCGAACGTCGGTTGAACGTCGGCCGTATTCGATCGTACAAATGCGGTCGAACATCGGCCGCATTCGATCGCAAGAATGCGGCTAATATCTGCTAAAAAATTGTTCTTGCGATCGACATCGTTCCAACCGATCTAACGAAAATCCAAGATGGCTGCCAGCAAGACCCGATTTGAACGAGAAAACTCGTTGCACAGAGATTTTAAACGGAAACGTGGCGTACAGGCCGTTTCCGTTTAACCAGTTTACACGACATTTACACGAATTAATTCGTGTAAATGTCGTGTGAAAACGAGTGTAAACACGTTTACACTCGTTTTAATGACTTTTCGAATGCGCCTAGTTACTTGTAAAGCGCTTCAAAACCG
Source organism: Strigamia acuminata (assembly GCA_949358305.1). Lineage (NCBI taxonomy): Eukaryota > Metazoa > Arthropoda > Chilopoda > Geophilomorpha > Linotaeniidae > Strigamia > Strigamia acuminata. The sequence goes on along the minus strand of OX442315.1, from coordinate 5,499,074 downwards.
CAGTACTACCACTACACTAATCGATTCACGTAGCCAATAAAGTTAAGTTTTCCTCCCACACTGATTACTGTAGGGATACTTTATAATATCTTTTTATTTTGGATGTAAATCATATGAAAATCGCATGTTTTCATGCCAGAACGAGACTTTTTTTTAATGATTTTCATGAAAATTGCATGTTTACTGTGTAAACACGCCAGAAGGAGACCTTTGGTGGTGTTTTTTGTGAAATTGTGTGTTTGCCAGAATGAGACTTTCAACCAGTAAAGAAAATAACGAAATTGAAAATCCAGTTTTCATAACGGACCGTAATGAATTTCACCAAAATAACACTCATAAATATCTATTGCATTTTAAATATTAAATGAGAAAAAAGAAAACCTCATTTCATTACTAAATTACCTTGCAACATTGTGAATGCAATATGGATTTTTGTTGGCTTGGTTAAACTGAATTGAAAGAAACTTCAGAGAAAATATAAAATATTTCATTAGAAATAGTGATACCGTCGAAAGAAACTCATTTCTGGTCAGGTAAGGGTTTTTAAATTTATAAGAGATGAAATTTCATGGCTATAATAAGTATTAAAAATTAAAAAAATGCACTAAGACGTGTTGAACTTGAATTTTGGACAAAAATCTGTGTCCATTTAAATAATTTCTACATAAATATGAATGTATTGTACGTATTGTGTTCCCCAATTTAGTGTAAAGAAGATCTTGTTGGAATTATAATTTTATTCACAATTTATTTAGAAAATGGTTGCATCTAATGAACATAATTCTTATTACATTTTGCAATAAGTATCGTATTTTAAAGTTTGCAAATTTATGACTACTTTTATGTTTCTAGTTTTAAATTTATGACTTTTTTCAACGTAGGCGTTGTTATGAATATTAGGCCTATTACACCATTTCGATTATTCAACGAAGTTCTAACCTTGACCTTTCTTAAACCTCTTAGTACAGTAATTGCAATTAAATTCTTTCAGTTTATTAGTTATAGTTTCTTTGAGTTTATTTGCCAAAATATAAATATTGCGAGATCGCATTCGGCAGTGCTAGAAATAGAATTCCTTTTATGTAAAGATCAATTGAACTATTGCATCTAAGAAAAGGGTGTTCTACTTCATCACAAATTATCCGCCTCTGTTTAAACGTGACAGATCTCCAATGCACTTTAGACAAATCAACTATTTATGTTGCAATTGACGAGTTCAACAGAACAGATGCAATATCAAGAGTAACGTTTAAGTCGTTACAAGTTTTCTACAATTCAAAGTCATTTGTGCATCCAAAAATTGGATTTTTCCATCTTAAGGTAAAAAAGACATTTTTATCTACAGTTTTGTACCTAAAAAATGCATATGGATACGCAAGAAGAGCATTTTTTCATGCAAACAGTGAACTTGAGCATCTGAAATTGCATTTGAACATTTAGAACACCCAACAAGTGCGTTTATCCTCGTTAATGTCACTGTTACACGTGAAATTAAGTGCATATATGTGGTTGTGATTATTTCTATTCACATAAGCTTTGTTTTTCTTTGGAATTAGCATGCGTTACACGAGAAAATCAAGAGTAATTCGAGGAATTGTACAAACGCAACTGGAATTGAGTGCATCAACAGTTTCATCGGTTGAATCTGGAATGAACAAAAAGCTTTCGATTATTTATCAAATTTGTCGAGTTTGCTTCGTTATGATTATATTTGGTTTTTGTGTTTTCCAGTGCTGGGCTCAGTTTGTTTATTACAGAGAAAAGCCTATTAAAGTCCAAGCTGATTTTGCTGAAAATGCTGTGGGTGACTTTCCAGCAATGTACGTGTATACAACCATAACTGACGAAAGTACTGAATATGACAACATTTCGCGCCTGACAGGAGTACGCGGTATGGAAAAACAAATTTCTATATCTTATATACTACCTAGTTTAAATGTTTTTTTAATTAATAAATATTCTAGAATGCATTCAAGGTGTGTCATTCTTCATGGATGATCACACAGACCTGCATCGATTGATTAAAATGAGAAACTTTACCACTATGATACAAAGCATCAAATTTTTCAAAGTGAGTAACAAAAATAGTCATTATTTGGTTTTACTGTACATCATTTTATATTAACAGTTTTATAGTAAAAGATCTAATAGTAATAATTACAGTTGGTAAAACAATTAGAATATCAGAATAACTAAGAAAATATTTTTTAAATTTTTTTTAGGGATCAAATGTGTACAATGATACATTTAGCACAAAGGAAATATATTCAATTGTTTCTCTTGCTACAAAAATTGAAAATGGTATGGTAGGATATATGTCATGAGCATGGCTGTTTGTGTTGTCAGCAGGGCTGGATTTACGTATAAGCAAAATAAGCGTTTGCTTGGCGGCCCCCTTGTCGCATATGTATTTATATTTATTACATTTACAACTCCTTGCCAAAAAAATGGCGCACTCGATTTTATTTCCGTCTTTCCATTTTTTAATTGGGAATTGAAGACAAACATAATAAGTGTATATTTTAGATTTTTTAAGATTGTGTGCTTAGGAGCTCCGCAATACCTAAATCCGGCCCTGATTGTCCGTATATGTTTGGCAGTTTAATGTGCTTCAAAACTTGTACATAAACAGCATAAGCCTCCGATCTTTAATTTAGAAATAAATAATTTTTTTTTTTAAATAACTATTAGTGAAAAAAATTTCCCTCGGACCAGAAAGCCGGATAAAAATAAAGATTCAGACTAATATGAGTTTCAAGGATTATCTGGGTTTAAGGGTAATTATATAAATGCAGTTTTAGTGGCTGTCATTTATTTTAGCTTTGAACTAGGCAAATGTTTACACTCAAATTAATTTTGTGAATTACAGATAGTTTTAACTTCAAAAAGCAAAAAACATTTTGCCCTGATTTTACCTCCCTTTCACCTAGGACACATATTTTTGGCCAATGTGGTTACATATACATTTAAAAAGGTAAGAAAATGGTTTGACGAGTTTAAGTCATTGGGTCATAATACTCCGAAGGAGGGATGACTTAAGGGCCACTGGGCGGTGTGTGGCAGTGACGCGGGTCACCCTTGGGTGGCCCAGCAGTCCCCAAACATTTAGTTAAAACAGCCAAATCGTTTCCAGGCGTCTTTCAAACACGTTTTATAAAAGTGGTTCGTGGCAACTTATTCGATAGATCTAAAAACGTTTTGGTAACATTTAAATAACGTTGAAATTATCTCGTACAGTACAAATTTATGAATCGAAAATTGGCACCGTGCGTTTCTGTAACCGAAGTGGAACACTGCGAAGGAATGTGTTACATGAAAGAAGTTGCTGTCAAAAACATTACCTGCCAGTAAGTTTGAAACAAGAAAAATTAAGCTTTTCTGCAACACATGAATTTATTTTAAGATTTCCATTCCTGCCTCAAAAACACGAAAACAACTGTATTGCCAACCAAGAAACCTGCGAATACCTCGGAGTACTAAACGACATAACCACACAAGTAAACGTGCACACCGATTGCCACTGTCCGAGAGAATGCGAAAAAACAATGGTCACTTCGCACTATTTCTTCCGCGACAAACAAGATAAATCGATCGAAATCTACTCGTTCAGCAACTGGATTCGTAGTTTCACGGAATACTATTTCTACGACTTTATCGCTTTCATGTGTGACATTGGAGGTTCTCTGTCGTTTTACTTGGGAGTGTCTTGTTTGTCGATGATCGATATAACTATTCACATCGTGAGGATGCTCAAGAAACGGCTCGTACTCTGTTTGAAAAAGAAGAATCGGTTTGAAACCATAGTTAATCACACTGCCGAGAAAATAATCAATCGAGAAATGAAAATGTACCAGCAATTCAATTTGATCGTCAGTTTCAAGCGGATGTTTTTCCTAGTCATGTCTTGTGTGTGCCTGTATTTTATTTACGAACAAATCGTGACATTCAGAGCGTATTCGACATTTGAGACTATTGAACTTGTGCAGGAAGTATATATTCAAATTCCACCTTTTGTCATTTGCGCCGAATCCCAAGAGATTTATACGGAAAAAAAGAAAATCAAAGAGAAGAAACGGCTGGATGATATTTGTGTGGAAGATGTCGATATTTTGGAATTACTCGACGAACCGTCAGACTATAACGCCAGTGCTGACACTTTGTGGGAGGAAAGTGGTGAAATGGAGAACTTTGAAGACGCAGAAGTGAGACTGAACCTAGTTTAAGATATTAATTTCAAGGGTGATTTTCAAAAATATAACTGTTTTTTCGTTTTTTCTTTGCTAAGGGGGTGATGGACGCAATTTTAAACCTGATGAAAAATGTAATTTACAAATTTGCGAATAGGACTTATTTGTCGACAGCTTTTGGAAACTGCGTACACTTTGAATCAGGTGCTTTGTATATTTTGAATACTTTAGTTTGTAATATTGGAATAAAAATAACTAAATTGTATCTTTCAGAGCCCATCAAATACACTGTAAAGGACACTGCTGTGTATGTAGCCTATCAGTCGCAGGGATTGCAATGCAACTCTCAATCCAAAGTATAAGTCCACTTTGCACGTTGCACGCAGGACCGGATTAAGCTGTTTTGGGGTCATAGACAAATTTTTTTCCCAGACTCCTTTTAGCATAAATTAAACCCGTAAATGTTTTTGGCTAAAACTGAATTTTTTGGTCTAATTATTAATTCTTTGGCCTAAAATTAGATTTTTTTGACCTAAAATTAGATTTTTTTGACCTAAAATTAGATTTTTTTGACCTAAAATTAGATTTTTTGACCTAAAGTTAGATTTTTCGGCCTAAAATTAGATTTTTCAGCCTAAAATTAAACTTTTTTGACCTAAAAATGAATTTTATTGGTCTAAAATAATTTTTTTTGGCCTGAATTGCATTTTTTGAGGGACCCTGACCCGGACCCCTATGCTATAATTTGCCCCTGGTTGCACCTACAAGTACTACAGGCATCTTGATGCTAAATTCGTACGTCGCATCAGCGCATCCCATTCTACGCAGATGATTTTCTAATTCAAGTTGTTATTTAGCAGTATTAAGTCTAATTTTAGGCCTAATAATGTTAATATAAAGTAAATAAACAACAATAAACTCATTACTAAAATAATTTACAGCTAGTACCAAAATATTTTTATTTATTTACCTTATAATAATTTAATGATTATTTTCAGATATTTTTAACGCACACAGGCAAAAGAATTAATCACAATCTCTTGGCATTCCAACCCCACAACTCATTGCTGACAATAAGATTTTTCAAGCAAACAGTGAGTGGTATTTACAAAACAATAATTAAAAATTGACTCTCATGTAAATGATACTGCAGATTCTGAGGAAATATTCGCCAATAAACCCATGCACGTCAAAGGATCAATTTGAGAAATGTGAAACTGATTGCCTCGCAAATAAGTTGGGGAAAGAAAACGCCAAATGCAGGTGAATTAATTTATAATAACCGCTTGAATAAATTTTAATTAATTGTCATTTTTACTGAACAGATTACCATTCTTCGGTCCATCATCTTTACCCGTGTGCAACACATCGGTTTCGGCTAAGGCGGCAAGAAAATCGTATTTAAACGTTTATTCGAACACCGATGTCAATCACGTTTGCAAATGTCATCACATGTGTAATGAGACAGTGTACACTGCGCTTAGCGAATATATTCAATCGTACCAGTTCAATGACATAATTGTAACTAATCTGCAGTTTACGAGCAACATAAATGAGATATTTAAACAAAAATTTGTAATGCCACTTGAAAAATGCATCTGTGATATTGGGTCAATTTTAGGATTTTTTCTTGGAATGTCAGTTCTTTCATTCCTAGATTTATTGCAAACTGTGTGCCTCATCACTAACGATAAGATGTTTTCAAAATAATTCGTGTAAGGGTTCATACATACAGTGGGGGGCAAAACTAAGTTAACAAATGTGACATCATGTTGAATTTCATGGCTGTATATCGGGAAATAAGGAGGGAAACCAATGGAATTTTAATTGAATACTTGTCCAACATTCTGCTTTGTTCACCTAAAATTTTATGAAAATTTATCCATTAGTTCTGTAGAAAAAAAATATTTTGTGAAGTGACAAAATTAAGAGGCAAAAGTAAGTTAACAAACTGTGTTAACTATCGAGAAACCTTACAATTGTGGTCTGTTAATGCTTTGTTGACCCTCCTTTAGCTTGTAGTATTGCTTTCAGTCATTCAGACATACTTTCGAGCAATTTCAGTAGCACTGATGATGATATTTTACACCGAACATCACGAAATGCTAATTTCAACCATGAAACATTTTTTTTTAACTCTAGAGGAATTTTTTAGTCCAAATCGAGAAATCATCTCACAAATGTTCATTTGGATTAAGGTTAAAATAACTGAGAAGGCCATTGAAATTGTCTGATTTTTTTTTGGTATGAAATCCTCTCGTATGTCTTATGTTGTGTTATTTGTTATAATTATAATTATAATTATAAAATGTAGTTGAATTGCTTCTTACGTTTTTTTTAAAATGTGTATTACACCTTATGAAACTCGAACTCGATCTTTGAAAAGTGTCTAGAAGTGGAGTCATTCATGTTAGTTTTGTTATTGTTTTTGTATTTATGTCAGTAGTGTTAGTGATGAATTTAGCCACTAGAGTGTGAACCTGTAAAGGGGATTTTTTGTAATTAGATAGTTTATTAAAGTGGTATGAATTCCACAGGAGTGCGAATGAATTGCTCTAAGTATATGAACTCACAATCCATGATAACAAGTTTTCAGCATATAAATATTACAAAACTACTTTGGTTCTTCACAATTGCAAATATGGATGTACTAACAATTCAGTTGCAGACTTGATGTAACTTTGTGTTTGCAGTAGATAACATTAAAGAACAAAATATTATGTATGTCAAGGTGACAGACTAATTTAATCTTGTGTACAAACCATTGACCGTCCCTTTGAAAGCTTTGCGGAGATGCCGCGTCTTGCTCAATTATTATCTCCAAAGCAAACTAAAATATCTATAAATTAGTAATGATTTTAAGACCACTAATCACTATAGCTGTTAATTTGTAGCGACATCCGTCGTAGAAATGTTTATTTCAGCTATTTGCTGTCTCTTTTTCATTAACATTTGCATCATTATGACCGGTGTTTATGGTACTACCGGGATTTATGTAGTTATTTACTTTAAACTATATTTTATTCTACTATTAATTATATAGCACCATTACAAACAACTGAATTGAGGGAAATAGGCAGACAGGATGGTGAAGACAAGACAAAGGAAAATGATAGTCGAGCATCGAAAAGGTTCTATATTTTTCTGGAACATCTCAATTTCAAAAGATACAAATTGACCCGCCCAGGTGTAAATGAGATATTATTTTTTTGTGCAGGTTCAAAATGACGATTTCGAGTGAGAGTAAAAAACAAAGAAATGGTTCTTCTTATTGGTTCCACCAAAACCAATCGTCAGCATTTGAATATGAGTTAAAAAGTAAAAAACTTGTATAGATTTCATGTTCTAGACTCTATCCAGAGACTTTCTGATGAATGAAGGTATCTGTAAGGAGACTGAAACCTCAATATCATGATGTAGACAAAGCAATAAGAACTCACTGCTGGTATTTTGGAATATAGCATTAGCAGATGATGTCAATAGCAATCCGGAGCATCAATTTGTTACTGTGGGTACCTTGGAGGATTCTATGAAAATTCAGGAAATTAAGATTGATTTATATAAACAAGAGATGCTAGCTCCGCAGTTGGAACAGCGTAAGAAGATAGAAGACTTAGAACACAATTATGGTAGTACAATACCAGAAAATTAGAAAGGTATAGTCTTGTTCGAGTCAAAAAGAGTCCTAAATCCCATTGGTCGAGCCATTTTATTGGTGTAGTGATCCAAAAACTAGACCCAAAGACCAGAATTACATTACAATGTACGACATTGTAATCGATTACCTATTGTTTGCTTTCCAGACAAAGCAACCAATAAACAAAACAAACATGAGTTTGACATTTATATGTGCATAAAACTTTATTTCATAAATGGAAATAATATTTTTTAATAGAACAAATCGAAATTATATTAACTTACGAGTAAACGGTCATAACTATCACAAAAATAAATAAAAATCAAAACTATTTCTCCTAGTGTTAGTTAGTAGTAATGAGGCTCGACCAATAGGATTTAGGACTCTTTTTGATTTGAACAAGACTATAGCAATTAAAAAAAATAATTAAATTTTGCAATTATATGATGTTGAGTAAAGCAAATGTTCAAATTGATTCTTCAATCCATCAAATTCTATTTTATACTGAATTCTTCCATTTAAAATTTATTTTTAGATGTCTTAAGAGAATTCATAAATGAATCTTCAACCAACTTGGAATTGCAAACAGGTAATAACCATGGTTGGTCTCAAGTGCCAAATTCATGGTTAAACCTCATAAAAATATTATGACTGTAAATTAAAGATTGGTAACTTAAATTTTAGAAAAGAAATTTCTTGAAGCAAATGGAGCACTGAACGATAAGACGAATGAACTTGAGAAAACACTAGCAATCCAAAGCAACGCATTAGGTATTGTATAATATTCTTAAAACTATCATTTCTAACTTCCACGTAATCATGTAATCGTGCTGTAGATACACTTCGTACACAACAAGTAGAGCAGTCTGATAAGATGGAAAAATACGAGAAAAAATTGTCATCAACGCACAGTAAGTTGTGATGTTTCGGGACTTCTCTCGGTGGGTTCTTGTCGGTTAATGAAAACCAACTCAAAATAATTTGAAGTCTCTTGGGCACAAAATGTTTTCGGAACCTTTTACTAGCTAAGCAAAACAGCAACTGTACAAGCATAATGTTTTGATTTAAAAGGTAAACTAATATAACAAAAGAACAATACTATGACACACATGACGGAACGTACGGTAACTAAAAAAACTCTTCAAAAGTTATTATCTGAAAGTTGTCCAATGTCACTGCAAGTTTTGCAGAAGCTGTACAGTGAAGTGTCACTGTCAATGGGGCAACACTTTAAACCAAAAAAACTATTCTCACAAGTCAGTGTATTCCCTTTTTTTATTACATAACATTTTGTCTCATCTAGGTGAACTGGAAAAACTATGCAACAAAAAAGACCAAGAAATAATAGACTTGAAAAACCAACTGGCATCAAAACATTCTTCATTTCAATACATCTGGAAAATTGGCAACTTTGCAAATGTTTTACAGTCTGGAAAATCTGGCAAAACTCTAAACAGTGACCATTTTTCCAGCTCAGAGTATGGATATAAAATGCGACTGGTGCTGCATCCCTATGGGAAAGCTGATGGAAGGCATACTCATATGTCTATATACATTGAAGGGATCAGTGGCACATATGATGCAGCGCTGGTCTGGCCCATGCACTACAATGGTGAGCTTACTGTGGTGGATCAATCAAAAGATATTAAGGATCCTCACGCTTATCGATATAAATCTGGTAACCAAAGCTTAGCGAGAACACCGTTAAGCGGGTTTTCGGTGAGCTGGTTAATACCAAAGTTAATAGCGTTGGATACACTTAAAAAGTTTAATACTTATGTAGTTGATGATACAATGTTTATTAAACTGGTGATGACGTTGTATTCGGGGGAAGGCGGTAGCATAACCATTTGATGACCAACTTGGTGATTTGTAGATGAAGTTGAAATTTAAAATTGATGTATCAGGAAAATAAAATTAGTTTCTATTGAAAATAAAATATAGAATTCTTCGAATAATGGCGACTTTTCTTTCTTTTTCTTTTCTTTTCGTGATCTGACTTCCAATAACTCCACAGTGTTGGAGGGGGGAGTTTGTACGCAACACAAAAGGCACGATAGTACGCAGTTTTAAGCCTTTATACAGTGTAGTCAAATTATTGCCACAGCCAATGGCTGATGAAGCCACAGAAGCCACAGAAGAGGGTGATACATGGCCTTCTGGGTGACCACAACAGTGATTTAAATTGATATGATTTTTTATTGACTTTAATTGAAGTTGATATACTGGAGTTAAGTTTATTTTATTTTATTTGCAGTAGACAACATTTTAAAAAATTGTATAAAAAAAAGTTAAAAAAATTACATTTAAAAAATTGCACAAAATAAACATAGATGACATTGAAATCTGTCAATCTGTGTCAAAACTAGTTTGCCGCATGAACAAAAGCTTTGCCGCCTCACAAAGCTCCCCCTGAGATGCCGCCGTGCTCAATTCTTATCTCTTAAAACAGTTTTATCACTATTTGAATGCAGAGCTTCTAATAGCGACTTTTACATTACAGAAATGCTTTTTTCACCCGTTTTCCATCTTTTTTTAAATTTCATTTTGTGTCATTACCACCGGTGTTTATGGTGTTACTATTTATCCAATTATAGTTATTTACTTACAACTTTCTTGTACTTTTACAGCTTCATTCGTTAACGAATTGAGGGAAATAGGCAAGCAGTATGGTGAAAACAAAACAAGCGAAGATGATGCCCAAACATCGAAAAGGTAAAGTGTTTGGAAATATTTAAGTTCCAAAAGATCCACCGTGAAAATTGAACATCTAACCAATGAAATGTAGATCTTTTCTTAACATTTCCCACATGTTTTCCACACAGGAAATCTCTCTTCGTTTTGCAGTGATACTCCGTATGTATTATCCATAAAATGAGCACCCAACCGCTTTGGTATTTTTATACGAAAGCAGACAATATTTGCCCACTTTTAGTGTTTACTTGCTCGAGTGTAAATGAGATCTTATTATTTTAATGCAGGTTCAAAATGACAATTTTGAGTGACAGTGAAAAACAAGGAAATGGTTCTTCTTACTGGTTCCATCAGGCCCAATCGTCAGCATTTGAATATGAGTCAAAAAGTAGAAACTCTGCATTGAGAGTGACACCTCAATAGCGTAATAATTATTCTCTTCTCTATAATGAGTGTTGGTATGTGATTACAGCATCAGCAGATGATGTCAACAACAATCTGGATGTAGATTCCAATCGCTTTTAGTTGGTCTTTCTAAAGTCTCTGGCTTCTTTGTAATTTAAGTGTATGTTTTGAAATAAATCTGCAGCTTGCTTCCACCATGAATTTTGTACACTCAGTGGGGTTAAACTTTATTGTCTTCAAAAAGATATATACAAAAACGCTCCTATTGGAGCACCACTAATCCGATAATTGGCTTCAGCTGCATTCCTAGAAGGAGAGCTGAAGCCAGGTCATGTGACAATAATTTAACCCTCTTTAAATAAAAGGTTAATGACACTAAATGTGAAAGATAAACATGTTAAAATTGAATACGAAATATTAAATTGAGTTTTACAGAATAATAAACGATAGAACACTAAAAGGAATACATCCAAATCGGAATATATAAATCAAATAAAATGACATTAAAATACTAGAACAATTGAATAAAAAATACACAAACACCAATGCAAAGTTATCAAGTTAAGAAATATGAAATAAAGTAAATGACATTGAAACATTACATCAAAAGGAAATAAAAATACACAAATATTAAATGTGGGATAAAATACTAAATAACAAATAAAATCAACACATTAAAGGGAATGTGAACAGTAAAACGTCAGTTTTCACACTCCCCCCCGCGCCGATCTCACTTTGAACTTCCAAATGGACCAAACGCTGAATCGGACGCCTCAACTTAGCCCCACCCGAAGTAACAAGCTCGCGTGATCGGACTTTGCCATCTCTTCCAACGCGCACTTCAGTAATACGGCCCATCTTCCACTGGAGCCGGGGTCGGCCTTGTTCTTCAACCAACACGACGTCGCCTGCTTCCAATTCGAGGAGTCCCGACTTTCCAGACTGTGTTTTCAAATCTGTTAGGTATTCTTTTTGCCAACGACTCCAAAAAGAAAGCAGGGTTTTTTGACGATGACGCCATTGTCGGATAAAGGCTTCTTGTGTCGGCTCGATTTGGTTGATGTAACTAGGGTCCGGCAAGAATGTAACTCTTTCTCCCGTCAAGAAATGGGCAGGAGTTAGGCTCTCAGGTTCATCGGGCTTCTCATAAACGTAGGTTAGCGGACGATGATTCAACACAGCTTCCACTTGGGTGAGGAGAGTGTTCAATTGGAAAAAGTTTAATGATGCAGTCCCAATAATTTTCTTCAAGCAGGATTTGACTGTCTTCACCATCCTTTCCCAAAATCCCCCCCACCACGGGCTATGTTCAACTATAAACTTCCAATTGATCCCTTTGTTGCATAGATAATTCTTGAACGACTCATCCTTGGTATTGTTCAATAATGCAGCCAATTCTTTGTTGGTACGGCGAAAAGTTGTCCCGTTGTCGCTATATAATGTCTTTGGTAGTCCACGGCGACTCACAAATCGTTCGAACGCGTCGACAAAATCAGGCGTGTTGAGCGAGGGCACCAATTCGAGATGCACCGCTCGGATGTTAGCACAAGTAAACAGTGCGATGTATGCCTTTGTTTTGCGTCCTCTTATGTACAGGGGTCCCGCGAAGTCGACTCCTGTGACCGCAAATGGCTCGCAACGGGTGATTCTGTCAAATGGCAGCAATCCGGGTGATTCTTGCATCAATTTTCCCTGCACCTTCTTGCACGTGACACATCGACTTAACGTTGACTTTAAGGTTCTCCTTGCGGCCGGTGTCCAGTATGACTCTCTAAATTGGGCGAGCGTTGCTGTCAAACCGCAGTGGAGAACCTGTGAATGAGAATGCGAAAATATTAGTTTGGTCAATTTGCATTTTTGTGGTAACACGATAGGTTGCGTTGCTGTTTGTTCATCTTTGGAGGTTTGTAGTCTGGTCCTCAGTCTCATCATTCCATTTGCATCGATGAACGGGTTAAGCAGCTTTAATTTGGATGCTGCCATCAATGGTTTCCCCTCGGTCAGTTGCTTCATTTCTGCGGCGTAGTGTTGCCGTTGTGAAGCGATGATCAATTTTTGCTTTGCCGTCACGAGTTCCTCTGCATTCAAAACCCCTTGTTGACGGTGTCCGCTGTCGGCTTTTTGTTTTGAGTTGTGTGCGAAACGATAGCACCAGGCCCACACTCGACACGTGCGTAAGTACGACCTAGAAATTGGAAATGCAATGTTTTGATTATTTTTTTGTTGAACTGCATTCGCGTGGGTTTCTCCGCTTGGCTCCTCGTGTTCGTCAGCCTCGCTGTCCAATTCGTCTGGGTCTATGGTTAATTCCATCTTATTATTTGGCCAGTTCTCTTGTTCTTCACTTAGCCATTTTGGCCCTTTCCACCACAGTTCGTCATTTGTCAGCTCCGCTGCATCAATGCCTCTTGTCAGTCGGTCGGCTAGATTTTCCGGGCCCGCGACGTGTTTCCATGCTTTTACATGCGGTTTTTCTCTGATTTCGATCGCTCGATTGTTTATAAACGTTGGTGGTCGCTTGGATGTGTTTGTTATCCAATGCAAGCAGATCTGACTGTCGGTCCAGTAATGGTATCGGTTGCAGTCCATCACCTCCATTAATTGGTCTCTGAGGCGTACTGCAAGAAGGGCGCCCATTAGTTCTAGTTTGGGCAGCGTCAATTGTTTTACTGGAGCCACTCTAGATTTAGAAAATAAAAAACTTATTATTATTAAATTTTCTTCCTTTCTGCGCATATAAGCCACAGCGCCATAAGCTCTCGGGCTGGCGTCGCAGAATATGTGAATTTCGTTTTCTTGATGTGGTTTAAATCCAATCCATCTTGGCAGTTGGAGTTCTCTTAATTTGGGGATTTGTTTCGCCCATTTTTCCCAAGTTTCTTGCATTTCTTCATTTAATTTTTCGTCCCACTTCAATTTTCTTAGCCATAAAGTTTGGAAAAAAATCTTTGCCGTGATGGTGAAGGGACTCGCAAAACCCAATGGGTCGAAAATCTGTGCTGTTATGCATATGACTCTTCGTTTGGTGATTTGTTTGGTTCCAACGTCTTCTGCAATTTCTACAGCAAGGCCTATCTGGTCTGAGTTTGGACTCCATCGCAATCCCAAAACCTTGGTTTCCTCGTCGTTCATCAGGTCACGGTCGGATGGGACTTCTCGTCGCATTATTGCTCGCAATTTGGTCGAATTTGTCTGCCATTTCACGAACTCCATTCCCGCTGCGGCTATGATGACGCGCGCCTATCGAAAAATTTCCTCTGCCTTTTTCTCGCTGTCCAGGGAAGATATCAAATCGTCCATGTAGAGAAATCGATTTATGAATTCGACGGCTAGTGGAAATTCGTCTTTAAATTTCTTCAAATGGTGCTTTATGGTCGCACTCAGCAGGAATGGGCTGGGGGCGGCTCCGAACAGCACTCGAGTTTGGCGTAAAATCTTGATTATTGCTCGTCCAATTCCGTCCCACAGTTCATCGATCCAAAAAAAGCGGGTTGCATCGCAATCCTTCATGGCAATCTCTATCTGATGAAATGCTTTCTTGATATCGGCTATTAATGCAAACTCATGAATTCGAAATTTCAGCAAAACAAAAATCAAAGACGGGAGTAGATTGGCTCCCTTTGATAAACAGTCATTTAGAGACAATTGGCCCTTTTTATGTGAAGAAGCGTCGAATACTATTCGCAATTTGGTCGTCACTCGATTTTCCTTGACCACAGGCCTGTGTGGCATGTAGTAAACGGGACCGGGAATTTCGCCTTTTGGCACCTCTTCAACAATGTTCTGCTCGATCTGCTCATCAATGACTTTTTTATACTCGAGATATAAATTGGGCTGCTTACAGAAACGACGTATCAAATTGAGAAATCTCTGCTCGGCGATTTGGTAGTTGTCAGCGAGCTCATCCGGATTCACTGTCCACGGCAGTTGGACGGAATAATGGCTTCCTGTCCAGTTGATGGTTTGATCGAATTTTTTCATTATCTCCTCATCTCCCATGGTGGTCATGGACTCGTGCTGGACTCCAATCGATTCAAGCTCCCAAAATTTTCGTAACAGGTCGTCTGTGGAAGGAATAATAGTTATTTTGTTGGCCTGTGTCGGCGACGCGATGAGTTGTGTCCCCTGCGTCGTTTGTCCGTGCAACGTCCATCCCAAAATTGTGTTTACAGCAGCCAAATTTTCCTCGATAAATTTAGATTGACCCGTGGTAATTTTGTTGTAATGATCCACGCCAAGCAGAATGTCTACTTCGCTCGAATGCAAGGCGGCCTGTCTGCAGTTCACTTGGATTCCCAAGTCTTTTAATTTGCTGCTTAACTGGGGGGTCGGAATTTCAGTTGAAGTGGTCGTGCATCGTGGCGTTTCAATTGCGTCGATTAATATGGCTGGAGATGTTCCATTGATCGGTTGTATCTTCACCTGGACTCGGTTTCTCACTTCCATCTTGGGATGCTGACCAAAGGTGGCGAGGTTTATTTTCTCCGTGCCCAATTTTTTCAATTTTAATTTCTGGGCCACGTCGGCGCGAATAAACGTGCGTTGCGCCCCGCCGTCTATGTAGCAGACACCCCTGGTTTGCAGCTTCTCTCCGCTTAATTGTGCCATTTGAATCATCAAAAACTCGACAGCTGGTCGGTTTACGCTGACAACTGCATTTTGTTTAATTTCAGTCACCTCAATTTGTCTGTCGGAACTTGATTCGTTGTTTGCTGTCGATTTTGGCTTGGTGCACAAATATGTGTGGTGCTGTCCCTCGCATCGAAAGCACTTCATTGACGTGCGGCATTCTTTGGTCGGGTGCGGTGTTCGTCCGAGACACCGAAAACAAACGTTTTTTGCTTTTAGTTTTGCCATTCGCTCCTCGGCGTTGAGTGGGCAGACTTTTCGATCATGGCTCTTCGATTCGCAAAATTGGCAGGATTTGACAGCAATCGACATCATCGACGCGAAGCTTTCTTGGACTCTCTTGTCTTTCCTGTCGAATCGTTTCTTCTCCTTCTTGAAGCTCGGAGCGTCGGGAGTCACGTTCGATTTTTGATGTGATGCAGTCTGTTTTGATTGGCTCGCCATCATTTCGTATTGTGCTTCTTTCGTCACGAAATCGTGCAGCCAGTTCATGAGGCGGGGGACCGATCGTTCCGCAGCGTTCTCTCGATCATATTCACGCATTAGTGTGCGTGGGATTGCTGTGGCCAGTGTGGGAAACAGCGTCCTTTGATACTCCTCGAGGCCCACGTCGATGTTGCTCAAATTCTTGATGTTTATCTCGACGTGACGGTGCAAACGCTGCAGTCCAGCATGATCCTTTTCGTCTTTTACTGCAGGCAAAACGGATAAATTATTTATAAATCGATTTTCAAGCAAAAGTTTATCGCCATATTTCTTTTTTAGGCGATCAACTGCAACCAGGTAATTTGGTACAGTAATTTCTAACGCTTTGATGTCATTCAAAGCGTCCCCGTGCAGATACGTGCGCAGGTGAAGCAACTTATTTATATTGTCCAACTGTGTATCGTCTCCATACTGCACGCTAAATGTTCTCCAGAACCCACTCCAATCCTCTGGCCGCCTACCGTCAAATTTTGGCACTTCCAACGGTTTTCGTTTTATAGAATTGTTAATTGTTGGGTTCAATGGTAGCGGTAAATTTTGCGGCACAGCGGGCTGAACTGGATAATTCCGAGCAGTGTACGTCATAATGGCGGCTCTAGTTGATGCAGCGCGGTCCTCTATGGCGTCGATCGCGTTGCTCACCTCGTCCACCTCAAGGTCATTTTTTGCCAAGTCCATGGCCAAATCACTGGCTTTTGTAACGCGGAGCATTTTCCCCGCCAGTTGATCTGTCCAGATGCTGAGCACGTCTTTGGTCACCACCGGCACGCCAGCAAAGGCAGTTGTGATGGCGGCCATTAATGTCTCTGCAGCCTGGATGGCTGTGGTCAAGGCCCTTCTCTTCAATTCAAATTTCGGAGGCATTTTTTTACTTGCAGTTTGGGGTACTCCCGGGTTTCGGCACCAAAATGTAGATTCCAATCGCTTTTAGTTGGTCTTTCTAAAGTCTCTGGCTTCTTTGTAATTTAACTGTATGTTTTGAAATAAATCTGCAGCTTGCTTCCACCATGAATTTTGTACACTCACTGGGGTTAAACTTTATTGTCTTCAAAAAGATATATACAAAAACGCTCCTATTGGAGCACCACTAATCCGATAATTGGCTTCAGCTGCATTCCTAGAAGGAGAGCTGAAGCCAGGTCATGTGACAATAATTTAACCCTCTTTAAATAAAAGGTTAATGACACTAAATGTGAAGATAAACATGTTAAAATTGAATACGAAATATTAAATTGAGTTTTACAGAATAATAAACGATAGAACACTAAAAGGAATACATCCAAATCGGAATATATAAATCAAATAAAATGACATTAAAATACTAGAACAATTGAATAAAAAATACACAAACACCAATGCAAAGTTATCAAGTTAAGAAATATGAAATAAAGTAAATGACATTGAAACATTACATCAAAAGGAAATAAAAATACACAAATATTAAATGTGGGATAAAATACTAAATAACAAATAAAATCAACACATTAAAGGGAATGTGAACAGTAAAACGTCAGTTTTCACACTGGAGCAGCAATTTATTACTGTGAAAATGTTGGAGGATTCTCTAAAAATTCAAGACATGAAGATTGATTCATATGAACAAGAGATGGTGAGACAACAAAAGAAGATAGATGAATTAGAACACAATTTTGGTGTGTGAAGTGTCACTGGATGGGTGAAGATAGGGTTTCTCTACTGGTATTTACCGGTATCAAAAACCGGCATTTTTTAAAGAAAATACTGAATATTGAATACCGTCTTTAGTTCGGTATTGGTACCGATATCTTCATTAGAGGTCGCTGCAATAGTGACATTTATAACGCATGTTGAATAACATTTTTTTAAACATAAAAATGCGAAGTTATTGATTTTTATAACTTAAAAATGTGAATTTTTTTATTTTTATCTGTAAAAGTTAGAAATTAATTGATTTTTTAAAATGAGAGTTTATCGAATTTCTTAACTTAAAAACTCTCAATTTATCAATTTAAAAAAAAAAAATTAATTTCAACTAATAAAACAAACACCTGATAATCTAACAAGTAACAACCCTACATTCATCAAACGATATTTAATGATATTTAATGATATTTAAAAAAAAATAAACAAAATCTACAATTAAGACATTACGATTAAAATAAAAATAATTAACATTGTAGCTATTTTATTTTACTTTATTACCGAAAAATACCGGTTTACCGGTTTTTTGTATATCAAATATCAAAATATCGATTTTACCAAAAGTCCCGATTTGGAGAAACCCTAGAAGGGGCGCATTGCAAATTTGATTGTAATTTATCTAAGCTTGTTTGCTAAATGAATTAATTTCCAGTTGCATATAATTACATTCTCTCATTTAGGTAAAATTGAAAAATTATACAACCAAACATCACAAGAAATAACAGAGTTGGAAAACAAACTAGCATCAAATTCAAAACATTCGTCATTTCAATTCATCTGGAAAATTACCAATGACGTTTACGAAAGAATAAAGGATGTAGTAGCAGGCAGTTATATAGCCAGTATACTGCTGAGGTTAGTATAATGGATCAGAGTGGAAGTAAGGATCCTAATGCTTGCCGGGGATGGGATACTTGGGTCGAAATGTAATAAGGTCGAAACAGGATTTCGACCTTAGTCATTTCGACCCTCGTCATTTCAAGAGAAGTAATTTCGACCTTATTCATGAATAAGGTAAATAAAGGATTTCGACCTTAGTCATTTCGACCTTATTCATGAATAAGGTAGAAACAGGATTTCGACCTTATTCATTTCGACCCTAGTCATTTCTGTATATGTAATTTCGACCTTATTCATGAATAAGGTCAAAACACAAAATTTTTATATGAATAAGGTCGAAACTCAAAAACACAAAATTTTTATATGAATAATGTCGAAACTCAAAAACTTTCAAACACGAGAATTTCACACGATAATCTCGTGTCTTCTCTCGTTCTGTAATAACATAAAAAATGTTTTTTATCACATGTTTTTGTATTTTCAGGAAACCAGAGCTTCTAGAACTAACCTTTTCTCATATTCTCATTTATTATGTAAATAAGTAATAAAATAACTTCATTTTAGCCTAAATAAATTTGTTTTCATTTTGATTTTGATTTCATTTTTTTTTGGAACGGTAATTGGCACTATAAACTGAGTTACTACTGGTAACACACTGGCCTGATCAAGTAATAGAAAAAACACGGCCCAAAACACCGTATCTATTAGAAAATGCGCGCCGGCAGGCTGCTTAGCGCATTTACCCGGTGCTTCACTGCAGCACATTGACGCCATTTTTTTTCGGTTTTTCACCGTTTTTTATGCTTTTCAAGTGGTTTTAACTCGTTTTTATCATTTTTTTTTATGATTTCTTAGGGTTTTTTTCATTTTTAAATCGATTTTTACAGTTTTTAATGTTTTTTTCCCATTTTTTTTCGGTTTTTTGGTGATTTTTCAGGGTTTTTTTAAGTTTTAATCGGTTTTTCATAGTTTTTAATATTTTATTTGGTTTTAATCGGTGTTTTATGATCTTTTACGTGTTTTTCCAGTTTTTATAGAGTTTCTTACTATTTTTTACGTGTGTTTTTAAAAAAAACATTTTTTATGTTATTACAGAACGAGAGAAGACACGAGATTATCGTGTGAAATTCTCGTGTTTTGAGTTTTTGAGTTTCGACCTTATTCATATAAAAATTTTGTGTTTTTGAGTTTCGACCTTATTCATATAAAAATTTTGTGTTTTTTGAGTTTCGACCTTATTCATATAAAAATTTTGAGTTTCGACCTTATTCATGAATGAGATAAAAAAAAAGGATTTCGACCTTAGTCATTTCGACCTTATTCATGAATAAGGTAGAAACAGGATTTCGACCTTATTCATTTCGACCTTAGTCATTTCTGTATAAGTAATTTCGACTTTAATCATTTCGACCTTAGTTACACGAGACTAAGAAAATATTTTATGAAAAGGAATAATTTCGACCTTAGTTATTTCGACCTTAGTATGAAATCCCGCTTGCCGTTGTAAATCTGGTAACGAAAGCCTAGCCAGAGCTATACCACCTAATAAGGTCACGCAGGGCTGGGAAGCATCAAATGTTATGAATATGGATTCAGTTGAATTTTCCAAAGCTTATTTCATAGATGGGGTGATGTACATCAAACTTGTTATGACAATAAATTCTCAACTATAATTTGTCGTCATTTGTAGTAAATTGTCTTCTCACAGTTTACTTATATCACAGTCCGTAGAAAGAATGGTCGACTGTCTCCTTTGGTCTTTGGAGAGTGGCACTGTAGTACCTAATCTGCCACCAGAGCGTGTTGCAAACGCATGTGGTTCTAACCAGAGAGTCTCATTGGCCAGTGCGAATGGTTTTATATTTGCATTAATTTTTTTTTTTTAGTTTTATTTTTTATTACATGTTTATTTTATTTTCCTAAGAGAACAAGAAATGAAATTTCGGATCATTATTTACTTTATTTATTTTTATTTTGGGTTGTAACACGATAAAATGGAGAGCGTGTTGCGATTCCAACGCCACCTAGTGGTAAAATACTGAATGATTCGACTTTAATCTGAGTCAGCCGACCATTCTTTCTATGGACTGTGACTGTGCTTATACTAATAATAGTCAGATTGAATAAATGCTTTTCAATTAAATATACATACGAGTTATTATGACGATAAATTTGAAATAAATTTGTGATTTATCAATAAATTTATTTTTCATTTATAAACAACACCGCAATGCCAAACTAAGAATAAATTGGTTAAATTAATTAATTAATTTAAGATTTAACAAAAACAATTTATTTTTATTCGTAATAAATTTTAATCAAGAATAAATGCCAACAATGCCTAAAATGTCACCCAAAGTTTGAATATTGCTACAACAGGCGGCGCCTCACACCACGAATACAGGTTTACTGTATTCGTGCTCACATTACACCACGACATAAACAAACACTAAAAAATAGAGGACGAAAATTCGGTTTAGGCCCTACAAAATTCACAGTGGGAAACAACAGCAGTTTGCCGATCAAATCCAACAAAAGAGTCCGATGGAGCGACACTAACGGATACTTATCGACGGCCGAAAAAACTCGGCAAGAAACACATCACAAATTATTCATGTCTTATCTATACACTTCAAGAGAGTCCATACCCGATAAAGATAAAGTCGTTCTCAACTGCGAAGAAGGACTCGTCAATGCCCACAAATTGCTGTTAAAAGCTAGCAGCGACTACTTCCTAGCGATATTGAGCGAAGGCAGCTTGGAGAACGAACAAAACATGATTTCCCTTCCCGACACATCGACGGAAATCGCCAACATCGTCATCAAATTCGTCTACGAGCAAGACATTCCCGAAATGATTTATTGAGATTTAACTAATTTAGAATTTTTATTAAAAAAGAAATATCAAATTTTATATTTGGAAAGTTGTTATTTACTGATGGGAAACTCATATTTTACATTTGGAAATCTTAACTTTACTGGTTGAGAAATATGTGTTTAACTGTTTGGAAATTTAATATATCATGCTATGAAAAGTAGTTTGAAACGGTTGCATTCAGTGTTGGAAAGTCATTGGAAATTTGATGTTTGTACAATTTGGAAAATATAACTTTCGGGTTTGGAAATATCGCATTTCAGTTATATTTCCAAAATATTTTATCGACAAAAATCTATTTTTTTTTGCAGTGCAACTCAACAATCTGGAGTATGTGTCCCACCCCATAGCTAAGATCATACCATCACTTGGCATTTTCAACCTATTTTCACCAATTTTCGCAATATTTCAGCCGAAAAACGGCCTAGTCTTTTCTTCCCTGTCTAGTGGAAACCTACAGGGGTCACACTGTGTCAACGGCATTTTTTTTGGCCCTAAAACGGCATTTTCAGCACTAACACGACATTTTCAGCCCAAAATAACATGCCCAAATTTCAAACACAAACACACCTAAAAACTAACAAATTTTCGTGATTGGCTGTTTATAATTTAAATATCAATAAAATGCATCATTTCAAAGAAAGCTGTTTTTATTTAGACGACTAATCTTAAATTGTAACTACCGGTAAACTACGTTCATGCGCATTTTCCGCGTTTAACTAAAATTATGTCGAACTAATAAGTATACCTAAGATAAGAAAGAATGTAAAAGATAAAGGTGCTTACACACAAATGTAGTTTTTGTTCTAATATGTTGGAGGCATAAAAATGGAGACGCGTGGTTGTTAGGTGAAAATATTAACAGTGATGGTTTTAATCTTAAACAGATGTTAAAAAGTGCGTGGAGCACCAAATACAATTCGGGTCACTGATTGGTCAGTGTCAGTGACAGGTGCACAGGTGACAAAGACACCTGGCGGACAGGAATACAACATTCAATAAACAACACTTCCCCTGAATGGCAATATTCCTACATTTTAAAATTCAAAACATTTTTCTTAAACAATTCAGACATTTAAAAAATTAAAGTATTCATTCACAAACAATTCAAATATTAAAAACAATATTTCTTAAACAATTTCCTTCAATCCAAATTGGGCGATCAATTCTTCGTGTTTTGGCTTAAAAAGCCCCTTGGTCAACACATCGGCGACCATCTTCTCACTCTCCAGGAATTCTATGTCGATATCTCCCCGCTCACATGTTTCTCGAACGAAATGGTGGCGAATGTCGATGTGCTTGGTCCTGGAATGAAAAATTGGGTTTCGCACCAATTTGTGTGCCCCCTGATTATCGCTATAAATGAGGGTCGTTTCTTTCTTCTTGTTGATGTATTTAATTTCGTCTAGGAAGTTTCGCAAGTAGATTGCTTCTTTTGACGCGTCGGCCAACGCCATATATTCTGCTTCGGTCGACGAGGTTGCGACGGTCTTCTGCTTTCTTGCTTCCCAGCATATTGTCGCGTTCGCGAGTTTAAAACAGTAGCCGGTGTACGAGCGACGGTCGTCCAAGTTTGCTCCCCAATCTGCATCCGTGTAGCCGACTAAGTCTTTTCCGGTCTTTTCGAATTTTAGCCCGAGATTCGATGAGTGCTTCAAATATCTTAGGACGCGTTTTGCTGCTGTCCAATGAGTTCCGGTGAAGCACGTATTATATTGACTTAATGCGCTGACGGTGTAGGAAATATCGGGTCGAGTGCAAACGGCGAGGTACATGAGTGATCCGATTAAACTTTGGTACGGGAACTTCTCTGGATCCAGTAGCTCTTCGTCGGTCCCATCCTCTTTTTTCTTGTTTTTCTGCAATTTCTGATTTGCGTCGAGTGGAGTTGTGTTTTTCGAGCAGTCTTGCATTCCGAAACGATTCAGTATGTCCTTAACGTATTTTTTCTGCGCCATCGTGATTGATTTCGTCTTTTCGTCCTGTTTAAACTCGATTCCCAAGCAGTAGTGAATTTGTCCTAAATCCTTCATTTTGAACTCGCTCTTCAGGTTCGATTTTAATTTCTCCAAGTTTCTTTTGCAGTTCGTTGCGATGATAAAATCATCCACGTAGATTGCGACGAGCGTGATGACTTCTCCATTCGTTTGGTAATACACGCATGGGTCTGCGTTTGTTGGCTTCAGTCCGTGCTTTTGCAACTTCTCGTCCAGTTTTTTGTACCACTGGCGACCCGACTGCTTCAATCCGTATAATGCCTTTTTCATCCGGCAGACTTTTCCTTTCTTGATTTTTATTCCAGCAATAAATTCCAAATATTCGGGGAATTCCATAAAAATTTCCTCTTCGATTTCGCCGTTCAAATATGCCGTTATCGCGTCCATTTGGTGTACGGTCAATCCCAACTCGGCTGCGATTGCCATCATCATTCGAATTGATCCCGGTCGTGCGACGGGCGCGTAGGTTTCAAAATAATCAATGCCTGGCTGCTGTGCGTATCCCTTGGCGACCAGTCTGGCCTTTCTGCGTTCGATTGACCCGTCTGCTTCAAATTTCGTGCGGAGGACCCATCTACATCCGATTACGTTTCTATTTTTTGGTCGGTCGCACTCCTCCCACGTTTCGTTTTCGATTAAAGCGTCGTACTCTTCCTTCATCGCTTTCATCCATTCTTGTGGGTCGTTTCCATTCAAAGCTTCGGCCGCTGTCGTTGGATCGTCGAGAATCGCTATCTGTGCAATTTCGTCCAAAACTTCATTAGTTGTTGTCGGATTCTTTCTGGTGTATTTCTTTCTGGGTGGGTCCCCATTTCGATTTGGGTAAGGTTTTGGCGTTCTCGAGGATCGTCGTGGAATTATTTGCGCGTTTTCATTCTGACGAGGTTCGGCTTCTTCGTGTTGCGTCTCTCTCTCGTCCTCATTGTCGGGCTCGTTCTCGCCTGCGCTCTCGACTTCGTCCTCGGAAATTTCGGTTCCATTCTCGATTTGATCTGTTCTGCAATCGGTGAGAATGTCATTAAAATTATTGTTATTATCGTTTTCTTCACATTCTTCATTCGTTTCATTTTCCGATTTTTCGACAAATTTCACATCGCGACTTTTTATAATTTTGTTTTCGCTTTTTGACCACAAGCGATACGCCTTCGATCCGTCCCAATATCCGATGAGAATACATTCTTTTGACTTCGGTTCGAACTTCCCCTTGTTCGGTTTCTTGTCCAACGCGAAGACTCTGCTTCCAAAAACTCGAAAATAGTCGACATTCGGTTTTCTTCCGGTCCAGACTTGATGCGGGATTTCATTTTCCAAACTTCTAGTCGGGCATTTATTTCGGATGTGGCATGCAGTGTTGATTGCTTCCGCCCAATATGAGTTAGGCAATTTTGCTTGCAGTAACATGCATCGTGCCATCTCGATCAAAGTTCTATTCATTCTTTCCGAGACGCCATTTTGTTCCGGGGTTCGTTCGACGCTGGTTTGGCGCTTTATGCCGTTTTCTTGTAAATACGTGTCGAATTTCTTATTTACATATTCCTTCCCGTTGTCCGATCGTAAAACTTTTAGTGCGCAACCAGTTTCCCTCTCGCAAAACGTTTTAAATGATTTGAATGCCTCGAAAACTTCGCTTTTGTGCTTCAGAAAATACACCTTGCACCACCTCGATTTGTCGTCGGTGAAGGTCACGAAGTATCTTGATCCGTTCATGGACTTTGTTGGCATTGGTCCGCAAACGTCCGAGTGTACAAGTTCCAGCAGTTTTTCGCTTTTTGACGTGGAGTCAGGAAATTTCGTACTTGCGTGCTTCCCCTCGATGCAAGTTTCACAAGTTGGCAGCTTGGCGTCCTTTTCCAAATTCATTCCGTCCACCTTTTCGTTTAGTATTTTCAGACTTGACTCGTTCAGGTGCCCAAGTCTTTTGTGCCATTCTTGTATTTTCGTACTTGCGGGTTTTGCAGGTTTTGATCCGGTTCCGACTTCGATTTCCGCTGCAGTCGCAGCATCCTCGGTCTCGTCGACGATGTAATACAGTCCGTTCCTTTTTTCGGCGGTGAATACGATTTCTCCCTTCGGATTTATCACTTCTGCTGATTTATCATCGAAAATCACCTTGTGTCTAAAGCGATTTCCTGGCCAAAACATCGGTTAGAAAGGAGTTGACGAGTGTCTAAACAGGTGCGCGACACCGACATGCGTGCGCCATGTTTAATATCACATAAAAGTGTACACGCTTCGAGGCTAACAACTGCACTCGGAAAAATAGGATAAATCATTGTTGGATTTCAATGATTTGTCCTTTACATTATAAAATAAAAGCAATGACATTCATAATCGATAACTAAGCAATAATAACAATACAGGACTCGCTCTTTTGAGCAGACGATGTTATCAGCGCATGCTGCTAAATGGAAACGTTCAACCGCGGTACAGAACCAGCATTAATAAAAATCGAGATCGATTGAACGCGACATCGAGACATTAAATAGCAGCACATTCATTACACATATCCGGAAAGTGTGTAATGTAAATATTCACAAACTATACAATATGGCGACAAACAACCAAACACACAATATTTCCACCACAACTCAATATATCCCCCTTTGTTTGGTTATTTGCGCCTTACAAATAAATGCTCACACAAGGTGTTAAGTCTGGGCTTGGGTAACCATTTGGTCATCACATCGGCGACATTCAGGGCCCCTGGAATATGCTTAATAGCAAACGTTCCGCGCTCAAACCAGTCCCTGAGGAAATGAAGCTTTACGTCGATATGTTTATTCGCCCTATTCTCTATTCGGTTTTTGGCGTATTGTATCGCGGGCATACTGTCCGCGTACACGCATGGGGTGTTCCGATTGATGCTGAACATGATGTCGGCATCGTAAAGCCTCTCTAGCCATATAATCTCCTTTACGCCATCGACCACGGCCAGAAATTCACTCTCCATGATCGATAACGCAGTCATTGACTGCTTATGGCAGTTCCACATGATCGGAACGCCACCCAAATAGACTATGTGACCCCCGAAGCTTCTCCTTTTGTCTGCATCGAGGGCAAACGACGCGTCGGTATACACAGTTAGATTATCATTTCGGCAATTGGAAAGATTAATCATATAATCCGACGTATTTGCCAGATATCGCAAAATTTGCAATAACATACTAATGTGACGCGTCGAATGTTTCTCATTGTATTGTGAGAGGACAATGACCGAGAACAGGATGTCTGGCCTTGTCCTGCTCGCCAAGAACAAGAGACTTCCCACTAAGTTGCGATAGGGGAAAGTGGAATCAACCCGCTCCTTTTCCGTCACGCCCTGAATAATCGTTCCTGGCGTCCCAGGTACTCTAATCCGAAGGCATGAGTCGACCCCATACAACTTACAAAGTTTTTCTATGTATGCCCTTTGATGGATCCTAATTTGGCCCCCAGACCTATCAAAGGCTATGCCTAACAAGAGGGTCACGGGACCCAAATCAACCGTGTCAAAGGATTCCCTAATCCATCGAACAACGCATTCCTCGACGTAGTCATCCTTGGAGAAGAGAACTATGTCGTCCACGTAAAAGATAAGAATTGCGTCGTTGTCTAACGCATAAACACAGTTAAGACCCAACAAGGGCACAAATCCCAGTTGGAGTAGACGGTCGTGGAGGGCTTGGTACCACATCCGTCCACTCTGATGTAGTCCATATAATGACTTCAACAGCATCCAACACTTATGTTGGTTTTCGGCTGTTCTGTAGCCCTTGGGAATCTCCATGAATTGGACCTTATCAAGGTCCCCGTACAAGTACGCGGCCTTGATGTCAAGGTGGACATCTCTCCAACCTTTCAGTATCACCAAGGTACAGAAAAACACTATAACGAGGACGAAATTGACTACGGGGGAAAATACCTCCGTAAAGTCAATGCCCGGCCTCTGCTTGAAGCCTTGTGCTACCAAGCGAGCCCGGTAGCGCGCGACTGCACCCGACTGGTCCCTTTTCATTTTATAAATCCATTTTGATCCCAAAAGCAACTCTCCTTCGGGCTTATCAATTTCTTTATAGACAGTTCGATCGTCGAAGATATCTGTCTCTTCTTTCATCGCCTTTTCCCAGTCCCGTTTGTTGGTGTGCCTCATTGCCTCCTCGTAGGTATCAGGCTCTACGGCACAGAAACCGGCAAAAGGGAGTTCGGGTTCTTCACCCTCTAAGGTTTTGAAGTCAAAAAGATCTGGGTCGTAGTGGTAACCCTCTGCGTCGCACCATCGCGCAACGTCAGTCCGACTTCTAAGTTTGTCTTCATTGGGCGAGAAATAAACCACATCAATTTTCCCAGCCGTTGCCCCGGCTTTCCGGACAGACTGGACCCGTCTCCACTTAGTCATATCCAGCGGCAGCGACAAAGGATCTTTGACCTTCTTTCCCTTTTTGCCCGAACCACGACGAGCTTGTATCGTAGGAGGAAGATCAACCTCCTCATCGTCGTCAGGATAAACATTGAAGTAATTCTCGCCATCGCCGTTATCCCCCTTCGCCCCACCAATTTCTTCAACTGGATTATCCCCAGCACCAGCATCCCCAACCAAGTCACCTTCAACAGTTTCTATCGCAGGCTGTTGTATCGCTTGTTTTACAAGCGGCCTCAATTCAGGTCTGAAAACAGGCTTTGGGGTTGTGGGTAAAGGAGGCTTCTCCTTCGGAACCGGGGGTTCAACAGGGGGCGGAATAGGAGGTGGTAGTGCCTCTTGCACTTCCTCAACAATTTCAGGGATAGGGGCAACGGAATCATCATCATCTCCCTCGGTGTCCGAGGAAGAATCCCCAAAATGTTTGAATTGGCCACCCTGCGGTTGCTTGATGGGCTGTTGTAGCCGTTTGCCAATCTCATACCAATATGAGTCTTCGAAAATTCGGACATGTTTGGACGCAAAAACTTGATTCCGTACAGGATCCCAAACCCTGTAGCCCCTAGTTGATATTGCGTATCCAATGAGTGCTCCCGCCCAAGCCCTTCCTTCCAGTTTGCCCTTTCTGACCTGGGACGGGATATGTACAAATGTCTTCGACCCAATACACCTGATGTGTCGCAAAGACAATTTCTTGCCGAAAAACACGGTATAGGGCACTTTTCCTCCAAGCCCTTCATGGGGGAATCGGTTCTTTAAGTAAACTATGGTCGTCGCTAATTCAGCCCAAAGGGGATAGGGGAAATCATTTTCCAACATTAAAGCTCTGACGCCACCGACAATGGTACGGTTTGCACGTTCTGCAACAGAATTCATTTCCGGGCTATATGTATTCGTACGAATACATTTCAAACCAATTTTGGATGCATAATCATCCCAATTCCGCGAAATAAATTCTCCTCCATTATCAGTTTTAATGCATTTCACTTTCCGTGATGTCGTTCTTTCGACTTCCGTCAACCAACGTTTAAAATGGCCCAAAACTTCCCCTTTGGTCTTCATCGTTATGATCCACATATAACGTGAATAATCATCAACCAATATAAAGTAAAAATTAGCCCCACCCAAGGAAGTAGCTTGTGATGCCCCCCAAACATCCATGTGCACTAAATCTAATACTCCCTTAGTGGAAATGGTAATTATCGGGGGAAAACTCGCCCTAGTGCTCTTAGCACGGGCACATGCGTCACAAGTGGATAATTCTTTGTTAGACAAATTGATCCCAAAAACGTCCTCGGATTCGGTTAATTTAATAATGCCTTTAGCATTATGGTGGCCCATTCTGGAATGCCACGTGTCCATACTCTGGGATATTTCTTTCTTTCTCATTTTGATCCCAGTATCCCCGCTTTTGTTAACTTTCGCAGTCGCATTAGCTTCGGGAACAATAGCAGGAGGTGTCTGAACCTCATTCACTGTTTTCTGTAAATTAATCGCCGCAGGCGCATTCGCTTTGGTTGGCTCGCTTACTTGCGTACTCAAATTAGATGCGGATTTTCCCATATCCGGCTTACAGAAACTTTTTAGTAAAGCTGACTTAAAATCTAAAATGGTTAGTAGCGGTTGTACAAATTTTTCATCCTTCACGGATGATTTGATTAAATCGAGGACAGCAGCTGTATCCTGTTGCGCAGTTAATGCAGCTGTGTTTACAGAATTAACCTCGACCCGGCAGTTGACTTTGTACAGCCTGTCGCTAGTCCGAACTGCCGAAATCAATGGTTCCTCGATTTTATCTTTGAAAATACTCATCTTCCCATCTTTAACAATTGTGCACAACCCAGCCTCATCGGTGCGCCCGAGCGAAATAAGGTTTTTCCGAAAATTCGGTGCGAAGAATACATTCGTCAAAGTTATTTTCCTCGTTCTTTGTCCATAGAGCGAAGTGAGGACGATGTTGCCCACACCTTCAATCTTCGATTTTCCTTCTCCTTGTAGAACGCTGAAGTTAGACAACGGTTTGAAGTTTGAAAACCAATTCCGGTTGAAGGAAAAGTGGTCGGTCGCTCCCGTGTCCACGTACCACTGTGAATCGTAGTTTCCGTGCGACACAAGAGATAAGGGCACTGTGGGCTTCTCTTCCGACACCGCAGAATACAAAGTGTAGGGCTCATCTGTATAGGGGTCCAGTTGTGTGAGATTTGCTCTCTGTGGACCCCCTCTGCCTCGTCCTTTGCCACGGGTGCCTCCACGATTCAATTGGGCTGGCGAGCCAGCGCTGGCGGGGAAAGTCCCTTGCTGTTTCGGCGGCGATGGGCACTCCCTGGCGAAGTGTCCCGACCCACCGCAAGTAAAACATGTTCCACGCGAAGTTCCGGGGGAATTTGGGGTTTTTCCACGAGGTTTCCATTTCCCTTTAGTATAGAAAGCGGTAGTATTGTCTGCCAATACAGGTGGGACGCCAAATTCATTGGTCTGTTCATAAAGGCGATTGTACTCGCCAAGTAAACGTTCTTTAACGTTTTTCGCTGTGAATTCCGTATCCGACCAGTGATACGCGGTCTGTTTCACAGCCTCGTATTGTGGGGGCAGAAGATCTAAATATTGGAATGCCTGGAATTCATCGGTGACCTCAATTTTAACGTCCTTCAGTTCGACGATTTTGCGGTCGACCCGCCCGGTGAAAACTAGCATTTCCTCATTATCTCGAAGTTTCATGTTGAGGAATTCACGTCGCAACCGAGCACGACGTGCCCTCGTCGTCGGTTGATAAGCGTCCTTTAGGGCTTCCCAAACTTTCGCAGCGGTGGGGCAGGCAACAGCTATCACTTGCTGCGGCTCAGCGCAACTCATGCAGATAGTGGACATTGCCTTGTCCTCTCGAGCGTTAAACTCTCGCTTCTCTTTTGCAGTGGCTGTTGCAGCCAGTGGTGGCTCAGAGCCACTAACATGTCCCCAAACGCCGTTGTATTTGAGCAATAACTGGACCTGCACGGACCAGGTGGCATAGTTCGTGCCATCGAGCTTTTTAATATCCTTGTAATCGTCGTGCTTTGAAGCCATCACGACGACACCAGGAAAATGCACAATAATAATTGGTTATGCACAGAGAGAACACAATTTCGGAATTTATTCCGCACACACACTTCACAGGAGCACTTAATCACACAATGCACAATTGTCTCTAGTCCCAAAAACCAAAAAGGAAGGCGAAAATACAGTTTCAACCCGGGGAATCTCAATAAGTGAGATTGGAAAACCTTGACTGGCAATCCACCAACTCTTCCGTCCGACCTCCTGGGGTCGCGGGATGGTTGGGGGCCCTGGATAAGCCCAGCCAAGAATACAGTGCTACGTGCCCGACTGGACGTAGGGTAGCACCGAATCTAACAAGGGACCAACAACAAAAACTTAAAACTATACAGAGTTTCACGAAAGTATGCAAATAAATCAAAACAGTCTAGATGTGAAGTTGGCCAATTACGGGATCCTTGCGCCGTAATCGGTTCCCACGGTGTGTTCAACGTCGGCTTCACGTGTCGAATTAACTCACACGCACGCCGGGGTGCTAATGTGAGGAGAAACCCTCTCAACTGGTGCACCCTGCGTGCAAAACCAGGGTTTCCTCTTGAAATCGTCGTTGCGCACGTCCGCGCCTTCGTAATTCCACGTCGGGTGTAAATCACGGCTCTTCGTGCTAAATATGGCTGTGTACGTGGACTTACACGTAAACACAGCTCCAAAACGAATATTCACCGTCGATGGCGATGAAAAACGATCAAAATGGTCGCCACAGAACAAATCTTCGTCCTCGACGATCCTACGACAAATATCGGTCGTTTTGCGTCGAAACTCCGTCGTGTCGACGTGAATGGGCGTCGTCTCGCTGGCAATACTGATTGCCTCGGCAAAATAACGTCGTGTTGGCGTGTATCGGTTCAGATGCACGTCTGGGCTGCGATTCGCTTCACGGCCGAATCCAAAATGGCCGCCGCAGGAGAATTTCACAACGACGTCGGAAAAAGTGCTTATTTCGCACAGAAAAATTTCGAAATAAAGCTGCTTACACACTAAAATGTCCGTAGTAATGTCCGCACACGTTGCCGATCGTTTCCAATCGATTTGGCGAAGAAAATCCGTCTGCGTCGGTCGGTTCGCGTTTGCGGCGAAGTCGGGCGACGTCTTGGCTTCGTCTCGCGTCCAAAAAGGTCGGAAATCCTTTACAAACTGGTCAGGCCGTCGAGAACCATCCTCTGCTACCATATAAAGCGATTTCCTGGCCAAAACATCGGTTAGAAAGGAGTTGACGAGTGTCTAAACAGGTGCGCGACACCGACATGCGTGCGCCATGTTTAATATCACATAAAAGTGTACACGCTTCGAGGCTAACAACTGCACTCGGAAAAATAGGATAAATCATTGTTGGATTTCAATGATTTGTCCTTTACATTATAAAATAAAAGCAATGACATTCATAATCGATAACTAAGCAATAATAACAATACAGGACTCGCTCTTTTGAGCAGACGATGTTATCAGCGCATGCTGCTAAATGGAAACGTTCAACCGCGGTACAGAACCAGCATTAATAAAAATCGAGATCGATTGAACGCGACATCGAGACATTAAATAGCAGCACATTCATTACACATATCCGGAAAGTGTGTAATGTAAATATTCACAAACTATACAATATGGCGACAAACAACCAAACACACAATATTTCCACCACAACTCAATAGTGTCCCCGTTCTGTGATCTTCCCGACTGACATCAAATTCGTTCGTAAATCTCGTACCAAAAGAGTTTCCGCCAAATCCAGCTTCACATTTCCGTTCCCGGTGTTGACGACAATTTTCGCGGTTCCTTTTCCGTCGATTTTTGTACTCGCTTTGCTGGCCAAATTCAGTTTTTGGTTTTTCAGGAATTCGATCGTCGAAAATGTTGAATCGTTCGAGCACATGTGGGAGCTGGCGCCGCTGTCCAAACACCAATTTTTCGGTCGTGACGTCTCGCTTATCAGTGCTGTCTCGATTTGCTCGCAGAAAAATAATTCGTACTTGGATTTCTCGGCTCTTGATGCGCTTTCCTTCTTGCTTTTACTTCGACAATCGGCGATTTTGTGGCCAATTTTTCCGCAACCGTGGCACTTGTATTTAAAAGCTGGTTTCTCGGTCGAATTCGAATTTTCGTCGCCGTATTTCTTTGGTTGCTTACGTTTTTGGAACGTTTTTCTGGCCATCATGGCGTCCGACACGTCTTCTTTTCCTTTTCCGCGGGCGATCGACTCGTCTTTGATTTTTCCCTCCAAAACTTCCAGTGAAGGCAATTTGTCTTGCGATTCTATTGCGCATCTGAAGTTGTCGTAAGAGTTTGGCAGGCTTAGTAGTAGTAGAATCGTCGTGAAGTCTTCGGGCATCTTGAAATCCATGTCTAGTAGCTTATCCACCAGCTCGAAGAATTCTTTTAAGTGATTCTCCACGTTTTCTCCGTCCGCCATTTTGTGTGTTGCGAGTCGTTTTAACAACGTGATTTTTCTTGCCGGTCCTTTCGATTGGTACACACTGTGCAACTTCTTCCATAATTCATTCGCGGTGTTGCAATTTTTGGCCATTCGAAGTTCCGATTGTTTTATATTTAGCAAAATGTCATTTTTGGCTGTTCGATCACTTTTCTCCCACGTTTCGATCTCCTTCACGCGTTTCGCGTTTCCTTCGATGGTTTCTGGTCGTTTCGACGTACCTTCCGCGTGCACGAGTAGGTCCCGTTGATCCAAAATTGCTTCCATCTGGATCTTCCATGTGTCGAAGTTTTCCTTTCCCAACGCCTCGATTCGAGCTGAATTTCCGCCGCCGTTCGCCATCGTTTCTTAGTTCTGTTTTTTGTGGAATGTTCGTGTTAAATTCGTTTTTAACTTCCTCGAATGTTCCGGTACAAAACTTGATGATTTTTAAGCGCAGTGGAAGCGTGCTGGGCCCATAACCTGTAGTTTTTGTTCTAATATGTTGGAGGCATAAAAATGGAGACGCGTGGTTGTTAGGTGAAAATATTAACAGTGATGGTTTTAATCTTAAACAGATGTTAAAAAGTGCGTGGAGCACCAAATACAATTCGGGTCACTGATTGGTCAGTGTCAGTGACAGGTGCACAGGTGACAAAGACACCTGGCGGACAGGAATACAACATTCAATAAACAACAACAAATCGCCCGTTCGGTTCACAGATTTCTGTTATTATTGTCTTTATGCATACACGGACAACTCGACGATTCCTGGCTTGTTGCCGCAATTTCTGAGCTGGGCGCGAGAACCGGTTTTAGGTTTTCAAATTTCCCTAAAAGTTTAAACGTGGTGATTAGGATTTTGAATTAAAAAATTGAATATTTAAGCTTGACGTACCATCGGAGTCGGAGGGGAATTCAATGTTCATCGCTTCGGAGTCGTATAAAAAGGTGAAACGGAATCCTTGAGACATTTAAAGATAATTTAATTTCGTAGTGCATTCTGTAGTTCTTAAAGTAAAATTTGAATGTTTTATTCAGTGATGATTTTTAATTACTTGATACGTTCGTTTTTACTCAGTCTTCATTCTTATTGAATGCACGTTCCTGGTTTAGGGCGTCAGGTTTTAGTGATTGCTCCATGTGGTCTGGAGTACTTGACGGTTTGGTTTTAACTTTGAACTTTAAGTCAAAACTTAGCTTTTGTACCAGGTTTGTTTTTAGTAGTTTGGCTTGTTCTTTTTACGAAACAAATTTGTGGATCGATAATAATTTATCTCACCATAACCACTTCATCCTGGCACAAAGTGTGTCGACCGGCATGGCAAAACTACCCGATCATTTCTGAATTTATTTTCTATTTAATTTTTAATAAGATGCGCTTTGTGAGGTTGTATTCAGAAGATAGATTTTAATAATCACCCTTTCTGCCAGCGATGCGGCGAAAAAACATACGTAAGTGTCGTTTTCATGATTTATTTAATGCGATTTACTAGAGTTTATAGCATGCGGCATCTACCGAATTACACGATCAAGTGGCTCCACCTAACGGCAATCAGCTAAACTAAGCTTCGTGTGTTGTCGCGCTATTCGAGTTAGTGTTCAGTTGTCATGGACTCGGCAATCGCCAGTTGTATCAGGTAATTCTGTAATAAGTACTATTTTGTACGTTCTTTTATTAGATCTGTAATTCGCTCGAGAAGTTGTTGCAAGAAATTGGTCAGTGAGTGGGAACTTTTGTAAATCGAGCGTGTAACTCGCAGTGTGTCATTGGCAAAACTAATCCATAATAATTTGTGTGCTTCGCAAATCAATTTAAATGGAAACTTGTGTATATTTTTTCATTAGATGTGGTTTGAAAAGTCGGAATTTAAGAGAAAGGGCTTGTGGTCACGTGTACTGCCGCAGATGTATTTCAAAAGCAGAATTAAGTGGTCTCCCAGTTTGTTCGCTCGATCATTCCAACTTGGCGTGTATTGTAAGTACAGAACAACTAGAGATATTTTTCGATTAATTTTTTTATTAAATTCCTGTGTTAGGACAAACTTGAGGGTCTCTCGTTTTCGGAAGATGATATTTGCTGTTACTGCCATGTTCCACTGGATCTGGATGACATTAAAGTAATTTTCATAAAATTAATTAATGCAAAACTCTTAGGATTTAAATAAAAACATTAGGATTTAATTCCATTGTATAAAAGGGATATTTTTTAAACCGCGTATTCAAAACTGCCATTTTTGTCAGCAATTACAATTTCGGTTTTTCGTTTGTTAAATTTGTTTAATGTAACTAACGAAGTCTGAATGTTACTAACGAAGTGTACTTTCATCGTTCGAGAGGTTAAATACGGAAACAATACCGTACTTTTGCAAAAATACGGTATTCTATGTCCGGTCTACACAGAGTGCACTGTATATCACTTGTTTCTGTAACTAGGGCCATTATGCTAAGTGTGAAAAGTATCCAATCAGCTGCGAGTTCTGCAACAGGAAGTTAATCCGCCAGAAAGTAGGTTTATGCAAGAATAACTGATTAACTGAAAAGGGTGTTAATAAACAGAAATTTTATCCAGATGAATATCCATCGGCAAGAATGTGGCCGCAATTTACGTTGGTGCAAGTTTTCTTCAATTGGTTGTCGATATCAAGTGGGTCGTTCACTACAATCAAACAAACGAGAGAATGTAATGATTTTATTAACATTATCATTGCAGGGAACACGATTGGATCTTGAACGACACGAAGGCGATAATGTCCAGCTTCACATGGAGTTGATGATGAATTTATTGCTGACTATGCAAACTGAGGTAGAATAATAATTGCAAAGACAGTTATCGTATTTCTTCGAATTAACGTTGCTCTCGATTACAAGTTGCGGCAAAATTTCACTAATTCGGATACAAGTCGCCCTCAATTCTATACTTCCAGTATCTGGGCCGTTTTCAAGTCTCGGTTTCCGAGACGAGATCCGAAAGTCCCACGACGAGATCTTGTACGAGATCAGACGCGCTATCAGCCTGGCTTTTGAAAAAAACCGGCATTTTTTAGGGTAAAAAAAATTTTACAATGTGCTTTATAGCACAAAGGAACGTAACAGGCTGCGCACGAGAAACTCGAGGTGCACGAGAGCTGCACTAAGTGCCTTGTATCGCGGGTGAGTGATTAGCCTGTGGGGCAGCTGGTCACAAAGTGAACGTTAAAGGTCTTAGTCGTTAGGAGAAACAATAAAAAACGTACAAATCACGTTATGACTCGTAATGTAAATTGTACATTTTTTATTGTATCTCGTAATAATGAAATCTCGTTTTGCTGAGATCAAGATTATGAGAATTGAATGTAGAATTTTAAAGCCGCGACTTTTAATCAAAGAAGTGCGGTATTTTTGGTTCAACTTGTTTGTGTTTCAGCAATTGAGTAATGCATCTATGTTAGCACGCTCATTTAACGAACTTATGGCTCATAAGGATGTGATTAACAGTGTTCAGGTATTGGTGTTGAGAAAATGGAAGGTTTAATCAAGTGAGATACAATTTAGTTTGTTTGAGTGCAGTGTAAAGTGGATAAGAGCAGCGTTAGTAGTCGTAGAGCCGAACAGAACGAGTGCTGTGCGAAACTGAAATTAGTCCAAGGTATAATTAAAAAGTTTTGTCCGTTACATTATTTAATTGGGAATATTTCACTAGATAATTTGGAAGAAACACTAAAACGCCAAGAAAAGGTAATTAATTTCTCCAAACAGCGGATAATACATCTCGAAAAAACCTTAGGTAAAAATTAGGCGGTGGCTACGTTCATGTCCGACGTGAACGTATTATTTTCATGACGCGCTGTGATTGGCTGAGACCTATTGATGTCGATTCGTTTTCTCGACGTAAGTTTTCTCAAATTCGATGTTCTCGAGGTTTTAGCTTCTCCCTTGACCCCCCCAGACCTGACCTTATCCGTTTTTAGCAAAGTCGACGAAATGAGGATTTTCATCAATGTATTTCAATGCATCTCTCAACCAATCATGGCGCGTCATGAAAACAATACGTTCACGTCGGACATGAACGTAGCCACTTCGGTTACATAGAAATTATTCTTGAGAAAAGGCTTATTTGTGCTGTGTTTACATATGCATGCAGATGATTTGAAGAAGACTGTAGAAACCGACGGTGTGGAAAGAAAACAGCAGTTCAATGATCTGGAAATAAAATTAAACGCGAAGATGGAAGAATTTATATCGCGAAACAGTCACTCACAAGACACTCAATTGCCATTTAATTATGGTAGTGATCCTTAATTAATTTGTGATAATTCAAAATTTTTCTTAAACATTTTTTTTACTTAAAGAATCGTTGGATCAAACAATGAAAATGACAGAGATGAATTCGCAAACGTTCATCGTCAGCACTGCTAAGAGTACGTATTGTATGGGGTGAAAGTAGAAAAAATGTCTATCCGGAATGCGACAGTCGTGTTTAAAAAACTGGACCCTCAGACAAGGTTATACAAGTATTATCACCTGTTGATGTCTGGTGTTTAACCTAGTGGCAAAACACGAAATTACTCACAATTTCAATTGCCAGCCTAGAGTGAGGGTCCAGTTTTTTTTAACATAACTGTACGTGCTGCATAAGTGAACTTTTTTTCTGTTTCTGAAGAAATTGAAGAACTGAATACAAAGATGAAGGAGTTTGAGAAAGACATGGCTGACCAACAGAAGTCATTAAGTAGGTTTTCTTAATTTTTTGTATATTTGAGCCTCACTTGTGATTTTGGCATAGGTTTACTGACTAAACAACATAATAAGCAATCTGGTAAAATGAAGCAATATACAGATCAGATAGGCGCTTGGATTACAGCAAATAGTAAGTTAATCAAACGTAAGAAATTGTTTTGTGATTAATTAATTGCATAATTTTTATACTTCGTAGCTGAATTGGTTAAATCTGTGGGTAAGTGCATTTTCACATTTTTAATTTCAATTTGTTTTTAAATAAATTTAGTTTCTTTTGCCATGCCATTCGATGTGTTGCAATAAATTGCGATACATTGCAATATTGTAATATTTTGCAATATTGCAATATCTTGCGATATTGTGATATTTTGCAATATTGCGATATCTTGCGATATTGTGATTACTTATTCTAACAAGTAAGTGATATATCGCAAATGCAAAATATCGTAAAAAAAATTGCCAAACTGCACTATCGCATTTGCATTCGCTTCTACGAGTGATCATACAGGCCTGCTCAAAAATAAGCATATAAAAATGTTCAGGTCTCGAATA
This sequence comes from Strigamia acuminata, assembly GCA_949358305.1. Lineage (NCBI taxonomy): Eukaryota > Metazoa > Arthropoda > Chilopoda > Geophilomorpha > Linotaeniidae > Strigamia > Strigamia acuminata. Next base: position 5,460,477 of record OX442315.1, on the reverse strand, counting down.
AACACTTTAGGCATTTATAACTTTATTCGGCTTGGTTCCTTCGGTGCTTATTCGGGACCGCGCCTACTCTTAGGTGATTTTTTGCAAAAACTTTTGATTGTTAAGGACCCCGGCGCTTAATTAGGACCCCGGCCTTTGTTCCAGGTGGACCTAAAAATGGATTTTTGGACCTAAAAATGGATTTTTGGACCTAAAAATGGATTTTTGGACTTAAAAATGGATTTTTGGACCTAAAAATGGATTTTTGGACCTAAAAATGGATTTTTGGACCTAAAAATGGATTTTTGGACCTAAAAATGGATTTTTGGACCTAAAAATGGATTTTTGGACCTAAAAATGGATTTTTGGACCTAAAAATGGATTTTTGGACCTAAAAATGGATTTTTAGACCTAAAAATGGATTTTTGGACCTAAAAATGGATTTTTGGACCTAAAAATGGATTTTTGGACCTAAAAATCTATTTCCGGACCAAAAAATCCATTTTCGGACTAAAAAATCCATTTTCGGACCTAAAAATGCATCTTTAAGAAAAAATGAGCACCTCCTGACCTGTGGCGCCGGTGTGTTTTACAAACTATCAACAATGTGTAGGAACGGGCCTATACAGTAAGTTCAGCTTATATATGAACTCTCATGAAAACTTCTTGTAGGAAGTGCCTGGCACTCTTTTCTAGTCGACACCCCTCTCTGCCCGACACCCCTCTCTGCCCAGCACCCCTCTCTGTCCAGTGCCCCTCTCTGCCCAGTGCCTCTGGGCTGCAGCCTAGTTAGCCCAATGGTAACGGTGAACCTGGTTATATCACAGCTTGTTATAATGAGGTTCGACTGTAGTCCTCAACAGTGCTATTTTTTGGGGATGGCTTGTCGTGGTACATTGATGTTGCAGTAAATAATGTCGCGGCAAGTATGTTTTCACCGTCTTTTGACATTTATTTTTTCAATCAGAAAAGTAATAGGAAGTTTTTATTATTTAGTAGTAATACCCTATATCTTCTAATGGCACACTCGTGTGCAAATTGAAAAATAAAAATAATGTCCTTGCGTGTAATTGTAGGCCCTTGTAGCAATAGAGGCCGATGTTGGGTTTTTTTAAACGTTTATTCAACGAAATTTACCAAAAATAGTGATAAATGAAATGTTTTGCATCGAAAATTTTGGGCCTCTAATCGCGCACCCAGATGGAATTGGCGGTCCGTGTGCTATTTGCACAAAATATTTTAGCCCCGCGGATAATTGGAAGCCGGGGCGGTATTAGAGGCCTGTGAAGCGTGAACAATGGGAAGATATACGGTAATTATCTTATATGTCACACATAAATTTTGATTTTCCATTTCAGATGAAAATAAAAACAGGTTAAATGCTAAAATTGATGCAGTAAAGAAGTCATGTCTGGAAAGTGACAAACGTTTTGGTAAATTTCTTTCCGCGCTTCTTTACTATCGATATTGATAGAGGTGAATTGTAGGTGCTCTTCAACGAAAACAAGACGACTTGCTGGCGCAAGTTACAAACACAGGGGGTGCGATAGGTAAGCGCTGTCGAAGGGTATATGAAAATAAGCGCAAGAGCGCAGAGCCTTTCGAAATATTCAAAAAATTCAAGATTTGTTAATTTAACTCAAAATCAACGACAATTATCGCATTACAACGTTGATTCAACGAGATAAAGTTCAAAAACTGGGCACCAAACAAGCCCTAGTGATGGTAGAAGGTAGGCTTATGCGCAGAGCATTATTTTTTTCACGATAACGCAACGCATTATTTTAAAAATACTGCTTGCGTTATTTTGCAAAAACGCAAAAAAAAATTTTGGTTAGGTTGGGTTAGGTTAGGTTAGGTTAGGTTAGGTTAGGTTAGGTTAGGTTGAAGCAGGGTAATACGGTATTTGTATTCATTCATCTAGATGGAATGGAAACGATGTGTATGAAACGAGACCAAGAATTGTCAATTTTGAAGAATGAACTAGCATTGAATCGTTCCGGTTTCGAATACATCTGGAAAGTGGATAAGTTCGCAAAGATTCAAGCGAAGGCAAAAGTGGGCACTCAGACACATGTCGAGAGTGAAGCTTTTTATAGTAATAAGTACGGTTATAAAATGAAACTTATGCTCTATCCGAACGGTATTGCTGATGCGCAAGGAACTCATTTATCGATTTGTCTGCAAGTGATGAAAGGTTCGAATGATGCAATTCTTAATTGGCCGGTCGAGTATTCTGCAGAAATTAGTGTGTTGGATCAGTTGGAACATAAGGATAATTATACTTGCCGCTTTAAATCTGATTTAACTAAAGGCATAAGTTATTTTGTCAAACCACAGACTGAATTAAATGGAGGTTGGGGAAAACCAATGTTTATTCCGTTGGACAAACTTAAACCATTATATTTAGTGGATGATACTCTTTTTATCAAACTAGATTTAACTGTCACCAGTTAAATTAATCGGCAATTTTGAACGCTGTAATTGTAACACGTTTTTCACAACATTAAAAAATATATGTATTATTCTTCGATACTTTAATTTTGGAGTGCAATTAATGGAACACTAGTTTTACTTCTGTTTTAACTAAACATAATTTATTTCCTCTGGTAATTTTTTTTCACATTAAAAATTATTGAATTTGTGAGTGGCGCACGGACTTCACATGGCATGAGGAATATCATTGTTATGTTAGATGCACCGGTTATGATGCTGATGTACCTTAAAATCCACATGTGCAATGATGAGAAGCGAGGCATTGATCAATGCATCGAGCGCGCAGTCATGCAACTTGCGCCAATTGCATCATCAGGTGGTTCGCCCTGACGGCAGCTATCTGGACTACATGTACTGTCACAGATGTCTTTCAAAAGCAGAATCTAGTGGTCAACCAGTTTGTTCTCTTGATCTTTCCAACTTGGCGTGTTTTGTAAGTACAGCAAGGGCCGGCTTAAAGCTGATTGGCGCCTGCGCGATTGCTTTTGTACGCCCCGTCGCTAGGGTTACCATATTCTATGATGTCTAAAAGAGTACATAAAGAATCGATTAAGATGTTGAAGAGAAATCGATAAAAGATCAATTTTTTATTTTTGGCACTTTAAAAGGAGTACTACCAGGTGGCCCACAATGCGAGGAGGGTTGCCACGGGAGTCTAAAAAAATGTATGTGTTGTTCAATTAAATATATATTAATCGTTAGTTGTGTGTAGTATTTGTTTCATTAATGTTTCTGGTGCAGTTTTTCCCCGCTCTTTCGTTTGGTGTTTAGTTTTTTGACGATCCGAGCCTGCGTTCTCGAGATATTTGCAATTTTAATCAATTTGTGTCCCAATTCACCAGATTTGATTGCACTAGTCATTCCTGAATTTCAGATCGTGGTACTTTTTGAATTTTTTCAGCTAGATGTTGCAAGGTTTTGTGCAATTTTGCTAGGTTTTGTAAAATTTTGCTAATAGATTATGTAAATTTTTGCTTGATTTTGTAAAATTTTGCTACATTTGAGAAATTTTATCTAAAATAAAGTGGTATGGTACGAAAAATATCTGTACCAGTACCGCTGCAGAAATCCACACAATGTGAAATTCTGGTATGACTACAGTAGTGCAATCAAACTTGGCAAATTGGGACGAACATTTATTTAAAATGCAAATATCTCGAGAAAGAAAGCTCGGATCGTTAAAAACTAAACACCAAACGAAAGAACGGAAGAAAACTGCACCAGAAACATTAATGAAACAATACTAACTTCCACTAATGATTAATATATATTTAATTGAACGATACATACATGGACCATCATATCGTACCGCCCCGTTTAATAGCCGGGTTCATTAAGGCGCCAGCCCCGTTTTAACGCCTGGCAGTTATCGGCCTAAAATTCAATACGCGCCCGGGCCGTATTAACGCCGGGTTTTAAATTGGCGCCGGGTAAACGTAACGTCCAGATAACGTGCCTCAGAAGCTCGGTCAGATATAAGACGCCTTCATTGTTCAATTGCTTCATTTTCTTTGGAAAAGCAGCGTAATGGCTCCAATCAAAAAGAAACACTAATTTTGGTTCAGAATTTGCACAATTCCACCTGAGAAACTCGTAACAAGACCTTTAAACATTATTGTGATTTATTCTTCACTTCGGTGCTGCACAAAAAGGTGAAACGGAAATCTTTAGTAAATGTAAAGAAAAATTATTAAATTATGCAGAATATTCTGTCATTTTGAAAATAAAATTTGTATTAATGATTTAGTTTGAAAGATCATACATTTTCATTTTTACTTGCGGTTAATCGTGGTGTGGTTTTTTATAAAAACCGCAGTGCCATTTTGGAAATGTAAAAATCGCAGTGCGATATATCACACTGATGTGGCTTAAAGTCCACATGTGCAATGGTCTGCCTATTTTGGAACTTTGCTGCAGCGAATGTTAGAAGCAACCCCGTGGTGCTTCACTGCATCGCACCGCGCCGTAATGCGCGCCTTTTTCAAAACGGTTTCGCCATCCCCAGCATCCATGTGCTGAATTCTTCACTGGGAAATTAAACGACGGCTTATTTTTACTGAAATTTGCAATTTACAAAGGTGACACGCACATTCGGAGAGAAGTGAGGCATTCATCAATGTATCGAGCGTGCAGTCATGGAACTGCTCCAATTGCACCATCAGGTGGCTCGCCCTAACGGCAGATATCTGGACTAAGCGTCGAGAGTCTTGTGTGTTGTCACGCTTCGCGTTTGTGTTCAGTTGTCATGGACTCGCTGTCAGAGATCGCCAGTTGTATCAGGTAATTCCGTGATGAGTATTGTTTTGTACGTTCTTTTATTAGATTTGTCATTCGCTCGAGGTAATTCTTTAGACGTTGATACAACAAATTGGTCAGCGAGTGAGTTGTTTCGGAAACCAAGTGCAACTTTCAGTGCGTCACTGGCAAAACTAATCGATAACAAGTTTTAATGTTTGTCAAATCAATTTACGTACGAAACTTTTTTTTTTTCCTTTATTAGATGTGGTTTGAAGAGCCGAAATGTAACAGAACAGGCTTGTGGTCACGTGTACTGTCGCAGATGTGTTTCAAAAGTAGAATTAAATGGGCACTTAGTTTGTTCTCTCGATCATTCCAACTTGGCGTGTTTTGTAAGTACAGCCAGGGCCGACTCAAGGCTGATGGGCGCCTGCGCGATTGCTTTTGTGCGCCCCATTGGTAGGGTTACCATATTCTATGATGTCTAAAAGAGTACATAAAGAATTGATTAAAAAAAAACGGCATAAAATCAATTTTTAATTTTTGACACTTCAATAAGAGTGCTAGATGTACTCTTAAAGAGAATGGATGGTAACTCTACCGTCGTTCATTGCTTTCAATGATCATTCGCCCTGGCGCCCTGAGTAGAGTACTACTACGGATGTTTTTAAATTAATTTTTCAATTATTTCTTATTTTAGGACAAAGTTGGCGGTGTCTCGGTTTTGGAAGACCCTGCTTGTTGTTACTGCAATATTCCACTGGATTTAGATGACATTAAAGTAATTTTTATATTATCGATTAACACCACATCTCTTAAAAATTAGGATTTGATTTCTTTGTATTGAATTAAATTAAATATTACATCACTTCTTTCTGTCACAAAAATGTTTCATAATTTGTTTCCTGTTTTTTTATTACTAGGGGCATTACGCTAAATGTGACATGTATCCAATCAATTGCGACTTCTGCAACAGGAAATATATCCGTCAGACTGTAAGTTTATACATGAATATTACTAAAAAAAGGTGTAAATAAACACACATTTTATCCAGATGAAGATCCATGTGCAAGAATGTGGCCGGAATTTCTGTTGGTGCAAGTTCTCTTCAATTGGTTGTAAATTTTAAGTGGGTCGTTTATTACAATCAAACAAACGATACAATGCAATGATTATTAACATTATCATTGCAGGGAACTCGATTGGAACTTGAACGCCACGACAACGATAATGTCCAGCTTCACGTGGAGTTGATGATGAATTTATTGCTGACTATGCAAACTGAGGTAGAATAATATTTGCAAACACAGTTATCGTTGTTCTTCGAATTAACGTCGCCCATGATTACAAGTTGCAGCAAAATTTAACTATTTCGAATACAAGTCGCGGCAAAATTTAACCATTTTGAATACAAGTCGCCCTTATTTCTCTCATTTCCAAGCGAATTACTTTGCGCAATTATTTGTTAAATTAATTCTATACCATCTATCCAAAATTGCATGTCAATTCCCAGACTGTAGTGGATAAGACCATATCCAGTCACAACCAAAACCTTGTTTGCACGTATTGTGCACGAATTGTTCACGTTATTTTGACCGGTCATTTTGACTTGTTTCAGTTGTTCTAGGTTAATTCTTTCCTTTTTTATTATGAGTATTATTTAAGAAAAATGCCATGTTTGCTAACGTAAAAATAAAATTGTAACCCATTGGGTTTATTGCTACAGCTGTTTTAAACAATCAAAATGACCGGTCTGGCCGTTCTAGTGTTAACTAGGTATGGTATGGAGAAGATAGAATGTTTAATCAAGTGAGATAAAATTTAGTTTGTTTGAGTTTCTAGTGTAAATTGGATAATATGAGCGTTAATAATCGTAGAGCTGAACAGAACGAGTGTTGTGGGAAGACAAAATCAATCCAAGGTAACATTAAAGTGTTTCCTTCATTGTATCATTTAATGCATAATATTTGAGCAGATAATTCGGAAGAAACTGTGAAATGTCCGGAAATGGAAATTGATTGGTATAAACAGAGGATAATTGACCTTGAACGTAAACAAAGCGAACTGATGAGTTGTATTGATAAGTTGGATGAGTTGGTTAAGAATTTGGGTAAGTCATTTCATTTGAAGCGCCAAACCAAGTTGATCGCTTTGTTTTAGATGAAAGCAAGAATTTATTCAAAGTCGAAATGGATCGTCTGACGAATGAACACAAGCAGTTGGAAAAATCTTTGGGTAAAATGTTGCCTTCTTATCTATTTCTCAGCACTTTAATTGCGATTTAAATCATTCTTAGATACATTTGAGGATGGTTATGCAAAAAGCAAAGGTACAATTTCTATATTGTGTCGAGAATTGGATAAATTTTGGGATTTGATTTGACCATTTGGATAATTGTTGTAGACCAACTAACTGAACAATCTGATAAAACGCAGGAAATTGAAAACAAATTAGCTACTTTGATAACAGCAAACAGTAAGTTATTCAATTCAAACAATAGAATATGTTTCAGTGATTAACAAAACATTCTGTCATTTTTTATTTTTAGATCAATTGGTTAAAACTGTCGGTAAGTGCATCACGCCTGCTAGTACCGATTGAACTTAAGTTGACCATTATGTCATCTCTAGTAAGATTAAATACGCTCACATTATTGACAGTTTCTTTACATCTGTGTTATCAGGAATGAAATGAATGACTGATTGGTTTGACAATCAACTAATAAGTGTTTTATTCAAAATTAAACTGTTACATACAACCCCTGGCAAAAAGTATTTTGCAGTCTAACTAATAATTTATAAACAAATTATCTTATTAACTGAAAAGCCCAAGCCAAATGCTACAATTTAGTGGCAATATGAAAAAAATATACCAAAATTTATAGATATTTTTGTTGACACCTTTGAGGAAAAAAGTATTCGATTACAACAAACCTGGGAAAAAAGTATTCGATCAAGCACAGAAAATTTTTGAATTTTGAATTTATAATTAATGATAACACTGTCCTCTCTTCTCTAAACCCACTAGTGCTTATCCAATACATTGAAAAGTGATTTTCATGTTTGTAAAATTTAACAAACATGCTTAATGTTAAAGAGCCAACAAATGACTCAAAATCACCGATAGTCAGTGCTGGACTGACCTGGCGGGATACTGAGAACTTCTCGGTGGCTCGTGGCCGCTGTGGCCCGTCATGGCTTGCTGTGGCCCGTCCCGACTTGATTAATTGTGGCCCGAACATCCAGATTTCCCGGCACTAAATTTGTTCCCAGTCCAGCCCTGCCGATAGTTATACTTTTAAAACTAAAATATATCAATAGAGATTAAAAATACAAGTGGACGTGCCCAGAGCACCATTTTATATAACTGGGACAAATATAAATGATTAGAAAGTGTTGCTGATGTCTGCAGTACGTATAATATAGCCAATAACACAACTTCCGTAATTATATCATATGACAAACTAAATTTAACATTTTTTTTCAGCTGACAATAAAAAGATGTTAAACAATAAAGTTGATGACGTGGAGAAATCACATTTGGACAGTGGCAAACTGCACTGTAATTTTTTTTTTACATTTTTTCTAGTTTCTAAAACGTTGATTTTAATGGAGATAAATAAATTGTAGATGTCAAACAAAGCCAAGAATTGAGCACGTTGAGCTTAGAACTGCCATCAAATCTCTCTTCATTTGAATATATTGTTACGTGGCTAAATGGGGATTGATTTAGTCCTACGTGACATGAAGTTAATCAAGAATGACACAGGGTTTTATATGTAAAATGCCTATTGGCTTTATTATTCAAAGTCGGACATTTACTCATGTAAATGTTCGGTCAACAGCTCTTATTACATTTGTTCATTTATTAACCTAAAATATAAATCATTCATTCAAATCAAATAAATAACTAAATAAGGATGATGCTGTTGTCAATTCAATTCAGTTTAAGAAACCTAGTCCTGCCTGACCGTCAACCGGCTGGCAGTAGTAGGTGAAGGTAACAGTTTGAGAATCAAAAGAGATCTGAGCTCTCTGGCTTAATCGACTCACTAAGTAAACTCCTATTCCCCCTATCAACTAAGTTGAACGGTCTGTGCATCTTATTAGGTGCACAGCGCCGTCTAGTGAGAATTCATTGCATTAAATGCCTAAACAGAGCGAGCAGAGCCAGCCGATACACGGTACGGCTCTACCGCGTAACAATATCTGGAAAGTAGAGAAGTTTGCAAACTGTCAAGCTCAGGCAAAATTGGGCTTTACCGTTTACAGTGATCCTTTTTATTCCAATAAGAATGGTTATAAAATGCGACTAGAACTAGATCCAAATGGGCATCGTGATGGGCTAGGAACTCATTTGTCGACTTTTCTTCAAGTGATGAAAGGTCAGAAGGATGCAGTTCTTAAGTGGCCCATTGAGTATTCTGCAAATTTGAGTTTGTTGGATCAGTTGGAACATAAAGATCATCATTATAAGCAATGGACATCTGATTTCATTGAAGGTGACGATCATTTTGACAAACCAGTGACTTCAGTAAATGTAGGCTGGAGAAAATCACGTTTTATTTCGTTGGACAAACTTAAACCATTATATTTAGTGGATGATACTATTATTCTCAAATTAGATTTAATCATTACGAGTTTGTAATAATTGGAAATCAAGAACGCTACTCTTGTAACTTTTTTTCTTCATTATGTCGTGTTGTTGTATTCTGCCACAGAGTGACAGCCCTATGCTCAAAACCACCACAACGTTGATCTATTTCCCTATTGGTCAAGCCCTATCACTGGTGTAGTGGCACAAAAAAGTAGCTCGTAACACCAGAATTGTATTCTAACTAGGCATAAACAACCAATAAAAAACAAAACCTTTGTTTACCTGCCAAAAGAAACCAACGAACTATACTTATATTAATTGATTGATTAAAAAGGGAAAAAGGTTATTTAGCAAATAAAATAAACATTTTATTACCAATTAAATAAAATCCATCAATCTAATCACTTTTTATACTTAAACTCATTGAAAATACAGTACAACTTTTCCACGTAGCAGAACACAGTACACAGTTAGACGTAAACAGGCTGAAATAGATCAATGTTGTGGTGGTTTTGAGTATAGTTATATTATGCACCTGTCAGAGTTGATATAATTACCTGACCGGTGTTGAATAAACCTTACACCATCAACTAAAGTGGTTCATTGCGTCTAAACACCACACATAACATTACAAAAAAATTTTGAATTTTGAATTTTGATCACGTTGCCAACTTCACAAAAGGCGTTTTAACCGTTCTGAAGTACCCAATGCTGAGTCGTTTGCCTGAAACTTGGTGGTATGTTTCGTCCGATAAGCCGGGAGAGGTCAGGACTGGCGTTTTACTGAACGGTGTGGACGATAGTTCAATTCCAAGGTCGGTTGGTACAAGTGGCCACACTCAGAAGCGGACAGAAGACGCTATATGAATAAAATAGAAGGTGGTTTGGTGATAAACACATTGGAGTGTGAGAAAAATAATACTGGGTGAAAATTACACGGATATGGCTTGCAGAATCGCACCAATAATGGGATATTGTGTTGCAGGAATTTTGCAATGCTTCAATTGTGTCCAGTGAATTCATCCAATCTGAGATGATAGTTAAGGTTAGAACGCGTGATTCAGTTTACTTGGAAATGACGCTTGACTTAAGGATTCCTGTGAATTATTTGATTGATTTCAAAGACTCACATATGGACCGGGTTTTTCCACGGTTGGAAAGGAGAGGAAACAATTGGACTTGTGTTGCTGTCACTATTGAAAATGAATATGGCAAACTTTTGGTTGAAATTGGCAATATTTCTTCGCAAGAGATTTTAATACCTAATGTGAATTTGAGAAATTATACACATTTCTTTTATATGCCTTATGAGTTTTTGGGTAATTTGAATGATTGTGTGTCCACTGTGGGAATATTAACCTTCCCATAGCCATGGTGGGTCAAAAAAATTACAGAAGTGGAAAAATCACTGTAATTCTTTTTTTTCTGATAATTAATTAATGAGGTTAACTTTTATTCCTCAAAAACATTTTTTTCTTATTTTATAATGTCTAAATACAAATAGTTTTTCAATTATTATTAAGATAATTGAATATTTATAACATAAAACACCCTTAATGGGAACGCCGTACACTGCTTTGCCATCTGTTTGCACTAGGTGGCGTATTGAAATTAGTCCTAAAACATGTGCTTTTACCAGGAAAAATGTGATTCTGCACATGCGCAGAAGCATTTTAAAAGAAGGCCGATTTGACCGACCACAGCTAGCAATGGTGGAAACTAGGCTTGGCTATGGGAAGGTTAAGCATTGCAAGAAATTCGAATTTCTTTAAAAGCCCGCATTTATTTATTTATTTATTTAAACTAACTGTGATACATTTTCTAATGTTCTACATAGTTTCAAATAGGGAGATTTGTCAAAGTAATAAGTGAGCTTGAATTATTGAAAAGAATTAACATTTTGCGTTTACTTAGTGAATTTCAAAAACCATTTTAATCCATTACTTATTTATTCTATCATCGATGAAGTGGCACAGAGTTTGCAATAATTCTAAGCAAGAGACAACTGACACTCCGAGAAAAAATCCTAAAATTGAGCCACAGTCACTGATGAATTTTGCAAATGGCTTAACAAGTTTCTGCTTAAATATTTCGTTTATATTGCTTTCCATCCGAAGTTTTGTGAGTATAAAATTCATAAGTTCGTATATTTGCATGTATTCACTCAATTGCGTGTAAACCGTCTGATTGCAAGCAGGATGACAGTGGCAGTCACGAATAACGTCAACATTGGAATAAACATTCAAATATGACTTTCTGGATTGCTTAGCTAAAGCCGATGTGTTGCATAGAGGTACAGTTGTTGAATCCATGAAGGGCAATCTTTGAGGTTACGATTCAATAGAAAGAATTAACAGTTTGAATGAAAGTCATTGCAAAACACTTGTTTCACCTGCACTTGATGTTTTCTTCCGACATTTTCTTTTCGAGACAATCAGTTTCGCAACTTTGCAACACTTCTTTCGACACGCATGGGTTTATTGGCGAGTTTATCTTTACTATCTACAATTACAATACAATATATTGTGTTATTAAAGTGGGCGACATTGCATTATCATGTTGCTTTGGATTAACTGTTTGCTTTGTAAATTCCACCAACATCAGTGAGTTATGAGGATGAATCGCACACATTTTCGTATTGATCCTGTTGTGGGTTTGCACAAAAAAAAACTGAAGGGATAAAGTGTTACTGTTAAATCGATTTTAAATAATGTCACGCATGCTTAATTATCCCTCGTAGGCATAAGGGTAAATTGTGCCGTTCAGGTATAGTAAGGCATTACGGATTAGGTAAAGCGCCATTTCGATTTTTGAAAGTTTGAAACTAATTTTATAGAAGGCGCTAGTTATGAACAGTGAAAAAATATATTTTTTTACCAACTAGTGGTTGGTTTAAACACTACTGGTAAATGCAAAAAGCTAATAACTGAAACGCTTTTTCTTAAGCAGCAAAGCCAGCATAATAGTTTTGCTGGAGTTTTAAGGGGCAGAAAATTTGCGTTTAGCATAATTAATTAAATAAATGACCAATGACTTAGAATTTCACCTGAGTTAAGGTTCAGTATAATATAAACAAAATCGCAAAATTTCAGCAAAAAAAATAGATAGGAAAAAAATTTTTTATATTGAAGAAAGAGCTTGTCTATAAATCCGTATAGCCTTATGCCTCCAAGGGTTATTGTTTCGTACTTTCGAATGAGAGTTGCATCTTAATCCTCCCGATTGATAATATACGTATATTGCACTGTCACGTGGCAAGTATTTTGACTTATCTAGAATATTAAATACGGAGTAATTGGTTACTTCCTGTTTTACACAAAATTGAATCGCGTATCAATCATTTCTGATTTGACCAGATTGTATACAAATAAGTAATGAAATGAGTAATCATGATTAATCTCAATATTTATTTTATTATATTCAGGGCCGACTCAAGGTAGGATCGAGCGATGCAACCGCATTAATGCGCCCAAAATCTATTGACTAGCATTGAAAACAATGAACGATGGAGCGCACAAAAACAATTGCACCGGCCACTGATTGGCCTTATGCCAGCCCTGATTTTATTCATTAAATAAGATTGTCTCATTTGAACTATTAGGGCAGGGTTTCCCAAATGGTGAGGCGCCAGCTGATTATTGGTGCTTGCTTAAATAAAACAAGCTTATTTTGCAAACTTTTGTAAATTTTTAACCAAAAGTATATAAAATTATATAAAAAATTATACAAAGTTTTATGCAAAATTGTATAAAAATTTCTTTTTTTCTTTTTAGTAGTATATTTTTTAAAAATTTAATGCACTGGTAGATGAAGTGGGGCGCAGAACATCGCCTTGCTTAAAAAGTGGGGCGCGATGCTAAAAAGTTTGGGAACCCCTGTATTAGGGGACTACAGTAGTGAGTTAAACAGAAATTATTAGGTACCTGATTGCAAGAGAACGCATTGTCCAAAAACAGTTGTCATGATTGACTTTTGTGGGTATTCCTGTAGGAGGTTGGAAAACTCGCCGAATGTCTTTATTATCATCTTAAAAAAAACAATATTTTTAATGTATCATAGTTTGTAGTTTGTAGTTTAATTTCTTGACTAGAAACGAGGAGAATATTTATTTGTGCGTGGGCGAGTACCCATGGCACGAAGAATACAGTGTTTAGGGCCAGGGCCGATGTGTGGAGAGAGGATTTTTTTGTTTAGTTAGGTATTTTAGTGCTCCCTTGTTGCATAGATGTCATTTACAAGCTCCCTTGACCCGCTTTTGTCTTACCAGCTTAACTGGCAAACTCAAGCTACAGTAGCTAGGTAGCTAGCCAGAAATTCCCGCCAAAATTTCCTCCAAGAATTTCCTCACAATTGCAACTGGCTGTCAAAGTTACATGACCAAAACACCAGCAAGGTTGAAGCTGGTAAATCAAACTCGGAGCTGGTGCATACAAGCTCACTTCAAAGCGAAGCTTTGAATAAAAACGCAAGCTTGTGTTTGCGCAAGCGGGCGAGTTTTTGGCCGCTTTTTCAAGTAAAAGCAAGCTTTTAAATCTTACCCGCTCCTGTGTTTCCATCTTAAAACAATTTTTGGTCCAAAACAGCCTCGGGCATTTCAATCCATTGGAATTAAAGCAAATACTTTTTCAAAGTCAAATGGCTGATCTGACTGATGCACGGGTAACATCACAAATTAGCATACACTTTAAACTGGAGTACGGAGACTCAATAAGTCCACTATTTGTGACTTATCGACATATCACTTGTCTTCGCATCAGAAATTGCACGTGTTGCATTTTTCGCTGAGTTGAAAATGCAAACACGTGCGATTTTTTTATTGCTTTCTAAAGCTCGCGTGAGATTTGTGAAAAAATCGCAATTGAAAACCCACCTTAACGGTATAGACTTTTAGCACAAGCAAGTTCTTACTTCAGCAGTATCATAATCCTCCATATCTTCAGTTTCTTGCCACAAGAGCGTAGCATTTGCTGCAAATTTGGATGGCTCATCAAGTAAATCCAAAATATCGATATCTTCCACACACGAATCATTCAGCTGTTTGTCTATTTTCATTATTTCTTTTTCTTTATAGATAGCTTCTGGTTCTGTGCACACAACAAGATCTGGTATGTGTATATATTCTTCTTGTTCAAGTTCAATAGTTTCATACGTATTATATGCTGTAAATGCCTTGATTTGTTCATAGATTAAATACAAACAGAGACCACACAAAACACAGATAAATGTTGTTCTTAATTTGACAATAAAATAAAATTGTATCTTAGTTGGACTTTGTAGTTGTTGTTCTTGATTTAACATTTTTTTTACTCTGGAAATCACAGCAATTTCAAACTGATTAGTTTTCTTCAAAAGGAGCGAAACTTTTTTGTTTTGCTCACGAATGATTTGTACAATGAGATCGACAATTGACAAACAAGATGCACCCACATAAAAACACATGAAACCACCAATGTCACACAAAAGAGCAATAAAGTCGTAGAAAAAGTATTCGGATAATCCACGAATCCGATTGCTAAATGAATAGACTTCTAATGACTTTTCTCTTGTGTCGCTGAAAGAATAATGCGAAGTGAACACGGATTTTTCACATTCTGTTGGGCAATGGCAATCAAAAAGTGCATTGAATGTTCTTTCTATATCATTTACTCGGCGATAGTAATCGCATGCCAATTCATCTGAAAGGCAGTGATTTTTTTGTTCGTTTGGCAGGGAAGGTAATCTGAAAAAAAAATTTAACTTCTGATTTCAAAAGCTATTATAAGAAGGTTAATGTCATTTATATCTGAGTGCTAAGATCATTTTGATTGTTTTCTGATTATCAGTATCAGTATTAGCCCTGCCCAGCCGTCAGGTGTTTGGTTCTTGTTGCAAGTGAAAATGTTAAACTTACTGGCAAGTGAAAATGTTAAACTTACTGGCAAGTGAAAATGTTAAACTTACTGGCAAGTGAAAATGTTAAACTTACTGGCAAGTGAAAATGTTAAACTTACTGGCAAGTGAAAATGTTAAACTTACTGGCAAGTGAAAATGTTAAACTTACTGGCAAGTGAAAATGTTAAACTTACTGGCAAGTGAAAATGTTAAACTTACTGGCAAGTGAAAATGTTAAACTTACTGGCAAGTGAAAATGTTAAACTTACTGGCAAGTGAAAATGTTAAACTTACTGGCAAGTGAAAATGTTAAACTTACTGGCAAGTGAAAATGTTAAACTTACTGGCAAGTGAAAATGTTAAACTTACTGGCAAGTGAAAATGTTAAACCTACTGGCAAGTGAAAATGTTAAACTTACTGGCAAGTGAAAATGTTAAACTTACTGGCAAGTGAAAATGTTAAACTTACTGGCAAGTGAAAATGTTAAACTTACTGGCAAGTGAAAATGTTAAACTTACTGGCAAGTGAAAATGTTAAACTTACTGGCAAGTGAAAATGTTAAACTTACTGGCAAGTGAAAATGTTAAACTTACTGGCAAGTGAAAATGTTAAACTTACTGGCAAGTGAAAATGTTAAACTTACTGGCAAGTGAAAATGTTAAACTTACTGGCAAGTGAAAATGTTAAACTTACTGGCAAGTGAAAATGTTAAACCTACTGGCAAGTGAAAATGTTAAACTTACTGGCAAGTGAAAATGTTAAACTTACTGGCAAGTGAAAATGTTAAACTTACTGGCAAGTGAAAATGTTAAACTTACTGGCAAGTGAAAATGTTAAACTTACTGGCAAGTAAAATTTTGTAAAGCGATTTTATCAGAATAACACTGACTTCGGCAGCGTTCCATTTTGCGTTCGTCAACACAGGCAGCCGACTTCCGGTTAAGAAATTTGTACTGTGTAGAATAAAAACAAATTCTTTGAAATTTCCATTTAAAATATAATACTGTACACAAATACAGGTCGAACATCACTGTTACGACTATGTCATATCCACATGGCTTCTTAAATGCAATTTAAGTTTTTGTAGCAAAATCTATTACCATAGGTTCAGGTAAACAACTGATCATCAGCTGTTGGGATGAGAATTTTTTTTTACATTTTTGCAGTTAGCATCCCCATTTACAGTAGCTGCATTCAAAAACTCTAAAACGTATGCAAAACTCGTTTCGTGTCTGTACATGTGACGTCATTCCCATGTTATCAATGGGAATGACGTCACATGTACAGACACGAAACGAGTTTTGCATACGTTTTAGATTTTTTGAACGCAGCTAGTGCTTCAGATGAAACACAATTTCCCTGTTCAATGTTTGTACAAAAGTAAAAAAATAAAATGCAACAAATTACAGAAAACGCTCAACATGTCTGCCATCATAGATAATTCAAAGCTGGGCTCTTTGCGTGAAAACAGCCACTTACCCTTTTGAGTGTAAATGTGACCGCATTGGATTTAAATAAGTGTCCAAGATGATATGGTGGTGTAATCGTGGCAATATTTTTTTTTGTTTTAGATGTTAGGGTTATCTAGAATATAAAATTTGAAAATATTAATTGTCATAAAACAGTTTTTGGAGTGTCTCGGACTCCATTGGCCATTCTTGACCATTGTTTTATATTGTGACGCTGACCATCTCAGTGCCTGTAATAAAATCACTCATATTACCACATTTCACAATAACAGTCGCACATTAACTCGCTCTCAACTTCCAAGAAACATAGATCTTCAGTTAGATCTTCGTTAAAAAATTTACTTTAAAAATATTTCAGAGCAGCACAGTAGTAGTAAGTTGCACTCGCATTCTTATTTTATTGATTTTCAAAACATAAATGCATTTTGTTATTCATTTAGTGTTTCACCACAACTTGATGTCATTTGTTATCATTCTATCTACCACTTTACTCGTG
Source organism: Strigamia acuminata (assembly GCA_949358305.1). Lineage (NCBI taxonomy): Eukaryota > Metazoa > Arthropoda > Chilopoda > Geophilomorpha > Linotaeniidae > Strigamia > Strigamia acuminata. The sequence goes on along the minus strand of OX442315.1, from coordinate 5,443,331 downwards.
TTAATTTACTTACCATCAGTACATGATAATCCTGGAAACTCATATTAGTCTGAAATTGAATTTTAATACGGTTTTCTGGTCCAATTTTCATTTCTTTTACTAAGTATAAAAAACAATAAACGAATAATTATTTTTATACAACTTCAATATTCAACGCTACCATACTTTATCGATTAAGAGCCGTGGCTCTTATTTAAAACTGATAATTTTGTCAGCAATTACAATTTCGGTTTTTCGTTTGTTACATTTGTTTAATGTAATCAACAAAGTCAGAACGTCACGAACGAAGCGTATGTTTATCGTTCGTCAGGTTAAATACGGAAACATTACTGTACTTTTGCAAAAATACGGTATTCTTGGTGTCTCAGCCGCGGCTACAATTTAAGGCCGGCTACAATTCGAGGGCGACTCATAATTGATAAAATACGGTATTTCAATTTTTCTTTCATTCTGTATTTACTAAAAGCTAATAATCTTTTAAAACTTTATCATTAACAACTGTAGCTGTAGTGGAACCAATGATCACTTGGGGGATTCAACATTTCTGTGCTTAAAAGCAACTACAGTCAGCTCACGGTATCTTGATGCTAAATTCGTACTGCGCATCCCATTCTGCGCAGGATTTTCTAATTCCAGTTGTTATTTAGCAGGATTAAGCCTAATATTTGGTCTACCAATGCTAAAATAAAGTAAATAAACAACAATATTTTGATCATACTGTGTGATTTATTTTTTAATGATAAGTTTATTGTATACTCTTGTTCGACTCAAGAGTATATCCTTCTCCCATTGGCCACTGGTGTAGTGATCCAAAAATGTAGTAATAATAATAATAAAAATAAGAACTACTTCTCCTAGTGGTAGTAATACCATAGATTCTTTACTCTATGGTAATACAGACTGGAGTTAGGAGTAATGCGGCTCGGCCAATGGGAGAAGGGTATACTCTTGAGTCGAACAAGAGTATAGTTTATTTGCTTTATTTTAGCATTATTAGGCCTAATAATAGGCTTAATACTGCTAAATAACAACAGGAATTAGAAAATCGTCTGCGCAGAATGGGATGCGCAGTACGAATTTAGCATCAAGATACCGTGCGCTGACTGTAGGCGCTTCCAAAGTATGTTTTACCATTTTTTACCATTGCTATAACCGTACTCACAATTAGGGGTGTTTCTGTATATCTCCCTCTATTTATACAGGGTGTCCCAAAAGTCTGAACCTCCCCAAGTAATTTCCAAAATACTTGAGATATCAGAAAACTGAAGAAAAACTCTTAGGGGAAATCTTTCATTGTGAATCTGATGGGATCCTCAAATTTGACCTCAAAGGTCAATTTCAAGGTCATTCACTTGCTAACTTCTAAACCAATCAGGTCAGAGCAAAATTTCCAATTACAAAGTTGTAGAGAACCATCTAATTAGTCTAGAACTGTTCTTAACAAAATTATTTCCTAAGGAAAAGGTTTGAGAAAAAAAGGTTTGAAATGTTAGTTTACTTAGCTTTGTAACTCAGCTTTGTCACTTAAAACTATTGAGGCAACCAAGCTAATCCTCAATTAGGACACTTTATTGGGTCATACTTGTAAGTAGAAGAGAGGAAACACAAAAGAAAGGAAATAATTTATTTTGGAAATAGATTCCACATGATAGTTTTAGGTTACAAAGCTGGGTAGACTAACATTTCAAACCTTTTTTTCTCAAAACTTTTCCGTAAGAAATAATTTTTTTAAGAACAGTTCTAGACTATTTAGATGGTTTTCTACAACTTTGTAATTGGAAATTTTGCTCTAACCTGATTGGTTTAGAAGTTAGCAAGTGAATGACCTTGAAAATGACCTTTGAGGTCAAACTTGAGGATCCCATCAGATTCGCAATGAAAGATTTCCCCTATGAGTTTTTCTTCAGTTTTCTGATATCTCAAGTATTTTGGAAATTACTTGGGGAGGTTCAGACTTTTGGGACACCCTGTATAAACTGCGTAAACGATAGCGTATTACCCCGCTTTAAGCCGCATGCCGGTATAGTGCGAGTTTTACCAGCATTCAGATAAACCCATTTTTTACCGGCATGCCGGTGTGAGTTTTTTTCATTAAGAATTGAGCCTAAACAAGCATAAAATTGTATTCATCCCGGTTCTTAAATTTCAAAAAATGGCATGCTGCTTACAGTAATGCTGGTGATATACTAGACGCAATGTGGCGCGAATTGGTCTGCGATTTTCATCGCAGCCAATCCAATGAGACCTGACGTCATTTTTGATGATGTCAAAATCGCTTTGCGACGCGATTTGCGCTGCATCGCGCCTAGTGTGCCACCAGCATAAAGCGGGCTAACAGGGTACAAACAAGCTTAATTGACATGCAATGCACGACTTGTGATTGTTGTCTTCCAATCAGCATACAGAATAACGAATCAATAGGAAATAACACACGGATATTTGTCCATGTTATCCTTGGTTCATGGCATTACTGACCATTTTCTATTCTTGAACACATCGAGTTAAATAAGAATGTTTCCTGTGTTTTGAATCCATCGGAATACAGTCTTGATCCCTGCAAGATAAATTTAAATATTTTTGCAAACAAAAGTTAAAAATTAATAGATATTGAAAGACACTTGGATAGTAAGGAATATTGTAGTGAGAAATTTGCTGCCCTTGCACGTGCACTGGTAGCTGAAACCCATTCTGTCGAGTTATTCAGTCACGTGAGAGTGTCATTAGAGAGGTTTTGCCAGGCGTAGGACTGAAATGGCAACTTGTAGAGTAAGCTCCGCCCACCCATTGGCTTGCCCGTTGCCATTGTTTTCACGACCTCTGGACCCGCCATTACACGTTGCAAACGCGCGCACAACACGAAGCTTGGCTCCGTTGCATAACGTCAGCACAAAAAGTGATGACGTTTCGGCATTCCAATCGTCAGCCGTTCCCGTCTAACGCCTGGCAGAACGTCTCTATTGTTACTGATTACTTGCACTAACTCTTGAAAAAGTGATGTTTTTTATCATCTTTGTAAAATTTTTCATTTTAAATACTTCATAGAGGTCAGTTTTATTGTCTAAATGAAATATACCATGGGGGCATGCTAGATTTTTCAAGATACCAAGTTAAATACTAGGTTAAACACTATATTTTAAATACAAAATAACTTACCTACGAGACCTTTTTCCATACGTTTCATGCTTTGATCCGTAAAACTTGTAGTTAGATATAATGCCGGAAAATCACCAGCAGTTTCTTCAGTAATGTCAGCCTGAACTTTTATGGGTCCTTGAGCGTAATAAATGATTTGATCCAAACATTGGAATATGCACAAACACAGTGTGAGTGTGCCAGCAGATAATCGAAAAATATTATAAATTCTTGCCACTTTTTTGTGCATTTTGGTTTCAACAGGTGAAAATGTTAAAGTTTCCAATTTCAACTGCACATATGTTTCAGTAAGTCTTCGAATTTCTGCTGTTTTCCTTTTATAATGCATCATTGTACCTTTTAAACCCAAATCAGACTTTTAATACCTGTATATAAAACTCACAAGGGGAGTACTTAAATGCATGAAAAGACAAATAGGTGGGAATACTCAAAAGTGTGTTTACAAGCAGGTAATATTTTTCACTTTGGTTAGTAGCACGTAATAAAGTTGACATGTGTTTTATACTAATTAAAGTGTGCTCTACAACTTTGTAAATGGAAATTTTGCCCTGACGTTGATGGTTTCTGACTTGTGAGTTCGTAATAAAATCATTTCATTGAGAATTTACCACTAGCTTTGTCTATCTCATTTCCACTATCTCATTTCCACTATCTCATTTCCACTATCTCATTTCCACTATCTCATTTCCACTATCTCATTTCCACTATCTCATTTCCACTATCTCATTTTCGCTATCTCATTTTCGCTATCTCATGTTCACTATCTCATTTTCACTATCTACGTTATTTTCTATCGGTAAATTCTCGTATCAAATACACCTCGCGCTTTAGTAATTGTCGGGATTAGGTCAGCACTCATCTTCTTGTCAGATAAGATCACTCGTGCCCCAACGGGCACTCGTGATCTTATCAGGCAAGAAGATTTGTGCTGACCTAATTATCCCGACAATTACACGTCGCGCTCGGTATATTACCTGTGAGAATTTACCACTAGCTACGTCTATTAATAACCACAAATGAGATTACGCATAACAAAACAACAATCGTTCTCCCGACCAATCCCAACGTGCGTAACAAACCGCTTTTGGCGCCTCATTGGTTCTTACCGGGAAGAAATTCCTTTCGCCATGCATAATTATCGATTTTGAGAATTTTGTTCTCTTGCTACTGGCGCCACCCGTTGCGGCTGTACGAACCAAGTATCAAATGTCAAATTTGGTTTGTTACGCGCGTCAGGATTGGTTGGCAGAAGGATTGTTTTGTCAGGCCTAATCTCATTCGTGGTTACATTGTTTTCTATCAGTAAATTCTCGTATAAAATACACCTCGCGCTTGAGTAATTGTCGGGATTAGGTCAGCAATCATCTTCTTATCAGGCAAGAAGATTCGTGCTGACCTAATTATCCCGACGCTCGGAATATTACCTCTGAAAATTGTACTGTCGACTTGCTATATAAACTACTAAGTAAATTTCTTATAGAATCATTGGTTCGTCGACAACGATTTGTCGTAGACAGCGTAAACAGGCTTGTCTATTAGAGCCTTACTGGGGTGGATTCAGAAAGCGTATCGAGTTAAGTGAACCTAAAGTCAACATCTATCCTACAAAAAATTCATTTGAATTCCAATTAAATTTAATGGTTTTGCTGATAGAATTTTAGAAATTTAAATATTGAAGGTCCTCCCACTATAACTTTTCATCATACAATTACGATAAGTGCTACACAACACACGCAACATTCATAATCAATTGCTCTGTTTCTGTAATTTATTTTCTCTTTCAGTAAAACACTGTAATTCAAATGAAAAGTTTAAACTTATTACGAGGAAAAATGCACCTAGTTTCCACTACTGCCTTCACCATGGTGTTGTATTCAAATATAACAATCCAATCAATAAACTTTCATTTTTAGGCCAACAGGGATTAATTTTCTATAAAATTGTCCAAAAGTTGCACAAAGACAAGTCATGTGACTTATCCTTTGTTTTCCCAAAGCAAAAGATGATTCAATTAAGTTATTGTTCTTTATTAAGTTTAATCTTATTTCTTAATTATTTAAAATCTGGATATAACACCATGGTATTATAATCGAATATGGTGTTAGAGCTGAAATGGTGTTGTATTCGAATTTTTCCACAATGTTTCCAAAACATCTGTTTTTCGGGTGAAGACGGTAGTGAGCTTTTTAAGAATACAATCACGCGCTCCAAGTTGCAGAAATAATTTTAAAAGTGCAAGTTGAAAATTCATACTGAAACAAAAATGAACAAATAACTATAAAAACATAAAAATAAATTAATAATATTGAATAAATGCAAATTTAAATGATCATTGCATACCAACAGTGTTGTCGGTACAATGCCGCTTCCAGTTGTGGAGATTGTGCACCACATCCATGCAACATGTAAGCGCCGAGGAGTCACTTTATTTCGTTGCCCTTCATTTCATCGCCATATCATTTCGTCGCCTAACCTGACCTGACTTAACCTAACCTGACCTACCCTGACCTAACCTAACCTAACCTGACCTAACCTGACCTGACCTGCCCTAACCTAACCTAAACAAACCATTAGGCATTTCGGATTAGACATTTCGTCGCCCTTCTGTTCGTTTTTTTTTTTGTTTTTAATCACATCATTTCGTCGCCCTTCATTTCGTCGTCGTGTCAGTTCGTCGCCGTTTTTGGCGACGAAATGAAGGGCGACGAAATGAAGAAACCCCAGCGCCGACATACAAGCCCGAACAAAGGTCCCAAAATACAACCCCATACACCCATGGAGTGCCGAAATACAACTTTATGTAATGTACGTCCGGGCTAAACAGAGTACACCGCATCAAAATTGCACTAACAAATGTACACCAGCTGCCTTAAGTCCGTGAAGCACGAAGAAAGGAAACCACACCGTGTTTAATTCACCGATATATATATTTTTCCACACGTTTGTAAATTTAGGGGCAGAACGGGCAAAAATAATTCAAGGGCTGTTATTTTTGTTTTAATCAATGAAGAGATTTCTAGTTTTTCAAACAAAGTGAACGTTCTATGAGAGAAACTTTATTAGGGAGTTATTAGTATTAAACTTTGCTTACCTCGTAGCGAAGTTGATTAAGAGAGCAACGAACAACGCGTACGTTCAAGCGGATACGGATTGAATCAATGCCGAGATAAAGACGTGCATTACGTCATGGAAAGCGTCATATATTGATTCTTTAATGCTCAAACTGGCGTAAGGTGGCAGCAGTGAAATAGCAAAAAATAAAATATTCTTCCCAAAATATCAACGTTTTAATTGGTTTTATTCAGTTTGCTTTACTTTGCATTTCAACACTGCAGTTTTTGATTTAAAAATACCAATTTTAGTTCGTGTGTGCATTTTACTATCATCGGTGTTTCTCGTCTATTTTGCTGCATCTGCATTATTTTTGGTTGACTGGCAGCTACCGCCTTACCCCCAAAAAAATACTCCCTAACAGAATTCTGTTGCCTTCGAATTTCTTTAAAAGCCCGCATTTTCAGAAGTGTTTGTTAAAATTTGATTGGAACCCAACTTCACAAACACAATGGCCTTGAATTCAAATACAACATCATTCTATTATATTTTGGGTAAGAAATTAGTCAATATGAATTACCGAAAAATATTCAATGGGTCACTGTAGATTGATTTCGTAAAAAGTGTGCCGTAATGTTAAAAAGTTTGAGAACCCTGCCCTGCATATAGAGACTCGGGGAAGACGCTTCAATCCAGTCGCAAGGAATGCTTTTGAAATCACTGGAATTTAAATATATTTATTCAAACTAACTGTGATACATTTTCTAATGTTCTACTATACATAGTTTCAAATAGTGAGATTTGTCAAAGTAATAGTGAGCTTGAATTATCGAAAGGAATTAACATTTGGCATTTACTTCGTGAATTTCAAAAACCATTTTAATCTATTATCTATTTATTTTATTATCGATGAAGTGGCACAGAGTTTGCAATAATTCTAAGCAAGAGACAACTGACACTCCAAGAAGAAATCCTAAAATTGAGCCACAGTCACTGATGAATTTTGCAAACGGCTTAACAAGTTTCTGCTTAAATATTTCGTTTATATTGCTTTCCATCCGAAGTTTTGAAAGTATAAAATTCATTACTTCGAAAATTTGCACGTATTCACTCAATTGCGTGTAAACCGTCTGATTACAAGCGGGATGACAGTGGCAGTCACGAATAACGTCGACATTGGAATAAACATTCAAATAGGACTTTCTGGATTGCTTAGCTGAAGCCGATGTGTTGCATAGAGGTACAGTTGTTGAATCCATGAAGGGCAATCTTTGAGGTTACGATTCAATAAAAAGAATTAACAGTTTGAATGAAAGTCATTGCAAAACACTTGTTTCACCTGCACTTGATGTTTTCTTCCGACATTTTCTTTTCGAGACAATCAGTTTCGCAACTTTGCAACACTTCTTTCGACACGCATGGGTTTATTGGCGAGTTCATCCTTACTATCTACAATTACAATACAATATATTGTGTTATTAAAGTGGGCGACATTGCATTATCATGTTGCTTTGGATTAACTGTTTGCTTCGTAAATTGCACCATCATCAATGAGTCATGAGGCTGAATCGCAAACATTTTCGTATTGATCGTGTTGTGGGTTTGGACAAAAAAAAACTGAAGGGATAAAGTGTAACTGTTAAACCGATTTTAAATAATTTCACGCATGCTTAATTATTGTTTCGTACTTTAGAATGAGAGTTGCATCGTAATCCTCCCGATTGATAATATAAGTATATTCCACTGTCACGTGGCACGTATTTTGACTTAGCTAAAATATTAAATCGTGGTTACTTCCTGTTTTACACAAAATGGAATCGCGTATTAATCATTTCTGATTTGACCAGATTGTATACAAATGAGAAACCATGAATAATCTCAATTTTTATTTTCTTATAGTCAGGGCCGACTCAAGGTAGGTTCGAGCGATGCAACCGCATTAATGCGCCCAAAATCTATTAACTAGCATTGAAAACAATGAAAGATGGAGCACTCAAAAACAATTGCAGTGGGCGCTGATTGACCGTATGCCAGCCCCGATCTGAAGATTGTCGTGTGAACAGTAGTGAGTTAAAAAAAATTATTATAGGTACCTGATTGCAAGAGAACGCATTGTCCAAAAACAGTTGTCATGATTGACTTTTGTGGGTATTCCAGTAGGAGGTTTGAATACTCGCCTATTTCCTTTGCTATCACCTTAAAAAAACAATATTTTTAATGCACCATAGTTTCTTGACTACAAAAGAGGAAAATATTTGTGCGTGGGCGAGTACCCAAGCCACGAAGAATACTAGCTTCATTCAAAAATTAAAATACTTGTGTTTTAACAATTGTAGTTTAATTGTATTTTAAGTTTAAATTTTGAGTGTGAGAATTTTAACTCTATTTTATAAAATTGACAACATGTGAAAACTTTTACATGACATCATTGATCACCTGATATGTAATAAATTCCAAAATATAGCACATAATACTCTCCAAGTGATTAGAAAGAGTAAAAAGTGGAAACCCATCTTAACGATATAGACTTTTAGCACAAGCAAGTTCTTACTTCAGCATTATCATAATCCTCCATGTCTTCAGTTTCTTGCCACAAGAGCGTAGCATTTGCTGCAAATCTGGATGGTTCATCAAGTAAATCCAAAATATCGATATCTTCCACACACGAATTATTCAGCTGTTTCTCTATTTTAATTATTTCTTTTTCTTTATAGATAGCTTCTGGTTCTGTGCACACAACAAGATCTGGTATTTGTATATATTCTTCCTGTTCAAGTTCAATAGTCACATACGTAGTATATGCTGTAAATGCCTTGATTTGTTCATAGATTAAATACAAACAGAGACCACACAAAACACATATGAAAGTTGATCTTAATTTGACAAAAAAATTAAATTGTTTCTTAGTTGTACTTTGTAGTTGTTGTTCTTGATTTAACATTTTTTTTACTCTAGAAATCACAGCAATTTCAAACCGATTTGTGTTCTTCAAAAAGAGCGAAACCTTTTTGTTTTGCCTACGAATGATTTGTACAATGAGATCGACAATTGACAAACAAGATGCACCCACATAAAAACACATGAAACCACCAATGTCACACAGAAGAGCAATAAAGTCGTAGAAAAAGTATTCGGATAATGCACGAATCCGACTGCTAAATGAATAGACTTCTAATGACTTTTCTCTCGCGTCGCTGAAAGAATAATGCGAAGTGAACACGGATTTTTCACACTCTGTTGGGCAATGGCAATCAAAAAGTGCATTGAATGTTCTTTCTATATCATTTACTTGGCGATAGTAATCGCAGGCCAATTCATCTGAAAGGCAGTGATTTTTTTGTTCGTTTGGCAGGGAAGGTAATCTGAAAAAAAGATTTTACCGTCTGATTTCAAAAGCTTTTATATCTAAGTGCTAGGATCATTTTGATTGTTTTCGAATTATCAGCATCAGTATTAGCACATGTGCAGCTAACATAAAGTCTGTTTCAGTGTAAGTATGGCACTCATATTGGCTAAAGGGATATAAAGCATCTCCATTGGTTGTATGCCACATAACAAAAGAATAGTTCACAGAGTTATACCTAGGTTATACAATTGTTATGTGGCCTCCAGCCAATGGGAATGCTGAATTACCCTATAGGAGAAGTGCCATACTTACACTGAATCATCTGCATCCCAGTTGCAGGGCCGGATTTATGTACAGTCGTGTTCAAAAAAATTGGACCCTCACTCTAGGCTGGCAATTGAAATTGTGAGTAATTTTGTGTTTTGCCACTAGGTTAAAAACCAGATATCAACGGGTGATTATACTTGTACACCCTTGTCTGCTGGTGATGCGTACTGGGCGCGACATGGGGAAGAGCAACATTCACTTACCGTATTACCCCGCCTATTGCCACATGCCGGTGTAGTGCGAGTATTACCGGCATGCCGATAAACCCCGTTTTTAACGGCATGCCGGTGTAAGTGAGTACAAATTTTATTTTTAATTTTGAGCCCAAAATATGCTTAAAACGCATATTTAGATGTCCAAAATGTAGAAAATTGGCCGAAATTTCTATAAAGGTTTCATAAAATTTAGAAGTAATCTTCAGAATATCAAGAAAACTTAAATTTCAGGCCCAAATTTTAACATAATTTATCATCTGGGCTCTTTTAAACATAAAAAACAAAACACCAATTTTTTCACTTATACCGGCATGTTTCGCTCTATACCGGCATGCCGGTATAGATTTTTTACGCGCGATTTCAAAACTGTGATGAACCCATGCCCAACGGCACGCAGCAATAGGCGGGGTAATACGGTATACAGTATACAAAATAAATTATTTCCTTGCTTTTGTGTTTCCTCTCTTCCACTTACAAGTATGACCCAATAAAGTGTTCTAATTGAGGATCAGATTGGTTGCCTCAATAGTTTTAGGTTACAAAGCTGAGTTGACTGACGTTTCAAACCTTTTTTTCTCAAAACTTTTCAGTAAGAGATAATTTTTTTAAAAACAGTTCTAGACTAATTATTTGGTGCTCTACAACTTTCTAATTCACTCTTTCCCTCTATCTGTCACGGTTCTCGAGTTACAATATGGATGACCTTGAAGATGACCTCTCAGGTCAAGTTGGATGTCATAATTGGATTTCCCCCAAACTACTACCCTTACAATCATTTTGCTAAATCAACATCTAAAACGGTTTGGAAATTATTTACTGTGAACCAGACTTTCTGCACCACCCTGTATACTACGTGGCGCAACACGTCGCAACGTGACGCGATACGCCGTAGAATTGTTGCATTCGGCGTTGCACACGCAGTTTCTCAAAAGGGTCCTTTCTCGTCGCGACCGTGCTATGAAAGACGCGCTTACTGATCGTAGGGTATTGCGTGTCACAGAGAAGTATCGTACGAGTTTGATAAGCATCCCCGATGTGCTCCTCCGGATGATGTGTGTGATACCCCGTTTTGGCGGCACTGTACATGGCCAGCAGGCGGCTGCGCGAGCTGCTACATGCCGTACCAATGTTGTGGACACCGAGGTGGTGGCGAGTGTGGCAGACTTAGCTGCTACAGACCCCGCTGAGGACGAGGACGAGGACACTAACCAGGCCAGGGGACAACAAGGCCTGCGTGTTGTCTGCCTCCTGACAGACAGAAGTACGGTCATGCTGCCCTGTGCTCATGCGTATTCTGTAGTGCCTGCAGCGATCGCGTAATGACAATTGCGCGGACAGAGAGGAGAACTCCTAAGTGCCCCTACTGCCGCGCAGATGTGCAGTCAACACTGCGCATTTTCATGTAGGCACATGGCATTTAAACATTAAACATTTAATCATAATAACAAAAAAAATTTATGAAAAAAAATTTATCTTTGAAACCAAAATAATTAAACAAAAAATGAAAACAAACATAACAGCAACAATCAAGTAGGGGCGACAGCGATGTCGCACTCCGACATGACTAATGCATGCCAAAAAGCTATGTCGCTCTCCAGTATCGCTGTCTTATCAGCAAAAGCGATGCAAAAGCGATGCAAAAGCAACGTCGCTTTTGCTGATACCGTTCGTATGCCGAGCCGCGCTGTCGCACTCCCTCATGTCGCGCCCACTATAGTTGCCCTGTCTGATATACAAGTATTATCACCTGTTGATGTCTGGTGTTTCACCTAGTGGCAAAATACAAAATTACTCACAATTTCAATTGCCAGCACCGAGTGAGGGTCCAGTTTTTTTTAACATGACTGTACAAGCAAAACAAGAAATAGCTAAGGGCGCCCACCCATCTGCGGCCCCGGGCCGCTGGGAAAAAATCCGATTTTCGAAAAAAATGCCGGAAACAAATTCGAAAGAAATCTCGATTTCCGCATTTCCCACAAAAAGATGTTGCATTTTCACTTTCATATACAGGGTGTTTCGTTTAAGACTCCCCGGTCAATTTCCAGAATAAGTATATGCTTTTTTAAAAAACCAAGCAGACTATCCTATAGCAAAGTAGGGATGACGAATCCAATGTGGTAATCAAATTTCATGCCAGACATGCAACAATGCACTTTTTATTTGCTAACTCGTTAGCTGCTTGAGATAGAGCAAAATTTCCAATTACAAAGTTGTAGAGAATCATAAAATTAGTACTATCCAACTGATCTCAGTCACCTTAAGTTAACTGTTTCTTTTTTTTAAAAAAGGAAATCAAATCAGCAAATTGAAAATTTTTATTCTTAGAAAATAAAATAATATAGGCATTAAAAAAATTACAGTGGTTTTTCTTGTTTACTTGCATAATAATGCAAATTTGAATACATTTATTGCAGAAATTCAGTACTTTTGCAGTAGAAATTTAATTTTTGCCACAATGGCTGGCTTTATTTTAGCTGATTTGTTTTCATTTTAAAATGAAAAAAATTGACTTAAGATGACTAAGATAAGTTGGATAGTACTAATTTGATGGTGCTCTACAACTTTGTAATTGGGAACTTTGCTCTATCTCAACCAGCTAACGAGTTAGCAAATGAAAAGTGCATTGTTGCATGTATGGCATGAAATTTGATTACACCATTGGATTCGTCATCCGTACTTTGCTATAGAATAGTCTGCTTGATTTTTTAAAAAACCATATACTTATTCTGTAAATTGACTGGGGAGTCTTAAACGAAACACCCTGTATATTGTCATGCGGTTGAGGCGCGTCGTCTGCCGATCGCCTCAAACCAGCACAAATCTTATTAGAGTTACCAAAATCTATCACCAGACAGCGCACGTGATGATGGCATCACGGCCTGTTCAATTATGATTAATTGAGGGGGGTTTCTCAATATAAAAGAGCCACCTTGGCTCTGAGAACTCAGTCCATCCCGGGCTTTAAACGGTTCACATCAGCCAGCATTTGGCATGAAGTAATCGTTTCCCTCCAAACTGAACTGAAATCAAAGTGTTAATCATATCTCTTAATTTATATGTGTTTCAGGTTTAATTAGGTTTAGTTTTATAATTTGTATTCATGCTTTAGTTTATGATTTATATTTAAAGAATAAAGAATACTGTTTTGTTTTCAACTCAAACTCTGATTGTTCATTTCACTCTTAGTGATTAAATAATGTTTAGTAATAAACAAGTTAGAAGTTACGTGGTCATTATTGGCCAGTTGGCCACGTAACAAAGTGGTGGAGATTGCGGTTTTCTTTTGAGACCCACTAATTGGTTGATAAAAGTAGTGAATAAGTAAAAATTTACAGTAAAATCAGCCAGTTATGTGCTAAAATTGAGAAGTTAGAGCTAAAAAACCCCGAAAGAGCTAAGTTAAAAATAAGAATTCTTATAAAATTTAAGAGTAGTGCAATATAATTTGCATATTAGATAGAAATAAGAGTGAATCATAGAGTGACTCAGAGTTTGAAGACAGTATAGTGTTTGAATATTTAATAAGATTACATTGAATTGAATAATATTTTGGATTTAATTATTAAAGTTGTTTATAATTGTTGAATATTAAATATTTAGAGGGAAATAATTTTGATAATAATTTATTTAATAAAGTTTTAATAAATATTTTTTTTTTTCAGGAAATTGATAAATAGTATTGATTCTGTTGATGATTAATAGTATAATTGTCTACTTTTCAGGAAATTAGCGATATTGTTGTGATATTTTGAATTTAAATTGGTGATTGTTGATAATAAATTAAATTTATTTCAGGATTGTGTGTTGGTGAATTGTGGTTATTAGTGAATGTGTGAAGTGCATTATAGAGTAGTGAAAATAAAAATTATAGTGCATTTCAAAGCTTAACAGTGGAGAAACCAGTAAAGCTTACACAAACACAAACGGATAATTTACTAGATTTACAAAACCAAGAACTACAAAGGACAGTAGATAATCCTAAAGTTTCAACTAAAAGAGGGAGTGGAAAAATAAAACACACTAAACCTGAAGTTGAAGAGGAAGAACAAGTTGTTGAAATAAAACAAGAGGAACCAGTTGTTGAGATAAATCAAGAAGAGCAATTCCAAGACTCATTATCGCAACAGGAACTTGATTCTTCTTCACCTTTGAAGTTAACAAAACCCAAATTGTTACAATCAGTTTTTGAATTATTAACACCAATAAAGATACAAACACCTTTAGTAAATACTAATATTCAGGGATCCACATCAAAAGGAGCAAAATCCAAGATGGCGGACCCAATAGCAGTTCTAACTGACCTTTTTAAGAGTGTAATGATACAAAAGCGGGATGTTATTTCTTATGACACCACAAAGGGAAACATCGACCAATGGCTAGTAGCGTATGAAGCCACAATAGGCACTGATGATGAGAGAGTTAAACATTTACCATTAGCGTTAAAAACTGATGGACTGGCATGGTTTGTGGAGTTATTACAAAAGAATCCAACATGGACTTGGACCGAGTGGAAACCACAACTTGAAAAAAAGTTTCGTAGGGGCCAGGAAAATGTTTTAAATACTCTTCACTTCATGAGACACACAGAAGGAACAGCAGATGCCTATATGAAGAAAGTCTTGGCCGAGTGTGCTTTTGTGTTGCCGGCACTCACTGAAGGACAAAAAATTAATTATGTTTACCAAGGTTTGAAGCCGGCGATGCAGCAAATGATGGTGACAGTGTTCCCGACTAAACTGGCAGAGATGGAACAAAGACTTAAGTTGTATGAGACTATGAAAGTCAAGGATCCAACGGATGTACTGCTGTCACTTTTCAAAAAGGTAGTGGACGAAAAGGTAACTCCAGTAACAGCAGGTAAACTGAGTGGAACTGTAGTAACCCCATTAACCCACGATGAGCTTTTAGCTGAGAATGCAAGGTTGAGGCAACAGTTATTAGCTTTTGAGACAGAGGATCCGGAGTCTGAAGTACCCATCTTAATAGGAAGCCAGTGGTATGCACCAATGAAGCAAAGAGGTCAGAATTTTCAATACAAGAATTTTCAAGGAGGTATTAATAGAGGTGGTAGTCAAAATTATAATACTAACAATAACAACAATAGTAATAATAATAATACTCGTTCGTGCGGATGCTATCATCATTTTAGTTGCGAGTTCTATAATCCACCAAGATACCAACAGGATAGAGGTGGTAATTCTGGAAGACCAAGAAGACGTAGAAGAGAAGGTCCTAATCCTACAGTTAACACCCAACAGCAGGCGGAAAACTAGCGGAACGGCCACAGAGAAATTGTTACCATCCAAATAGAAGTAAGAAGAAGAAGAGAAGATGGAAAAAGGATAACATCACTATAATCGACGTAAACATTTCGGAGTCATTGTTGGAAATCCCAGTAATTGTAAAGAATTTGGAGATAAAAGCAGTCATGGACACTGGAGCAAAAAGTAACCTTTTGAGTGAAGAAATAGCAGAAGCTTTGCAGTTGAATTACACGCCTACGCCAAACATTAGATTGCGAGGAATAGGTAATGATTTAATAACTCCAGTGGGCAAGATAAATTTGAACATTCATATAGGACAATTGCAGTATGCAGTTGAAGTTTTGATAGTTAAGGATTTCAATTATCAGCTTTTATTGGGTGATCCATTCATGACATTTGCGAGGTGTGTCGTCGATTATGACTTACAAAAAATCTTTGTGGGCCGAAATAGCGGAGTAGAAGCAGTTTTCCCGATGAATAAAACGTATGTGGATCAGAATTATGTAGCGAGAGTGACAAAAAATATAGCGATTCCACCAATGCACGAATGTATAGTTCCAGTTAATTTAAGTACAGCCTTGACAACAGAAATGTTTTTGGAACCTTTAGGTAATGTAATCGATAGGTTTGGAATTATCTGTTGCAAAACACTAACGAAGTTTGAAAACGGCAAAGGCGTAATACGAGTGGCAAATCCAACACCGAAGTCCATATTTCTACAGGAGAAGTCTGCGATTGGTAAGGCACATTATATTATTGAAATTGGGTTATTGGATGAAAAACAAGCAAATTGCTTTGACTCTAACTCCCCAACTGCCAAAGGCATTGGAGTGTTGGATGAAAAGCAAGCACATTGCTTTGACTTTGACTCTTCAATAGCCAAAGATAAGATGAATAAGAGTCAACAAGAGCAGATAAAGCAGCTACTCCAGAAGAATAAGGACAGGTTTGCCATTTCAGATACAGATTTAGGAAGAGTAACCAACTTTAGCCACAAGATAGATACAGGTGACCATGAGCCTATTCACTTGCAGCCGTATAGACGTTCAATCGCAGAAAAAGAAGTAGAAGCTGAGGAAACCAGAAAATTGTTAGAACAAGGAGTCATAAGGGAATCAGAGAGTCCATGGAGCGCGCCAGTATTACTCATCAAGAAAAGAGACGGTAAATGGAGATTTTGTGTAGATTGGAGGAGGTTGAACGCAATTACAAAGAAAATGGTGTTCCCACTGCCAAGAATAGATGACACGTTAGATCAACTAGCAGGGACCCAGTTTTTCTCAATGATGGATTTAATCCAAGGATACCATCAAGTTGAAATAAATGAACAAGATCGAGAGAAGACAGCGTTCACCACTTCAACCGGACACTATGAATTTAATGTCCTCGGAATGGGGTTATGTAACAGCCCAGCCGCGTTTCAAAAATTGATGAATAAAGTATTGGGTAACCTCTTGGGAAAGGTCTGTATAGCCTATATTGATGACCTTATTATTTTTTCTAAAACATTTGAACAACATTTACAAGACTTGGACTCAGTTTTCGAAAAACTGCGAATTGCGAATTTGAAGGTGAAGCTGAGTAAATGTACTTTCGGGACCAACACCATCCGGTATCTCGGACATGTAATTGATTCAGAGGGCGTTTCACCAGATCCACAAAATCTCGAGTCTGTGGCAAAATTTCCAGTGCCACTAAATGTCAAGCAATTAAGGGGATTTTTGGGTTTGTGCTCATATTATAGGAAATTCATTTTAGGATTTGCTGATATTTCCAAACCCTTGGTCAACCTTACGAAGAAAGACGAGAAATTCGACTGGGGACCGCCTCATGAAGAAGCATTTAAAAAACTAAGAACAGCTTTAGTAACGGTACCTGTGCTGGCTCACCCCAATTTCGCACAGCCATTTATTATATCGACAGACGCTAGTGCTTACGGTCTGGGAGCTATCCTGAAGCAGAAGATCAACAATCAGGAGCACGTTATATGTTATGCAAGTAGGTTGCTAAGCCAAGCCGAACAAAACTATAATGCGACGGAAAGAGAATGTCTCGCCATATTGTTTGGCATAGAGAAGTATCGACCTTATTTGTACGGGAAGAAGTTTACCATCATCACGAACCATTCAGCCCTTCAATGGCTGAAAAGCGTCAAGAATCCAAATGGTAGGTTAGCACGATGGAGTCTGCAATTGGTTGATTACGATTATGATGTACTGCATAAGTCGGGCAAGAAACACACAGATGCCGATGCATTAAGTAGAATTCCAGAAGAGGTTGGTGGAGAAGAAGTCATAGAAATTCCTTCACTAGCTCTCGAGAATCTCAATTTGCCTGCTGAGCAGCGCAAAGATCAGAAGATTTTGGAAATCATCACAACCTTGCAGAAAAATTAGCAACTTCCGCGCAATAGAAGACGAACGCTAAAGCAATTCGTACTTCAAGGCGACACATTGTTTAAGAAGAAGAAATTTGATTCCTTAAACACTGAAGAATTGTTGTATGTTCCGCAGCATTTACGCAGGTGCGTATTAGTTGAAATGCATGACGGTCTTACAGGAGCTCATTTAGGCCTTAACAAAACGTGGAAGAGAATAAGAACAAGATTCTTCTGGCCTAAGATCTATAGGGACGTGAGGAATCACGTACTCTCATGTTCATCGTGTGCAAGTGCAAAAACTATGACAACGCCACCAAAAGGATTGATGCAACCGTGGTCGACAGTGTCGAGACCGTTCGAAAGAGTAGCCATAGATACATTAGGAAGTTTTCCAACATCTGACACAGGAAACAAGTATGTTTTCGTTATTACGGATTATTTGTCGCGCACTGCAATAGCTAGAGCAGCACCAGCTTGCACAGCTCTTGAAGCAGCGAATGCCCTTGTTTATGAAGTCATGCTGAAAGAAGGAAGCCCACGAGAGATTTTGAGTGATAAGGGGACGGAATACAGAAATGAGATGATTAAGGAGATATCTGCATTATTCAAATCCCTCCACAAGAGCACTTCCGGATACCATCCAAGAACAAATGGGCTCACGGAAAGATTTAATGCAACATTGGCAAAAATGTTGCAGAATTATGTAAATAAAGATCACACGGATTGGGATGAATTTTGTTGCGACTCCGGGTTTCTCGACCTGTAAAATACTTACCTTTACTGGTCGATCCGCAATTGAGCTGCCGTTGATAGGACTTAGACTCTAGTGCCTGTAAAATAGTGTCTAGGGGTAATTTTAATGGAATGAAAACTGCCGTTTGAATGTAATAAAAATACAAGTAACTTTATTCGTGGAAATTACAATTATACTAATAATAATAATTCTAATAATTTGACTAGAAATTAAGTAGAAAGAAGATAGAAATGAAATATAACGAGAGCGACAATGCTCTCGGCAAACAAAGGCTTTATTTTGGCGCGCGACAAACAGAGTTTGTCACGTACACCAAAAATGGCGAGACGAACTTGCCGATACAAATTTCGTCGCTCGTTCGATGGTTTCAACTGCGGACTCCGGAGGAAAGCTCACGGTGGTCCACAGTCTCTACGATGGTTCACGGGCAAACGTTGGTGCTATGCCAGCAACGATGAGTCTCGGAACAAGTCAGACGAGACTCACAATAACCGGTAGTGAGCGGTTTTCTCGGGCGTAACCCGAGATTCGTGTAAGTGCGGGTAACCGACGATGGCGGTTACACGCAAAGCGCAAATGAGGCTGGTTCCACCGTCAATACAGTGGAAACAGCAAAGATGAATCTCAACTCACCAAACTAACACTATCAATACTTGAAGTCTTGGGTTTTGAATCCTTTTCATAGCAGTGATGTTGTGTTCTTGTTGGTGATGTGGTCGAGAGTGAGTTCGCCGCCAAAATTTGGGGCTTTTATGCACTCTCTGGTCCTGCGCACGAAATGTGCGTAGAGTGATGATTTTGGTGCAATACAGGATGTATTACATCATCATCATCACTCTGATGTAATGTTTTAGCCCAAAAGAGGGTAAAGTGTGCCTGAGGGATTTCCGCTCTCAAGTCACACTTTTGGCGTGTGCCATATTAAATAATTATTTAAGTGTGACAATTCTGCACCTGCAGGCTTGGCACACTTCGGTTTTTTCCCCCAAAAAGGGGTGAGAATATACAAGGACAATTCTCCTCTCCTAATTAAGCAATTTGGTTTGGCGTGTGTCAAACCAAAATAGAACAAAATATACAATTTCTTTAGTGGTGACAAATTTATTTCGAATACAAATAAAAACACTTCAGGGTCACCACATTTCCCCCCTTTTTAAACAAGTCCAAAAAGGAGAGAAATCTTTTTGACTTCTCTAATCTAAGCGTGATCCATGTCTTGGACCACGCTGCCGGGCGAGTGTGGCAGCATATCCGTCGAGTTGTCTCGAGGATTACTGCGTTCGTTCACGGTGCACAGCGGCATGTTAGCAGTCGGGCCAGACTGGGTGCCGGAATTGACGTGCAACCATACTTGCTGGATAAGCTGGGCGTTGGCGTTGTTTACAAAGCCGAGCTCCACGTATTCTTGGTTGTCTGTGGGCTCTATCCGAGCGCGTAGTAGGCGCTGATGCATCACTGCATCGTCCGGCGCCCGAATATGGGCTTCCAGCCAGGAGAGTACGCGAGTGGCTGTTTTTCAGCAGCGTTCGTATCGCGACCGTGAAGTTGAAATGAGGGTAGAACCTCATTAACTTCCGGTAGGCCGTATCAGGAGTCGGAGTTCGGACGGCTGGTTCGTCTGGAAGCTCCTGCTCGATGGTATGAGCTGAACGCTCAGAGTATGCTGGTGAAGACATACTGGTCACCGAGCTCTTTCTCGAAATGTCCAGAATCACGCCTCGCCCAACTCCGGGAAGTCGGAGAGGGACAGTTCCTGGAATTCCACAGGGAGCACGCGAAGTGCTTGCGCCTTGGTTGACATCCCAATCTGGGTTTGGCGGGGTTCCCAGCGTCATCTTGAGGACACTGAGCGTAGCGGCGGCTGAAGCGTGAGTGGCCGAGGGAGAGACTGGCGGATTGGTCAGTCGTCGTTGGCAGTGAGCGATCTGCGCATGTTGCCATTCCCGACGTAAGCGGGTAAATGCCGCTTGGGGGTTTTCTCCCAATGCCAACATTTGACGAGTCAGTTCGGCTCTCACTGTTGGAGGGTCCAGCCGAATGGAGTACCAAGTCTCCAACAAATTGGTGGGCAAGCCCATCGGGGTCGTCCACAAGTAAGTGGCGGCGGCCAAAGATTGACCATCGTGTGTGAACACGCCAGGGTACAAAATCCTGGTTAGTCCAGAGACTAAACTTCGTTGGAACGAGGCCAACTGCTCAGGGGTCAAGTTCTTTGCGCCGAGTTGACGCATGCACTGAGCCACTCTCTGCCAGTCCTTGATGGCCTCGCGGAGCTGAGCGTCTTGATACGCGTCTACATCCACGAGCATGTCTTGCTGCGACTGGACTGGCACCGAATCGACGCCACTGCACCTCGAAAAATTCGTCGAAATGTGGAGCCGGCTCGAAAGCGGGTACACTCGGAACTTGGTTGCTAGTGTGGCCAGGCACGGGCACACTAGGATCGGTTTTGGTATCACCAATCACTCTCCAGAGTGCGTAAGGCGTGGTAGGCTCTTCCGTTTGCGCTACCCGCCTGAAGTCACCCACTGCGTGAACAGTGACTTCGGAATCCGACGTTGAAGACGGTAATCGCGGGCGAGAGTTATGTCGCGAACGCGATTTGGATGCTGGAGTTTCACGTCCACGTCGAGAGTGTGAACGTGAAGATCGAGAATGTGGTTCTCGTTGAGTGCGAGAAGATCTCTCACTCACGTCGCGTTGAGACTCGCGAGACTGGGTGCTCGAGGCGGAAGCGGCTCGCTCCGCGTGAGTGTCCTTGGCGGCGCTGGCTCCGTCGCCAGATGGGAGAGTCTGGCTCGATTTCGCTCGTGCTGCTCGGCTGGCCTCTTCCTCGTCGTTCATGGCCTTGACAGCTGCCTGATGTTCTCTTGCTGTTCGTTCCCGGGCTGCAGCTAGAAATTCGGGGGTCCTGATGAATCCTGGTTCGCTCACGAAACATCCGCCCATGGTGAGCTGATGAAGCTCGTATTGGCTTCTGGGGAGTTGAGGTTTCCCCTCTTTTATGGATTTTACATATTTATCCACAACTGGATCTTTGTTGGAGTCCAGTTTTTGAAATAGCTTGTACACGAAATCGAACTTATTCGTGTACTTTTTATAGTACTTCGCACAATCGTTGTGCTCGCGTATTGTGGGCGGATACTGGGCTGCCAGCATTCTGGAGTGAAGTGGACCGGGCGGATCTCTCCACACTGGCCACTTCAGGTTGTGTCGATTGGGAACGTCCATGTGGTCTCTAAGACGTCGGTTGGTCCCCATCCTTCGTATTATCGCACGGGTGAACGTGTGACGCAGCTCCCACCACGTGGTGTGCTCGTCTTTGAGCTCAACGATCTCCTGTGGCAGTGCTGCTCGCCACGCAAACGGGCTCTGCGTGGGGACATGATCGGGAAGAGCGTACGGTGTCTCTCGATCACGCTCAATCTATAAAAGAAATTATTTATTAAATAATCTTCTATTTACAAGACGTAAATATTTTTATGTCCATCAAGGACAAATTGTAGTAATACAATTAATCTAGTTTCGAGAATATTTTTTATTCTCGTAATACTGAATAAAATAGTATTTTCAGTTTGAACTGACGCGCTTGAAGCAAGCGAGTCGGTTGCTATGGTGACGCCCTCTTTTTGGCTGTGAGGCGTCGGGCGTAGTCACGTGATGGCTGCGCCATCTTTGAATTTTTCAAATTTGTAAAGTGTCTTTTTCCGTGAAACTCGTAATTTCTTCGAGTTTATGAAAGAAACACTTTTTAATAACGTTTTTTAAGAACTTACACGTGCTTGTAACGAAAGTTCGGGTGGGTTATTTGCGTTTTCGGCGCCGTTGGCCTGCGCTTCGGCCAACTCTTCGTTAGCGTCGATCTCCAACGTGTCGTCGGACATTTTACTACTGAAAGTAAAATTTATACGTGTTTTTTAGTCCAGAAAGGGACTAATATAATTATTTTCCAATGAAAATATTACTCACAGATTTTTTGCAGGTTTGTTTGGAGTAAACGTAACGGACACGATGTGGTTGCGTTGAAGTTACTTCGAGAAGTGATAAAAACTGATTCTCGGAATAACTTCCTTGTTTTTTAGTGCCGTCTTATGACGTCACTAATTACTACTACGACTCTATGGTCGAGGATCATTCCCTACGTCATAGGGATGATCGCGGGTTTTAGTCAAGTCAAAAGATGAAACGGAAAGTCTAGTTTTGACTTGTGAGCGTCTGGGTCGAAGATTGTACTTTGACTTTCTCGAACAATCTAACTTATTTAGATTGTCATCTGAGTCTTCGTCGTCGACGGTGTCAGATGAGTTGTCTTGTTTATTTTTTGATGTTTCTTTTTCTAAAAACATTTCTTTTTGTAGGTCTTCGCCAATTTTGATATTTTCAAGTCGGTCGTGTATTTTTTCATTTTCGTCAGCCGACTTGGATTTTCGTGTTTCTTCGGTTGGTGCGATTTCAACCGGAATTTTGGACAATTCTTCATCATCCAAAGTATTAATAATTTTTTCGGTCTTTTGACCTACTTCTTCCCCTTCCAGCCAAATTTCCTGGTTAAAAACTGGGAAATATGGCGTTAGTTTGGAACTGTGCACGGCCGGATAAATTTTGTTATCGGCGAGTCGACGCAGTTCAACGGCGCCACCTTGTAATATTTTAGTTATTACATATGGTCCGTCCCTTTTTGGGGAAATTCCTGCTGCTATTGTCTTTGCAGCACTCGAGAGTACGTGAGACTCTCGCCAGACTAAATCATTTTGTCTGAAATCAACGAATTTTTTATCTTCGTTATTTAAATTTACGCGCCGTCTCATGTCCAGAATATGAGACATCATGTGCTGATACGTGTCGGCTATTATAGCTTCTAGTTTCTGCACATATGTGTGGATTTTCTGGATCCACCACTAAAATTCCTTCTGGAATTCGTGGATCCCAGGGTACTCGCAATTCTCTGAAGAAATTGAGAAAAGCTGGCGAGAAGTCTCGACCTCTCGTGACAGTGGTGCGTAAACTAAATGCGAATTCACGCAAATATTCGTCCCAACTATCGTGCACTGCTGTGTAAATCGAAACTAAATATTTAATGTCTCTATTTACGCGCTCAACAGGGTTGGCTTGTAGATGATATATTGAAGTTGGAGCGGGTGACATTCCAAACTTTTTACAAAATTCTTTGTAAACGGTTGAACGGAATTGTGGTCCGTTATCGGAAATAATTTTCCGTGGAAATCCATGTGTCATGGATAAGTGGTAAATGCAGTTTGCCACTTTTTTAGCAGTTGGATTGGCCATTGGGAATAATTCTGACCAATGTGTTGCTATGTCCACAATAACACAAATATGAGTGTTGTTTTTCTTAGTTCGGGGTTTTGGCCCTGACAAATCAACACTCAGGCAGTCAAATGGTCCGTAAGGTCCTATTTGAGCTGCTTCAATTTGGCGTTTTGTTCGAGGTTTGCACGCCTGACACCCTTGGCAGTGTCGAATAAATCGAGCAATATCTCGTTTCATACCTATCCAGGTATAAATTTTTCGGGCTCTATATAACGTCCGAGTGATGCCTGGATGTCCCGATAATGGGTGTCCATGCATCAGCCAAATTATTTTGTGTCGTAGATTTTTAGGCACTACGACTTTCAGCGCACGACCGTCTTCACCCAACTCATCTGTTGTAGTGGGGTGAAATTGTAGCAACATATCTTCTTCAATTAAATAAGAAGTTGCTTCTCGTGAAAAAATTCTCTTTTGAGCCTTCGAGCTCAAATTTTTGGGAATTTGTTTGTTTAGCAAATAATTGCGTATTATCTGACAGTGTTTGTCAGCTTTTTGAGCAATTATTATCTCATTTCGAGTTGGTGGCTCGCACTCTAAGTGTTTAGACACTTTAGCAGCAAATGCCTTTATTAAAACATTTGACGATGGTATTTCAAATTTCTTTGAAATCATCGCTCTGAGTTCCACATCTGGAATTTCAGAGGGATCATAAATTTCTGTCCAGTAAGAAATCATTTTTTGATCTTCTTCATCTATAGTACTGGAAACTGGTAATTCATTCATTTTTCCAATTTTCCATGTCCTATGAGGAGTGGGACAGTAAGACAACAAATCATCATTGTCTCCATCGTCTTCAGGGTTTTCAGGTGCATTTACTGGTGCACGAGATAAAGCGTCGGCCAAAACATTTAGCGGACCCTTTATATACTGAATTTCGAAGGAATAACTCATTAATTCCATCTGCCAGCGTGCCAATCTGCCTGCTGAATCATCTAGTTGCATTAACCATTTTAATGCTTGGTGATCAGTTTGCACTGTGAATGTTGTACATTCTAAATATGGGCGAAACTTTCTTAAAGCCCACACTACGGCTAAGCATTCTAGCTCCGTAGCGCTATAATTTTTCTCTGCGGGTTGTAAGCTTCTACTTGCATACACGCAGGGTACTTCAATGATCTCATCATTGATTTCTTGATTTTGCATAAGGGCAGCTCCTAGCCCTTTTCGACTTGCATCTGTACGAACGATAAAAGGCTCATACAGATCTGGTGATGCCATTGTATCTGCATTTGTAAGCAGATCTTTGATTGCATCGAAAGCATTTTGATGCTCTGATGTCCAATCAAAATCTGCGTCTTTTTTCAGAAGCGGTCTCAGTGGTTCTGAAATTGTTGCTAAATTTTTAAGCAAACGGTGAAAGAAATTCACCATACCCAAAAATCGTTGCAGTTTCTTCAAATTTGTGGGATGAGGCATTTCTTTGATAGCGGCGACTTCTTTAGGGTCTACGCTATGTCCATGTGTCCCTAAACGATATCCGAGGAATATTAAATCCTTCCGACATAATTTCGTTTTATCAGGATGTACATGTAAATTTGCTTCTTCAAGTTTTGTAAAAACTTGTTCTAAATGGTCCATATGTTCTTCATATGTTTTAGAAACGACGACTATGTCGTCTAAATATGCCCATGCAAATTTTTTATAACTGTCACCAAGTACCTTTTCAATTAGTGTTTGAAAAGTAGTTGGTGCATTTACGAGTCCGAAAGGCATGACGTTGAACATCAACCTTCCTATAGGACTCCAAAAAGCCGTTTTCGGTCTGTCTTCAGACCGAACTTCGATCTGCCAATATCCTTTGGCTAGATCTATGGTGCTAACCCATTCAAATTTTCCGACTTCGCGCAAAATTTCCTCGATGGTTGGCATCTGGGGCGGGTTATATTTGGTATGTGCATTGATTGGTCGAAAATCAATACATAGACGAGGATCACTTCCTGGTCTCATGACTAAGACAGTCCTCATACTATAGTCTCTTTCAGCTTTTGAGACTATCCCTTTGTCAAGCATGTCTTGACAAAGTTGCCGAATGATTTCCCTTTTTTGTGGGTTACTACTTTTAAAGGGAACACGGATAGGCTTGTCCGTGTCGAGTTCTACAGAGTATCTCGTGTTGAACAAGATGAGTCTTTCCACGTTGCTTGGAAAAAATTCTTTTGTGTTTGTTTAACACTGACTCCAACATTAGAGTCTGCTCTAAACCTAAATTGGCTTCATCGACCAATTTCCGTACCACGTTTTCTTCGTGTACTTTAGCTTGGAAAATAGATGCATAATTGTCTTTTGTAAATGTTGCAAAAGTTGATTCAGACTCTTCTATTTTCTTGTTATAGCGGTCTAACACCGCTTGCGGAATGTACGGCAAGTCACTATTGACTGGTTCCACAAAATTCCACGACATCGTTGTCGGGTTAGGCTGTATTTTTAATTTTTTCATAATGTCACAGCCTAATAATACCATGGGATATTTGTTAGATATCACAATGAAGGGGTGTCGAAGAACACCGTGTGTACATCGAAAAGACAGATGGAGAGTTCCATCAGGGATGACGTCATCGCTTGCTGTAGTGATGCGTACATCTGGTCCAATCGGTCGAATATGTTTTTCAAGGCCTAGGGAATTGACTACAGAGCGTGCTAAAAAGCTTTTGTTAGCACCTGAGTCTAACATTCCTGTAATGGGTCCTTTTAAAGTTTGTAATTTTAAAATTGGCAAATCATAGCTGTTTGGAATTCCAGCTACTTTGCATTCAAACTTTCTGCTAACTTTTGGAGCTTCTATTGGAGGCTCCAATGGTAGTTCATCTAGTAGTTCATCTGTTGTCAGAGTGGTGGCTACTAGTAATTTAATACATTCATCAAGTTCGGCCATTTCCGGACTTGTAATTGTTTTGTTTTCTGAATTCATATTCATTGGAAATTCAGAAATAGGGCTATTTTCTTTAATAGCTTCATTGACTAATTCTCTAAAAAATGTTTCGTCAATTTTGTCTAATTTGGAAATTTCTTTCAAACCAGACAAATCAAATTCGGGAAAAACTAGAGGTTCTAGTTTTTTCTTGGTGTTAGGTGATAACCTTAAATTTTGGTCTGACTTTTCCGAGGGCGCAGTATTCACTAGACCAGGCGAATCTGCGTCTACAAGTTTTTTCGGAGGAGTTCAACCAAATTTCTTACAGCTCTTTCAAGTTCACCGGTGGAGGCGGACTTGCTTTTTGTCTGGTCAGGACAATCATTTTGCCAATGACCTAACTTTTTGCAAATGTTGCATGGGTCTGTGGCGGGTGATTTCTTAGTTGCTGCTGGTGAAGCAGAACGGGAACGATTGGATCGTTCTGGTGACGCTGCAGTTGATTTCGAATTTTTATTCGTATTAACCTTGTTTGCGTCGAATGAAACCGTTTTGGGTTTCATAGCTGGCTTGTATTTTCCAGCTACCTGATTGTTTTTTGCAAGTAGAGCAGTAGGTTTACTATCAGATTCTACTTGTTCTGTTTCTTCTTCAGAAACAGCGTCTTCCTCTGCATTTGTTAAATGTGACGACATTTTAGGTGCAGGGTGAGGATTTTTTGAATCCTTCCTTGAAGAGTCCTTTTTGGAACTCTTACTTTCCATTTCCTCTAAGAAATCATCATATCTTGGAGGAAGTAGCAAAGAAAGGCCATGACTGGTTTCTTTATTGCGTTCTGCGAGCTTTTTCTCTCGCTTCATGTACGCTGTCCGCTCATCATTTGTTAGATAAGCTTTATATTTCTTATCTAATCTTATTTGATTAGCTTCCATAAATTTGGATAGTTCTGAAAACTTGCCAGGATCAGGAGCATTAGACATCATTAGAATGTTATTAGAATGTTCAGTAAGTCCGGCTCTGAACTGGTCGTCAACAGAAGCATCACATAGTTTATGTGGCATTTTTGCTAACAAGTTTTCTGCGCGTAATAAATAGGCGCGTAAACTCTCTCCTTTACATTGTTTCAAATTCCTCCAGAGTAGACGAATGTCTTCACTGGATTCTCCGAAACTGTACATGAATTGTTTTACAAAATCGTCCCATTTTGTAAAGTTTCTTCTGGTAAACCAGTCTTTTGCTTCATCAAGCAAAACTTTTGGTATTAGTTTTGTCAGCGCATCTTCGCATCCAAAACCGTGCATTCTTGCTAGTTCCAAAATTTCGGCCAGAAATTTGGATCCTGCTAGCCAAGAACCATTAAACGCATGTGGCGTTATTCGATCCCATCGAATAAATCGTTCTTCGATTGTCCTATGCGTCCATTTGTCGGACGTATATTCAGTTATCTTTTGCAGAATGACTTCATCTATTTTGTCTTTCTGCTCAATTGATTTGCTCGTCTTTCGGAGGAGCCGATCAATTTCTTCTTTAGTATAGAACTGATTGGATTGAGTTCCACTTTCAGTTCGACGATGTTGCTGACGTCTGGATCTGGGGCGAGATCTTGAAGATTCAGCTTCAGAAGTGGAAGAGCTGTCACCAGGATCAAATGGAGGATCTGGATCTGGTGGATCATTGTCGTCTGGAGGTTTATGATTCCCATTCAGAGGTCCTTTTCCACTTTGATTATCTTTGGAGGAACCGTGGTTTCCGCCTCCTCCAGGATCGTCTCCATCTGGTGGTCCTCCGCCAGGTGGATTGCCTCGATACCTTGGTGGGTCACGAATGTCTTCGTGACAACCTCTTTTAAATGAATTATTATTTTCATTTGAAGATTGTCTATTTGTACGCGGGTTTCCACGTTGTCTGTTTTTAGCAGCTAACAGATCTATTAATTTATCACTGTTATTAAAAAATCGATCAAAACTTTGAGAAGTTTTGGGATTTTTTGAAGTCGAAGGTAAGAACATGTCAGGTGGGTCAGGCTGACGTTTTCTTTTCTTTTGACTTCGTATGCTATGCAGTGAGTCATCACTGCTCGAACAACCAGACTGACTTCCATTTCTAGAGTTAGTCGAGTGTAGATTAATGGTTGAAGGTGATTTTGAAACACCTTTCGCTAATTTCTTGTCAGGTTTGACAAAAACATCGTCTGTACAAATAGTCTGAACGTGAGTCATCACTTCTTCAAATTCTTCTTGTACTTTCAACAGGTCGGCACGTAAAATATCATTTTCACGTGTTTGTGCTGTTAAATCTGCCTTTAGTAATTGTTCGGCAGTGGACAAATTTTTTGTATTTTGTCCTTCGTTAATCACAGCTCGTTGCCGTGCGAGAAATATTTCATTTTCTCGTTCAGCTAATCTTTTAGCACGAGCTTCTTGTTCAGCGGAGCGTTGATCTAACATTTGCTGGGATGCTATAACATCTCGCTCTCGAGCTTGTGAATTAAGATTTGCTGCAATTAATTCAGTATTGGCAATTTTCAGATTTTGATTCGCAGTTTCCAAATCTCTTTTAGCTTCAGCTAGTCGTTGAAGAGATTTCTGCTGTTCCTCGTGGTTGGCTGTAAAAGCTCCCAGCTTTACTTCCATTTCCGAGATACGGACGAAACTGTTTGCTTGTTGTTTCAAGAGCGTTGCATTTTGCTCTTTAAGTTCAGCATTAGATTGTTCAACATCAGCAATCTTTTTATTGTATTTATCATGACTGTTTTTATCTACCATGGCTTGATAGATTTGTTCAGCAGTCATGTCTTCAGTCACTTCAATTCCTGCAAGTTTTGCTTGCTTGGTGATTGCTTCCATCATTGTGTAGCGCAGCGGAGAATCGGGAGGTTCCATTTCAACATCCTCGGGAGAATCGAATCGTTCTTCTCCGTGTGCTGGTGACGACGAGGTCGACGGCGAGTGAAATTCACTCGGCGACTCAGCTCGCTGTATGCTGACGTTGAGCTCATCTTTTTGTGATTTTGAGCCTTCGCTCACAATCTGAATAGTCAGTCCAGATTGACTGTTGAGTGATGGAGAATCACTCTCTTCAAGTAATGGCTCTATTTCTA
Organism: Strigamia acuminata; assembly: GCA_949358305.1. Classification (NCBI taxonomy): domain Eukaryota; kingdom Metazoa; phylum Arthropoda; class Chilopoda; order Geophilomorpha; family Linotaeniidae; genus Strigamia; species Strigamia acuminata. Next base: position 5,413,562 of record OX442315.1, on the reverse strand, counting down.
GAGCTTGCCGTTTTTTGGCAGGGCGACCTCGCGGTCGTTTCTCAGCAACTGGCGTAGCCATTTTGTTGAGAAAAACAAAGAGAAAGAAATAGAAAAAGAAAGGATAGTTTCTAATGGCGGGAAACAGTTAACTAACGAATCTAAACAATTGGAAATCCCGGACGGGCCCCCAAGTGTTGCAACTCCGGGTTTCTCGACCTGTAAAATACTTACCTTTACTGGTCGATCCGCAATTGAGCTGCCGTTGATAGGACTTAGACTCTAGTGCCTGTAAAATAGTGTCTAGGGGTAATTTTAATGGAATGAAAACTGCCGTTTGAATGTAATAAAAATACAAGTAACTTTATTCGTGGAAATTACAATTATACTAATAATAATAATTCTAATAATTTGACTAGAAATTAAGTAGAAAGAAGATAGAAATGAAATATAACGAGAGCGACAATGCTCTCGGCAAACAAAGGCTTTATTTTGGCGCGCGACAAACAGAGTTTGTCACGTACACCAAAAATGGCGAGACGAACTTGCCGATACAAATTTCGTCGCTCGTTCGATGGTTTCAACTGCGGACTCCGGAGGAAAGCTCACGGTGGTCCACAGTCTCTACGATGGTTCACGGGCAAACGTTGGTGCTATGCCAGCAACGATGAGTCTCGGAACAAGTCAGACGAGACTCACAATAACCGGTAGTGAGCGGTTTTCTCGGGCGTGACCCGAGATTCGTGTAAGTGCGGGTAACCGACGATGGCGGTTACACGCAAAGCGCAAATGAGGCTGGTTCCACCGTCAATACAGTGGAAACAGCAAAGATGAATCTCAACTCACCAAACTAACACTATCAATACTTGAAGTCTTGGGTTTTGAATCCTTTTCATAGCAGTGATGTTGTGTTCTTGTTGGTGATGTGGTCGAGAGTGAGTTCGCCGCCAAAATTTGGGGCTTTTATGCACTCTCTGGTCCTGCGCACGAAATGTGCGTAGAGTGATGATTTTGGTGCAATACAGGATGTATTACATCATCATCATCACTCTGATGTAATGTTTTAGCCCAAAAGAGGGTAAAGTGTGCCTGAGGGATTTCCGCTCTCAAGTCACACTTTTGGCGTGTGCCATATTAAATAATTATTTAAGTGTGACAATTCTGCACCTGCAGGCTTGGCACACTTCGGTTTTTTCCCCCAAAAAGGGGTGAGAATATACAAGGACAATTCTCCTCTCCTAATTAAGCAATTTGGTTTGGCGTGTGTCAAACCAAAATAGAACAAAATATACAATTTCTTTAGTGGTGACAAATTTATTTCGAATACAAATAAAAACACTTCAGGGTCACCACAATTTTTGCCATTTCTTTTCTCTTATAATACTGGAGTGCATGAAACAACAGGTTATACCCCTTATTATTTAATGCGAGGTTATGAAGCTGATCTCAACGTGGATGTCAACTTAAATCTTCCTCGAAAAGAATTCACTTTGCGTACTTCCAGATTTATCAGGGAGGCAAGGAGAATTTCTAATGAACGGATACAAGAACAAGGTGAAAAAAGCAAGAAACGCTTTGATTTGGACAGAGTACATGTGGAATTCGATCCAGGAGAACTTGTTTATTTGAAAACACCGCATCGAAAGGTCGGTTTGAGCGAGAAACTCCTGCCACAATTCTCTGGTCCATATGAGATCGTGCGACGAACAGCGCCGAATGATTACGAAATTCGAAGTTCGTCAGGTAAGAAGATGGATATTGTAAATATAGAGCGATTAAAACCGTATAAAGCAAGAGAAGAAATCTCAGATGACATTATGAAACCTTTAACATCTAAAAAGGTTACATTTGCCGAAGATTTGAAGGAAACAGACAGCCAAAACGAAATTATCACGGAAAACAACGTAAAGTCGTCAAACAAACCTGTTTCTGCAGCAACGGAACGTTTCATCGACGATGATGATCAAATATCATTGCGAGGCCTATTTGATAACGAACTTCCGGTAAAAACTGAGAAAAAACAGTTGTCGGAACCGTCACCAGGTGTCGCAAGTGCGGTCGACAACGACGCGCACGCGCGACCTCCTGAAATTGGCAGTTTCCGGTCACGCCGCCTTCGAAAGCAGGAACGGCGCAATTACACCTCATTTTACTAAGTTTTGTTAAAGAAAGCACAAGCATATTGTAGCAATCTGAGACAAAGCTTGGTTTAAATCTGAATAGCTTTATTTTCGACGGGTGTTCGTGTGAAAGTAGGTATTGTTTTGAAACAATTGAATTGAAGAATAACATTGCGGAAATTGAGGAATTTGAAACGAAGCTAACGTGGATAATTTTGAGAAAGCTGCATTAGAATTATTAAACTTAGAAATTTTTCATGCATATTTAATTAATCCATAGCCATTAGTTTGAATAATAAATTACAATAAATGAATTGGGACATTGAAATGACATTCAATTGGAATTAATTTAAAGCACGTTTAATTATCAATTGATTGGATTTTAATATTTGATTTGATATTATTTTAAGGCACGAATGGAGGAAATGACCAACAAATTTGAGCACGTACGAATTCACGAGTCGGAGGACGAGGATGACGCCATTTCGATCTGCACGAGTGCGTCAACTCGACTTGCAAATTTGTTTACCTGCAAGTCTCGTTTGGAACAAGTTGAGGAAGGGGCAACAGCGTCATGTTCAATGGTGATACGCGAATTAACGGAGTTTGTTAAGTACAAGCAGCCATTTTCTGATGGAAAGGAGGAAAGACAGACACCGAAGATTCATGAGCGCCCTCTAACGCCAGCCGAACTGCACAAGATCGCAAAGAGGAAGGCGATTGAAAAAGTGAAGAGACAGAAAACCAAGAAAGAGAAGCAGAAATTTTCTGAAGAGGGGGTAAAAGCGATGCAAAAACAAATGACTAAGAACATCGAGCGTAACACGAAGCGACTTCAAGAGCTTCGTCAAGAACAACGAAACATGGCGGTTGCAGTTAGTAAAGAAGCGTTGAGAGGAGAAGATGGGAAGATAGTCTACGAGGCCTGGTTTAGGGCTGCTGATAATTTGTTAGTGCACGAGGCGATAATTCGGAAAAATATTCAAAAGGCAACAGCACTGTACCACCGAACCTTGTACGCAGACCCTTACATTGACCTCCCACCAATCCTATACTCGTATGAAGTGCGAATGAATGATGATAAGCGACTGATGGCACTGCAACTGGCATTGGATTTCAAATGGAAGCCGAGAGATGATGCCGCGGTAACAATGTTCGGAGAACCACCGATCATCATAACGAATTTCGAGATGGCAGCGCTGGGTAGCCTGGAGCCAGGAAGGGGTTCCTGGGTACACACCAGCGCAGTGGGACCCGCCGAGAGTACAGCAACTCGACGAGGATTCTTGCGGTCCCGCTGTGCTGTATTTTGCGCGGCGCTATTTGACGGATGGGGACTGGATGCGACACGCGCACCCAATTCATCTGCGCCACCGTATTTTGTATGAGCTGGCCCAGAAGAAGTTGGAGCCATTCGAGGAGATGAAGGAGAAACTTAAACCTCCTCCTGTTTGAACTTTTAATTTAATTTAAATTTTCTTTTGTCTGTATTTTCATTTAAAAATGTGAATTTGTAATTTTATATAGAAAAATAGAAAACCAGAAAAAAAGTAATATAATGTAGATGAAAAATCCAAAAAGTGTTATTTTTGTGTAATTTTGATGGACAAGTGCTGAAATTTCACTATGATTGTTTTAAAAAATTAAAATGTTGAAATTTGATTTTGTTTTGTAAAAATATGTAAAGATATGATTAACACTGGGGGTGGGACTCATATTTTGATTATTTAGAATATTTTAGGTATGATTAACATTAAATTGGTTTAGATTTTGAATTAGTTTTGTTTTTGGAGACCAAAAAATTAAAAGAGGGAGTTGTCATGCGGTTGAGGCGCGTCGTCTGCCGATCGCCTCAAACCAGCACAAATCTTATTAGAGTTACCAAAATCTATCACCAGACAGCGCACGTGATGATGGCATCACGGCCTGTTCAATTATGATTAATTGAGGGGGGTTTCTCAATATAAAAGAGCCACCTTGGCTCTGAGAACTCAGTCCATCCCGGGCTTTAAACGGTTCACATCAGCCAGCATTTGGCATGAAGTAATCGTTTCCCTCCAAACTGAACTGAAATCAAAGTGTTAATCATATCTCTTAATTTATATGTGTTTCAGGTTTAATTAGGTTTAGTTTTATAATTTGTATTCATGCTTTAGTTTATGATTTATATTTAAAGAATAAAGAATACTGTTTTGTTTTCAACTCAAACTCTGATTGTTCATTTCACTCTTAGTGATTAAATAATGTTTAGTACCAAACAAGTAAACATTACGTGGTCCAATCAGGCCAAGCGGGCCACGTAACAATATGAACTATAAAAAGATAATAATAATAAGTGTATTCTTTTTAGATTTTTTAAAATTAGTCTTGTTGTTTTTTTTGGTGGGAAAGGAGCCCAAAAAGATTTTTGCTTGGTGCCCCGCAAGAACTAAATACCGCCCTGCCCAGCCATCAGATGTTTGGTTCTTGTTGCAAGTGAGAATGTTAACTTACTGGCAAGTAAAATTTTGTAAAGCGATTTTATCAGAATAACACTGACTTCCGCAGCGTTCCATTTTGCGTTCATCAACACAGGCAGCCGACTTCCGGTTAAGAAATTTGTACTGTGAAGAATAAAAACAAATGTTTTGAAATTTCCATTTAAAATATAATACTGTACACAAATACAGGTCAAACATCGCTGTTACGATTATGTCATAGCCACATGGCTTCTTACATGCAATTTGAGTTTTTCTAGCAAAATCTATTACCATAGGTTCTGGTAAACAACTGATCATCAGCTGTTGGGATAGAAAATTTTAAAAAAAATTGCAGTTAGCATCCCCATTTACAGTGCTTCAGATGAAACACAATTTCCCTGTTCAATGTTTGTACAAAAGTAAAAAAAATAAAATAAAACAAATTACAGAAAACGCTCAACATGTCTGCCATCATAGACAATTCAAAACTGGGCTCTTTGCGTGAAAACAGCCACTTACCATTTTGAGTGTAAATGTGACCACATTGGATTTAAATAAGTGTCCAACATGAAATGGTGGTGTAATCGTGGCAATATTTTTTTTGGTTTTAGATGTTAGGGTTATCTAAAATATAAAATTTGAAAATATTAATTGTCATAAAACAGTTTTTGGAGTGTCTCGGACTCCATTGGTCATTCTTGACCATTGTTTTATATTGTGACGCTGACCATCTCAGCGCCACTTATATGTCAACCTGTAATAAAATCACTCATATTACCATATTTCACAATGACAGTCGCACATTAATTCGCTCCCAACTTCCAGGAAACATAGACGCCAAAGAACACTTCAGTTTTATCTTCGTTAAAAAATTTACTTTAAAAATACTTCAGAGCAGCACAGTAGTAAATTGCACTCGCATTCTTATTTTAGTGATTTCCAAAACATAAATGCATTTTGTTATTCGTTTAGTGTTTCAAAACAATTTGGTGTCATTTGTTATCATTCCATCTACCACTTTATTCATGTTAATTTACTTACCACCAGTAGATGATGATCCGCAAAATTCATATTAGTCTGAAATTGGATTTTCATTCGGTTTTCTGGTCCAATTTTCATTTCTTTTACTATGTATAAAAAACGATAATCGAATAATTATTTTTATACAACTTCAATATTCAAGTCTATTACAATTTTTCTTTCATTCTGTATTTACTAAAAGCTAATAATCTTTTAAAACTTTAGTATTTACAACTGTAGCTGTAGTGGAACTAATGATCACTAGGGGGATTCAACATTTCTGTAGTTAAAAGCAACTAGGCACATTGAAACTATCTGTTTTACGGCTCTGAACAAAACGCAGGGTACACCAAAAATGGGGTACCCAATTTGGGTACCCAAAATTTCCTGAAATGATTATTCAAATTCTTTACAAATTTTCAGAAATCAATTTAATTTTTATTGTGCCCACTGTGATTGTAAACAGACTAAATCTGTTGTGGCACTCACTTCCGGAACTGCCAGCCCTTGTCCCATTAGTATCGACGATCATAAACATTTTCATATATTGAGATCGTCGGATGACCAACGGTGACTTTACTTTTCAACAATCGGCCCTTGGTGGAGCTACGGACCCGGAAGTGGTCAACAGACTAACGGGACATAAAATTATCAAAATTAAACCCAAAATTATCCAAATTAAACACAAAATTATTCAAATTAAACACAAAATGATCCAAATTAAACACAAAATTATCCAAATTAAACACAAAATTATCCAAATTAAACACAAAATTATCCAAATTAAACACAAAATTATCCAAATTAAACACAAAGTTATCTCAAGCAAACATAAAATTAACAAAACATTTTTAAAAGATCATCAAAATCATTTTAAAAAATCATCAAAATCATTTTAAAAATCATCAAAACCATTTTAAAAAATCATCAAAATCATTTAAAAAAGAAAGAAAAACTTCCATTTTTTGTGACGTCCTGTTATGATCCAAACAAGTTGATATTTTTTTCTGGTTGATTGAGTAACTCCTACTGGTTTAGTAAAACCAAAAAGGAGGAATGATTTATCTTAAAAAAACAAATCAGTTATATTTGTGAAATAAATAATTCACAATCAATGTTATCATGTGTAAAAATATTTGACGTAATGTCAAAATATAACATATCTTAAAGAAAAGTGCAACTTTTTATTCTTAAATAGATAAATTTCGCTGCACTTGGGTACCAAAATTGGGTACCCCATTTTGGGTGTACCCTGCGTTTTGTTCAGAGCCCTGTTTTACCAATTTTTAACAATACTATAAACGTATTCACAGTTAGGCGCATTTTTGCATATCCTCCCTATTTTGGTTGTTTATACAGTATAAACTGCGGAAACGTTAAACGATAGCGTATTACCCCGCTTTAAGCCGCATGCTGGCATAGTGCGAGTTTTACCAGCATTCAGATAAACCCAGTTTTTGCCGGCATGCCGATGGAAGTGAATTTTTTCACTGAGAATTGAGCCTAAACAAGCATAAAACGCATTGTATTCATCCGGGCTCTTTAATTTCAAAAACTTGGTGAACCCATGCCCAATGGCATGCTGCTTACAGTAATGCTGGTGATAACTAGGCGCGATGAGGCGCGAATTGGTCTGCGATTTTGATCGCAGCCAATCCAGTGAGACCTGACGTCATTTTTGATAATGTCAAAATCGCTTTGCGACGCGATTTGCGCCGCATCGTGCCTAGTGTGCCACCAGCATAAAGCGGGCTAACAGGGTACAAACAGAAACTTTGATCGCACCTTCTACTGTTTAAGCATTTTTTTATGATGGTTTAAAGCTGTTTTGACATACTTTCCAAAAACAGAAATATAAACAGCAATGGCAGAACTTAATAGCATTCAAATAGGAATTCTGATACTGTATAACATTCTAACAACATTCAATGGATGATATGAGAAATAGGCATTTTATGAAATAGCAAAACCATAAACCAAGGTTAACGAGGACACGTATCAACATGTTCAATGTGTTTTGCCTCCAATGGCGCTACATAATATAGCCACACTGTATTCTGGGATAACAACAGGTAACAAACAAGCTTAATTGACAAGCAATGCACAACTTGTGATTGTTGTCTTCCAATCAGCGTACTGTGAAATTTCAACTGCAAGTGCAATTTATATTGTGTTGTTAATTTGTTTTATTTGCGATATTGATTTCTTTGATGTATTGTTTTGATTTCTTAGTTCTTTTGGTCACCACTGAGTGACTCTCTTTTTTACATCTCCGAACGTTGACCCTTGAACTCGAATACCCCAACCCCTTTTTTCTTGGAACCAATTATCTTTTGTAAAAACCCAGTTTCTTTACTGTGCAAATAAAGTTTAACCTGTTAACACACGTTTGCTTTTTGCTCCGCGAAAACATGAACAGAACTTAGACAAAAATCCGACTCCGACTCCGAAATTCGAACTCGTACATCACGTGAGTGTTTTTTCCTTGCTGGAAATTTACACATACAGAATAACGAATCAATAGGAAATTCCACACGGATATTTGTCCATGTTATCCTTCATGTCATTACTGACCATTTTCTATTCTTGAACACATCGAGTTAAATAAGTATGCTTCCTGTGTTTTGAATCCATCGGAATACAGTCTTGATCCCTGCAAGATAAATTTAAATATTTTTGCGAACAAAAGTTAAAAATTAATAGATGTTGAAAGACACTTGGATAGTAAGGAATATTGTAGTGAGAAATGTGCTGCCCTTGCACGTGCACTGGTAGCTGAAAACCATTCTGTCGAGTTATTCAGTCAAGTGAGAGTGTCATTGTTATTGATTACTTGCACTTACTCTTGAAAAAGTGATATTTTTTATCATCTTTGTAAAATTTTTCGTTTGAAATACTTCATAGAGGTCAGTTTTATTGTCTATATGAAATAAGCCATGGTGGCATTCTAGATTTTTTAAGGTGCCATGTTAAATACTAGGTTAAATACTATATTTTGAATACAAAATAACTCACCTACGAGTTGTTTTTTTACACTATTGACTCTTTGATCTGTATAACTTGTGGTTAGATATACTGCCGGAAAATCACCAACGGTTTCTTCAGTAATATCAGCACGAACTTTTATAGGTCCTTGAGTGTAATAAATGATTTGATCCAAACATTGGAATACGCACAAACACAGTGTGAGTATGCCAGCAGATAATCGAGAAATATTATAAATTCTTGCCACTTTTTTGTGCATTTTGGTGTCAACAGGTGAAAATGTTAAAGTTTCCAATTTCAGCTGCACATACGTTTCAGTAAGTCTTCGAATTTCTGCTGCCTTCCTTTTATAATGCATCATTGTACCTTTTAAACCCAAATCAGACTTTTAATACATAAAACTCACAATGGGAAATCAGAAAACGGACGAAGTACTTAAATGCATGAAAAGGCAAACAGGTGGGATTCTCAGTGTATTTACAAGTTTGGAAACTGATTTTTCTGAAGGATGCGCTATTTAAGGGGGATTGGAGGTGGCGCCATGTTTGGCCACCAAAGGGTCACTTCGGTGACCCACAATGTAATGGGTTTAGTTATTATTCTTATTAAAAGAGGGGAATATTGTTTTACATGTTTCCTGTTTTAAATCAAATATTCACTGTTCAAATGTAGCTTTGGCGTACGCAGGCATGATCAATTTGTATTCATCACCATCTGACTTTCAAAACTATACTCTTTCCGTACTCAAGAAGAGCCCTGGAAGCTGGGCTCCCATTGGCCGAGCTATCTCACTAGTGTAGCAGTAGTTGCATTGCAGTTCCAAGTAGGCCAATGGGAGCCCAGCTTCCAGGACTCTTCTTGAGTTCGGAAAGAGTATATTTTAATCGTATTCCCAAACGTACTTGGAGTTGTTAGAATCAACAACAAGCAGGTGATATTTTTAACTTTGGTTAGTAAGACGTAATAAAGTTGACATGTGTTTTATACTAATTAAAGTGTGCTCTACAACTTTGTAATTGGAAATTTTGCCCTGACGTTGACGTTTCCGAGATAGTAATATAATCAATTTCAGCTTTACTGGGGTGGATTCAGAAAGCGAATCGAGTTAAGTGAACCTAAAGTTAACATCAATCCTATAAAAAATTCATTTGAATTCCTATTAAATTTAATGGTTTTGCTGATAGAATTTCTGAAATTTAAATATAGAAGGTTCTCCCACTATAATTTTTCATCATACACACACGCAACTTTGACAATCGATTGCTCTGTTTCTGCAATTTATTTTCTCTTTCAGTAAACACTGTAATTCAAATGAAAAGTGCAAGCTTATTACGAGGGAAAATGCACCGAGTTTCCATTACTTCCTTCACCACGGAGTTGTATTCAAATATAACAATCCAAATCAATAAACTTTCATTTTTGGGCCAACAGGGATTAATATTCCTTAAAATTGTCCAAAAGTTGCACTTAAAAAGACAAGTCATGTGACTTGTCCTTTGTTTTCCCAAAGCAAAAGTACACCGCATCAAAATTGCACTAACAAATGCACACCAGCTGCCGTAAGTTCGTGAAGCAGAAAGAAAGGAAACAACACTGTTTTTAATTCACCAATACCCAGGTAGCACAGATGATCGAATCTACATAGAATCTATACAGACCGCTCTGTGTTGAATCTGCATAGACCTGTTGATGTAGATTCGATGTTAAATCTATGTCAATGTTCTATCCCAATTTAATTTAACATAGATTTAACATAGACTGCTCTATGTTGAATCAACATAGAGCGATTGATGTTGAATCTGTGTAGACCGCTCTGTGTTGAATCTGCATAGACCTGTTGATATAGATTCGATGTTAAATCTATGTCAATGTTCTATCCCAATTTAATTTAACATAGATTTAACATAGACTGCTCTATGTTGAATCAACATAGAGCGATTGATGTTGAATTAACATAGAAGGCCCTGTGTTGAATCTATGTAGACCGTTAATGTAGATGTGATGCTAAATCTACGTCACTGTTCTATCCCAAAATAAATTTAACATAGATTTAGCATAGACCGCTCTATGTTGAATCAACGTAGACCGATTTATGTTTAATTAACATAGAAGGCTCTGCGTTGAATCTATGTAGACCGTTAATGTCGATGTGATGCTAAATCTACGTCACTGTTCTATCCCAAAATAAATTTAACATAGATTTAGCATAGACCGCTCTATGTTGAATCAACGTAGACCGATTTATGTTTAATTAACATAGAAGGCTCTGCGTTGAATCTATGTAGACCGTTAATGTCGATGTGATGCTAAATCTACGTCACTGTTCTATCCCAAAATAAATTTAACATAGATTTAACATAGACCGCTCTATGTTGAATCAACATAGACCGATTTATGTTGAATTAACATAGACCGCTCTGTGTTGAATCGGTGTAGACCGTTAATGTCGATGCTATGCTAAATCTATGTCATAATTCTATCCCAATTTAATTTTAACATGGATTTAACATTTGTTGAATCAATAGAGACCGACGGTGACTTGGAGTTGATGTAATTGTTTATTCAAGAAATGCTCGTTTGAATTTGTATATTTTTACGTCATGATTTCAAATATAATTTTGATAAATTTTACAACTGCAGTCATTTACTCATTACATTTGCACATAACAAGTTAAAATAAAAGTACAACTATAACTTAATTTATGGGTTTTATTTAAAATGAAAAGAAAATTTAATGTTTTACATTTTTACATTTTGCTGTATGACGACAAGTCAATTTCAAAACGCTGATATCAACTTCAAAACAGCTTTGAACACTATTTAAAATTTTAGCATTGTCTTCGTCACTGACGAACGAAATCGGCAAACCCTTGGTCCCAAACCGACCCCCACGCGTGTAAATACGTATCCGAATTCTCCGGCATATCGTAATTAAAAACATTAACTTTCTCGATATCCATCCCACGTCCGAACAAATTCGTCGCGTTACGAAGACACAAAGAATGCGCTGAAAATGTTAGACAATTCGAAGTTCTGATCGCAAATATAAGAATCTAAGATATAATCAGCTTTGAATCAGTATTATTCGACCGTCCATGTGATTTTTGCAAATCGCTATCCCGAATGCGACGTTTCAAAAGTAAACTTTAAAAACCACAAAAATCCCTTTTGCCACCAACAAAACCGATGGGGAATATTATGTATACGCTGATCGGCAGGAACATGGACAATTTGAATCAATTTGCACGTTTCGTACGCCAAATCACGTTATCGTCAGAAATGTTGGCGACGATAATAAATAAATAAAAAAGCACGGTGGCTCGATACACGCATGTCTAAGATATTATCAGTTTTGAATCAGTATTATTTGACCGTCGAATGTCACTTATCGAAGTGGTTGAACAAGGGACAGGGGATCGTACGAAAAAGGTTATTTGGTCGTTCGATCGTTGAATGTTAGATAATTTATAGTTTGTTTGCGTAGATTTAGCTTCTGCCGACGAGCAAAATGAGCAAGACAAAGACAGCGACGACGAGGAAGACGAGGTCGAAGATGACGAAAAACTGATTTTTGTTTTTTAAGAAAAATAAACCAATAAAATTAATTTTAAAAAGTTAAATGGATTTTAATTACTTCATTTGAGGATTACGGACAACTACGTCAATTTCGACGTGTCGAATATGGAGCGAGAAGACGAAATGATGGCGATGATCGCCGAGTGCGGTCCCGCGCCGCTTACACCGGTGACGCCGAGCAGCGGGCCGCCGCAGATGCCCGCGTCGTCCAACTGCGTGTAAGGGCTGTCGAGCATTTCATCCAAACCAACGCACCAAAACGCCCAGATTCAGATGATTCGCCTTGATGGCTTTTTCGTTGATTGTGATGTTCAAACCACCGAAGAATACTGCCACGTTAACAGCGAGCCGGTTACTTTAAAAATCGTTCGTATTCTTTGCTGATTTGGAAAGCGAGTTCCCGGGTGTGGCACATGACCAATACGGACAGGTGGCCACCGACGGCGACGAGTTGTTGCAATGTATTTCAATACGAACACGGCCGTTTTGCCCAAGCCCGATTTGGCTTGAGGATTGCTTGCGGAATACATTCGTGTTGCACTTCGGACGGATGTTCGAATACGCAGTCGATAATCGCGCGCAGCAATTCGGGTTTGAGTAACAAATCGCGGAATCCAGAACTTGGACTGATGCGTACGAACCTTTCACTTCTTTCGTATTTTTGACGGAAAAATCAAGAAATAAATCACTACAAATAAAGTCCTATCGTCAACAATGAATACAAATCTCTAAGCAAGAGTTCGGCGATTGTAGAGAAGAAATTCGAATGCGCTCGTGCGCGTGCAAAAAGCGAGATCTTATTGAGACGTAAGAAGCGATCAGGATCATTGAATGTATTTCCAGGCGGCCATACGAACGATGCGGACAAAAAGTGTTGAACATATATGTATACATGGCATACGTGCCAGGAGCCATTGCACTTGATTTGTCAAACTATTCCATTGTTGCTTATCGACCAGAGAAAAAAAAATTTGAATTATTTTCGTCTTGGATTTAATGAAATAAAAATACTAACAACAATAAAAAATTCCCATACAAGAGATTTTTATGGGGGAAAATCACATTTCAAGTGGTCATCAATTAAACCATCATAGGATCAAGGAAGACCAATGTTAACAATTTTTCGATATAAAATTTATAGTTTTCTGTGTTTGGCGACATGGTTTTGACGTTGGATTTTGGAAAAAATAATTTAAATAAAAAATGCAAATTTTTTGTCTGATTTTTAATGTTTTATTCAGTTTTGTGAACGTAGGGACAGTGTTGTGCGCGGTACAGCTAACGTGTACCGCGGTCCCGGCGCGCGGTACACGGCACTCCCACGTAAAGTACCGCGGTCCTGGTACAGTACTGGGACCGGGATTTGCGGTACGTCTCGCGGACCATGAGAAAACGCGAGAACACTCCAGAATCTCGTGTTTTCTCGCTTTCTCCACTTCCCATTTAAAAAAACCATAAAAAACCATTAAAAAAACCGACTAAAAGTGAAAAATAATATTAAAAACCATAATAACACTTTTCATCAGTTTTTTTTTTATGATTCTTTACTTTTTTTTAAAATAGGAAGTGGAAAACGCAAGAAAACACGAGATTCTCGTGTTTTCTCGTGTTTTCTCGGGGACCGCGAGATGTACCGCAAGTTCGGTCCGCGGTACACGAATTTTTAAAAGTACCGGCTTCCGGTTTGTGTGCTCTAAGCGACCGCGTGGTTAGGTTAATGGTTTTAATGGTTTTAATCAAACATCTTGTTGCTGGAATTAAACCATACAACCATGTAAGCCATGTGTATGGAAGGTACCGGTAGGTGTTTTGATTTTTACAGGTAGATCGATCAACGATCGATACATGCCGAAGCGATGACAAAAACGCAGTGTATAAAATTAACCTCGGAAATCGGAAAATGATAGGAAATAAACGACCCGACTGCCCGAATAACGTAATTCGAATATAAAGTAAATAAATTTCACTTATTACGATCTTTTATGCCGACGTAAAACTAAACTAAAAATTAATACGAATTTATTTTTAACAGACGAAACGAATCAATACGAACTAGCGGACAGGTCTTTCGCGATAAGGAGCGAACCCGCGAACAGACCACAACTCAACAATTAAACAAGGTAGTTTGACTTTACATTTTTCTTAATACTGATTAACCAAACCAAAAACACTAATTTGTAGATGAAAAAACGCGCGTGGTCTACAGATCCATTTGCGAACCTACCGTAGTCGGATATGTGAGTTACACGTTAAAATTGATTATTTTTAGGGAAAGTTTTAATTTTTTGGGGGTTTTTATTGAATTTTTTGGGTTTATATTGAACATTTTGGGTTTACATTGAATTTTTTCATTTAAAATTGAATTTCTGAAATTAAATAAAACCTCTTGCTTAAAACGAATAAACAAAAATGACAATTTACTCTCATTCCTTTTAGTTCAATTCGACGTCCCCGATTTATCCAGTTCCACAACAAACAAACTAACCGAAAACGAGCGCCGAACCAAAGACAAATTCGACCGTGCAACAGTCTAACAGGTTCTAGACGTGCGCACTAGAATGATCGTCTTCAAAATAGTTAATTCGCAATTTGAAGAAATCAACGGCTGCGTCGGCACGGGAAAAGAAGCAAACTTTCACCACGCACTCGGCAAAAACGACGAAGAATACGCAATCAAAGTCTACAAAACCTCCATTTTGGTCTTCAACGACCGAGATCGATACGTGACCGGCGAATTTCGGCTCCGACACGATTACAACCGGAAAAACAACGGGAAAATGGTGCAAACCTGGGCCGAATAGAGATGAGAAATTTAATGAGAATGCACAACAATGGCCTCAACTCTCAAAACCGTTGTTGCTAAGAAGTCACGCGTGAAAAAACTCGTTCTTTTTGTAAAATATTGTTATTTTTTGAAAAATAAAATTTTTTAAAATTTTAATATTTTGTTTTTTTTATACAAAAAAAGTACATAGAACTATAAGTCGATTTTAATATCAGATCTACTTCAAATTGATGTAGAAGTCTCGATCGAATCTACGTCGATTTGAAGTAGAATCGATCTACAGCTCTATGTCGATGCTATGTTAAAATCGCGACCGGGCGACGCTAATTCCATGTCAATGCTATGTTGTTTCGGCATAGTTTCATCCTTATTCTACGTTAAATAGACGTAGAATTTGACGTTGAGTTTGACGTAGAATTCTATGCAGAGTTTGACGTAGAATTCTACATAGATTTAACATAAAATAAGGATGAAACTATGCCGAAACAGCGTAGCATTGACATGGAATTAGCGCATTTTGGTCACGATTTTGACATTGAATCTACATAAAGCGGTAGATCGATTCTATGTTGAATCGACATAGAACTCTACGTAGAATTCGACGTCGATTTGACGTTGTATTGATGTAGCATCGATCTACAGCTCTATGTAGATGCTATGTCAAAATCGTGACAGAAATGCGCTTATTCCATGTCAATGCTATGTAGTTTCGGCATAGTTTCTACCTTATTCTATGTTAAATCTATGTACCAAGATAGACGGTTTGCATAGATTCTATCTAGATTTAACATAGTTTTGTTACTTGGGTATATATATATTTTTCCATACGTTTGTAAATTTAGGGGCAGAACGAGCGAAAATATTTCTAGAGCTGTTATTTTTTTTGTAATCAACAATGAGATTTCTAAAGTTTTTCAAACAAAGTGAACGTTCTATGAGAGAAAGTTTATTAGGAAGTTATTAGAATTAAACTTTGCTTACCTTGTAGTGAAGTTGATTAAGAGAGGAACGAACAACGCGTGTGTTCAAGCGGATACGGATTGAATCAATGCCAAGATAAAGACGTGCATTACGTCATTGAAAGCGTCATATAGTGATTCTTTAATGCTCAAACTGGCGAAAGGTCGCAGCAGTGAAATAGCAAAAAATAGAATATTCGTCCCAAAATATCAACGTTTTAATTGGTTTTATTCAGTTTGCTTTACTTTGCATTTCAACAATGTAGTTTTTGATTTAAAAATACTGTACGGCGTCATTTAAGCACATAATTTAATTTTTCTATCCGGAGTTTGCATATTGCAACAACACGTGGCGCCTCACGCACATCACGAACACAGATTTATCGTGTTCGTACTCACATTTTACTACGAGACAAACTGTGACGGTTATAAACCCGTATTTGTTAATGTTCACAATAGATGGCGTTGTTTAATAAACGCGCGTAATTCAAACTCGAGAAAGTTAAAAGTCATGATAAATCATTACTTGAATATTGTGAATAAAATATAAATATTTTATTGAACATAATTAAGTATTACTTACTTAAGGATATTGATTCTATCGAATCAATATCAAAGTTTACTCACCTTTCGAAGGGGACCAATCGGACCCTTCTCGACCCAATTCCATATTAGGTCCGAAACCCCCCGGTCTCTTTTAGGTCCGGACTAAGGACCCACGAATCCATCGATTCAGGCACCCGATTTGCTGTCGCCAATCTAATTGTCCTACAGAACTATATAGGCTCTGGTTTTCCAACCAGTAACCCCCTTGGCTTGATTTGAATATTTCTATATTGTCTGTAGTTGAATTGTTGTTATCGTTTGATCTCACTTTCTCTATCGACACATCAGGCCTCCTCTGCTCTCCACAATTAGTATTATTACTATATTGTTATTGTTGTTGTAGGGCTATTTCGGGAAGGCTAACTCCGGTAATAGACATGTTAAACACATGAAATGGCCCCGTAACGTTAGCTTGCTGTTCTAATGGACAGTTAGAGTTCGTATGGTGGCATAGTATAAAATCCTTACACGGGTTGGCAAAACGCCTTACACTACAACAGAAAAGCCATTTCCAATTTTCTTGAAGTACTGGTCGAGCTTATGGTTCTGTCATTGGCTATCATGATTTAGCAGGAAAAAGTATCACTGTTGATGTTGAATTTGGATTTTGGTATAAGAATTGTGTACACAATTGATAAAATCTTCTAAAAGTTTCATATATTTTCAACTTGTTGTTTTCACAGCTGGCAGATTAATTGCTCATGTGAGTGAAATAGAGAGTTTGCGGGATGCATTTTTCCCTTACAGTTTAAGACTATACGGTATAAAAATAGTGAAATAGGGAAAAATGATAAATTAAGTTTTTGCAGGCTGCACTTTTTCCTTATCACTACACTATTTCAGCCAACTACTGACAGTTAGTAATTTTGGGCCTAAAAATTCAATTTGGGAGCGTAAATGTGCAAATTTCTGCATAAAATTCCATTATTATGCCTATAAAGTATGGTTTTGGGCCTAAAATTCAATTTTGGGCCTCACTTATCATTCAATCTACGCACATATGACTGTGATGTGTTTGATCGGTACAACAAAATAATCGCCATTTGCAATGGGCGGAGCTAACAATATAGTGTTCTCAATTCTGATTGGCTGCGCTATATTTTAATTTAGTGTTTAAAACGATACACTAAAGAATTTTCCCTTACGATATGGCACTAAAATAGTGTATCATGGAGCAAAATAAGGGAAAAATGCATCCCGCAAACTCTCTAATTTCAACATTGCAGTTGTGATTAGATATGCTGATTAACCTAAATGTGTCGCATCGATAACTGATAAAAGCTATTCCGCCACAATGGAAACCAAACTGTTTTATTGTCTTTGCTTTTCTCTTCTCTCACTGCAGGAGAAAGGACTTGCCATTGATGATTGCAAGCAGCAGCAATTTAGGAATTACACGTACGGTAAAATGGAACAAAATTCACTCTCTGCAAATAACCTAGTGTTCAGTGCAAGCTTGCAAGCCATAAACGTGTCTTTAACTCAACCAATGCTTCTCTTTGGAGTTTGACACCCACTATGCTAAAGAAAATCACACTGTGAAAACAAATCAAAGCAAAACTCAAAAGTACTTGAATATACAGTACACATGTTGGATACGTGGCAGGAGTAAAAAATAGAAATATCGTTCTATTTTAGCTTTCCAAACATCACCGTTGAAGGCAAAGACCTCACTAATCAAGAAATGTGTGAAGATGAGCCTACACTTGAAAACTGCCAGTCTGAAGAAGACAAACTGAGCGTAAGAGCACTGATTGTTTCAAGATGAATTCGCAGCAGGAATGCAAAAGCCCAACAGCCAATAAATCCGTGTGCTGCAGATTGAATGTTTCCGCAAAATCCTCTGAGAAGTACCGAGCAATTTATTTGGATTTCGTGTCCACTTTTTTCCTTCTGGAAATCACTCTGACAGACGTCAAGGAGAAGACTTTGTGGTCAGAAAATGTAACTTTGTCTACTAACCATCACGTTGCCAACTTCACAAAAGGCGTTTTAACCGTTCTGAAGTACCCAATGCTGAGTCGTTTGCCTGAAACTTGGTGCTATGTTTTGTCCGATAAGCCGGGAGAGGTCAGGACTGGCGTTTTACTGAACGGTGTGGACGATAGTTCAATTTTAAGGTCGGTTGGTACAAGTGGCCACACTCAGAAGAGGATAAAAGACACTACATGAATAAAATAGAAGGTGGTTTGGTGATAAACACATTGGAGTGTGAGAAAAATAATACTGGGTGGAAATTACACGGATATGGCTCGCAGAATCGTACCAATAATGTGATATTATGTTGCAGGACTTTTTCAATGCTTCAATTGTGTCCAGTGAATTCATCCAATCTGAGATGATGGTTAAGGTTAGAACGCGTGATCCAGTTTACTTGGAAATGACGCTTGACTTAAGGATTCCTGTGGATTATTTGATTGATTTCAAAGACTCACATATTGACCGGGTTTTTCCACGGTTGGAAAGGAGAGGAAACAATTGGACTTGTGTCGCTGTCACTATTGAAAATGGGTATGGCAAACTTTTGGTTGAAATTGGCAATATTTTTTCGCAAGAGATTTTAATACCTAATGTGAATTTGAGAAATTATACACATTTCTTTTTTGTGCCTTATGAGTTATTGGGTAATTTGAATGATTGTGTGTCCACTATGGAATTATTAAGCACTGCAAGAAATTCGAATTTCTTTAAAAGCCCGCATTTACAGAAGTTTTTTTTAAAGTTTGATTATAAGCCAACTTCACAAACACAATGGCATTAAATTCGAATACAACATGCTTTTGAAATCACTGGAATTTAAATATAATTATTCAAACTAACTGTGATACATTTTCTAATGTTCTACATAGTTTCAAATAGAGTGATTTGTCAAAGTAATAGTGAGCTTGAATTATTGAAAGGAATTAACATTTTGCGTTTACTTCGTGAATTTCAAAAAACATTTTAATCTATTATTTATATATTCTATCATCGATGAAGTGGCACAGAGTTTGCAATAATTCTAAGCAAGAGACAACTGACACTCCAAGAAAAAATCCTAAAATTGAGCCACAGTCACTGATGAATTTTGCAAATGGCTTAACAAGTTTCTGCTTAAATATTTCGTTTATATTGCTTTCCATCCGAAGTTTTGTAACTATAATATTCTTCAAGTCGAATATTTGCATGTATTCACTCAATTGCGTGTAAACCGTCTGATTACAAGCGGGATGACAGTGGCAGTCGCGAATAACGTCGACATTGGAATAAACATTCAAATAGGACTTTCTGAATTGCTTAGCTGAAGCCGATGTGTTGCATAGAGGTACAGTTGTTGAATCCATGAAGGGCAATCTTTCAGGTTACGATTCAATAAAAAGAATTAACAGTTCGAATGAAAGTCATTAGGTGCATTCAAATCATAATCTGAATTATCAATAATTCAAACATGAATTTGTGCTTAAAAATGTCAGCAATTACTAATCTTGGCTTTGGCTGTTCAGCTAGGTAATGAGCAATGCTTATTTCTTCAGTTCTTGACCAGTTTCTTGCTGGATTTCTCTTTTCATGGTAGACTGACTGGGGCATCCATCTTGAATGAGTTATTCCAGTGGCCAAATAAGTCATGTGCTCAGTCATGATTGGAGGAATTCATCAGTCAGCCACTTATTGATAAGTCATGATTGGAGTGACTTATCAATAAGCCACTTATTGCAATTAAATCATCATTTTAGTGATGTAAATTACATCATTTCCTGTGGCTGGTAAGACATTTCAGCCATATCAGCCCAATAATTATTCATTTCAGGTGGAGTTTAGCCAAATGACTTGCATGAATTATTGATAATTCAGATTATGATAAGTCAAATTTGGATTTTAACTTTGAATGCACCTATTGCAAAACACGTGTTTCACCTGCACTTGATGTTTTCTTCCGCAATTTTCTTTTCGAGATAATCACTTTTGCAACTCTGCAACACTTCTTTTGACACGCATGGGTTTATTAACGAGTTCATCCTTACTATCTACAATTACAATACAATATATTGTGTTATTAAAGTGGGCGACATTGCATTATCATGTTGCTTTGGATTAACTGTTTGCTTCGTAAATTCCACCAACATCAGTGAGCTATGAGGATGAATCGCACACATTTTCGTATTGATCCTGTTGTGGGTTTGCACAGAAAAAAACTGAAGCGATAAAGTGTAACTGTTAAATCGATATTGTCACGCACGCTTAATTATTAAGTTTCGTACTTTAGAATGAGAGTTGCATCTTAATCCTTCCGATTGATAATATACGTATATTCCACTGTCACGTGGCACGTATTTTGACTTATCTAAAATATTAAATGCATGGTTACTTCCTGTTTTATTTATTTTATTATAATCAGGGCCGACTCACGGTAGGTTCGAGCGATGCAACCGCATTAATGCGCCCAAAATATATTGACTAGCATTGAAAACAATGAAGGATGGAGCGCTCAAAAACAATTGCACCGGGCGTTGATTGACCGTATGCCAGTCCTGATTTTAAGATTGTCGTGTGAACAGTAGTGAGTTAAAAAAAATTATTAGGTACCTGATTGCAAGAGCACGCATTGTCCAAAAACAGTTGTCATGATTGACTTTTGAGGGTATTCCAGTAGGAGGTTTGAAAACTCGCCAAATGTCTTTGTTATCATCTTAAAAAAACAATATTTTTAATGTACCATAGTTTGTAGTTTGTAGTTTAATTTCTTGACTAGAAACGAGGAGAATATTTGTGCGTGGGCGAGTACCCATGGCACGAAGAATACTGTGTTTAAGAATACAGTGTTTAAGGCCGGGGCCGATGTGTGGAGAGAGGAATTTTTTGTTTAGTGTTGTATTTTAGTGCTCCCTTGTTGCATAGATGTCATTTACAAGCTCTCTTGACCCGCTTTTGTCTTACCAGCTTAACAGGCAAACTCAAGCTACAGTAGCTAGGTAACTAGCCAGAAATTCCCGCCAAAATCTCCTCCAAAAATTTCCTTACGATTTGGATTGGCTGTCAAAGTCACGTGACCAAAACACCAGCAAGCCTGAAGCTGATAAATCAAACTCGGAGCTGGTGCGTACAAGCTCATTTCAAAGCAAAGCTTTGAATAAAAACGCAAGCTTGTGTTTGCGCAAGCGGGCGAGGTTTTGGCCGCTTTTTCATGTAAAAGCAAGCTTTTCAAATCTTACCCGCTCACGTGTTTCCATCTTAAAACAGCCTCAGGCATTTCAATCTATTGGAATTAAAGCAAATACTTTTTCAAAGTCAAATGGCTGATCTGACTGACGCACGGGTAACGTCACAAATTAGCATACACTTCAAACTGGAGTATGGAGACTCAATAAGTCTCACTACTTGTGACTTAAGGCTCGTTTACATTGTCGCAAAATCGCGTTCGAATTGATGCGAATGCAACAATTTCGAGCGTGAAAGTTCGCGTGGCAACCCTTCGCACGCGAAATTTCAGAGTAGACTTGAAGTCTACTTTTTCGCTTCGCTTGGATTGTTTGCACACGTTGGCCAATGACAGACCAGATAGCTAGGACGTCACCAACTTCACAATTTATTCAAAATGGCAGCACCACGTTGGACAAGTGAGACGGAATTCTCTCTTGTTCAATTAGTGGAAGAAAATAAATGTCTGCGGATTTCGATTTTGACAACAAATATCCACCTGCCATAATAACAATCATAGCGGCTACCCGGTCAGCATCCATTTTGAATTACGTCCTTGTACTTTGTTGTTATCTCGCACAATCTCGTCTGAAACGAGACTTCACTCTTTGCTTCATTGAGAACATGAGAAGCGAATTTTTTCGTACGGAATTTTGGGCGCGACCATTTCGCGTGCTAAATTTCGCAACAATGTAAACGAGCCTTTATCGACATATCACTTGCCTTTGCATCAGAAATTGCACGCGTTGCATTTTTCGCTGAGTTGAAAATGCAAACACGCGCGATTTTTTTTATTGCTGTCTAAAGCTCGCGTGAGCTTTGTGAAAAAATCGCAATTAAAAACCCACCTTAATGGTATAGACTTTTAGCACAAGCAAGCTCTTACTTCAGCAATATCATAATCCTCCATGTCTTCAGTTTTTTGCCACAAGAGCGTAGCATTTCCTGCAAATTCGGATGGTTCATCAAGTAAATCCAAAATATCGATATCTTCCACACACGAATCATTCAGCTGTTTCTCTATTTTCATTATTTCTTTTTCTTTATAGATAGCTTCTGGTTCTGTGCACACAACAAGATCTGGTATTTGTACATATTCTTCTTGTTCAAGTTCAATAGTTTCATACGTATTATATGCTGTAAACGTCTTGATTTGTTCATAGATTAAATACAAACAGAGACCACACAAAACACAGATAAAAGTTGTTCTTAATTTGACAATAAAATAAAATTGTATTTTAGTTGGACTTTGTAGTTGTTGTTCTTGATTTAATATTTTTTTTACTCTGGAAATCACAGCAATTTCAAACCGATTTGTTTTCTTTAAAAAGAGCGAAACTTTTTTGTTTTGCTTACGAATGATTTGTACAATGAGATCGACAATTGACAAACAAGATGCACCCACATAAAAACACATGAAACCACCAATGTCACACAGAAGAGCAATAAAGTCGTAGAAAAAGTATTCGGATAATCCACGAATCCGATTGCTAATTGAATAGACTTCTAATGACTTTTCTCTCGTGTCGCTGAAAGAATAATGCGAAGTGAACACGGATTTTTCACATTCTGTTGGGCAATGGCAATCAAAAAGTGCATTGAATGTTCTTTCTATGTCATTGACTCGGCGATAGTAATCGCATGCCAATTCATCTGAAAGGCAGTGATTTCTTTGTTCGTTTGGCAGGGAAGGTAATCTGAAAAACAAAATTTTAATATCTAGGATCATTTTGATTGTTTTCGGATTATCAGCATCAGTATTAGCACATGTGCAGCTAACGGAAACTCTGTTCCAGAGTAAGTATGGCACTCCTATTGGCTAATGTGATATAAAGCATCTCCATTGGCTGTATGCCACATAACAAAAGAATAGTTCACAGAGTTATACCTAGGTTATACAATTGTTATGTGGCCTCCAGCCAATGGTAATGCTGAATTACCCTATAGGAGGAGTGCCATACTTACACTGAATCATCTGGATCCCAGTTGCAGGGCCGGGTTTGTGTACAGCTGTGTTCAAAAAAATTGGACCCTTACTCTAGGCTGACAATTGAAATTGTGAGTAATTGTGTGTTTTACTACTAGGTTAAACACCTGATATCAACGGGTGATAATACTTGTACATCCTTGTCTGCTGGTGATGCGTACTGGGCCCGACATGGGGAAGAGCGACATTCACTTATATACAAAATAAATTATTTCCTTTCTTTTGTGTTTCCTCTCTTCCACTTACAAGTATGACCCAATAAAGTGTCCTAATTGAGGATCAGCTTGGTTGCCTCAATAGTTTTAGTTACAAAGCTGAGCAGACTAACGTTTCAAACCTTTTTTTCTCAAAACTTTTCAGTAAGAGATAATTTTTTTTAAGAACAGTTCTAGACTAATTAGATGGTGCTCTACAACTTTCTAATTCACTTTTTTTCTCTATCTGACACGGTTCTCGAGTTACAATATGGATGACCTTGAAGATGACCTCTGAGGTCAAGTAGGATGTCATAATTTGATTTTCCCCAAACTACTATACTTACAATCATTTTGCTAAATTAACATCTAAAACGGTTTGGAAATTATTTACTGTGAACCAGACTTTCTGCACCACCCTGTATACTAATAAGTGGCGCGAAACATCGCAACTACGTGACGCGATATGCCGTAGAATTGTTGCATTCGACGTTGCCCAAGCAGCTTCTCGAAGGGGTCCTTTCCAACCGCGACCGTGCTATGAAAGAGGCGCTTACTGATCGTAAGGTATTGCGTGTCACAGAGAAGTATCGTACGGGTTTGATCAGCATCCCCAATTTGCTCCTCCGGATGATGTGTGTGATACCCCGTTTTGACAGCACTGTACATGGCCAGCAGGCGGCTGCGCGGGCTGCTACATGCCGTACCAATGTTTTGGACACCGAGGTGGTGGCGGGTGTGGCAGACTTAGCTGCTACAGACCCCGCTGAGGACAAAGACGAGGACACTAACCAGGCCAAGGGATAACAAGGCCTGTGTGTTGTCTGTCTCCTGACAGACAGAAGTATGGTCATGCTGCCCTGTGCTCATGCATCGATCGCGTAATGACAATTGCGCGGACAGAGAAGAGAACTCCTAAGTGCCCCTACTGCCGCGCAGATTTGCAGTCAACACTGCGCATTTTCATGTAGGCACATGGAATTTAAACATTAAACATTTAATCATAATAACAAAAAAAATTAATGAAAAAAAAAATTATTGAAAAAAAATTTATCTTTGAAACCAAAATAATCAAACAAAAAATGAAAACAAACATAACAGCAACAATCAACTAGGCACGACAGCGATGTCGCGCTTCGGCATGACTAATGCATGCCAAAAAGCGACGTTGCTCTTCAGTATCGCTGTCTTATCAGAAAAAGCGATGCAAAAGCAACGTCGCTTTTGCTGATACCATTCGTATGCCGAGAGGCGCTGTCGCTCTTCCTCATGTCGCGCCCACTACAGTGGCCCTGTCTGATATACAAGTATTATCACCTTGATGTTTGGTGTTTCACCTAGTGGCAAAATACAAAATTACTCACAATTTCAATTGCCAGCACAGAGTGAGGATCCAGTTTTTTTGAACACAACTGTACAAGCAAAACAAGCAAAAGCTGAGAGCGCCCACCCTTCGGCGGCCCCGGGCCGCTGGAAAAAAATCCGATTTTTTAAAAAAAAGCTAGAAACAAATTCGAAAGAAATCTAGATTTTCGCATTTCCCACAAAAAGATGTTGCATATACACTTACATATTTATGAACTATAAAGAGATAATAATAAGTGTATTCTTTTTAGATTTTTTAACCTTCCCATAGCCATGGTGGGTCAAAAAAATTACAGAAGTGGAAAAATCACTGTATTTCTTTTTTTCCTGAAAATTAATTAATGAGGTTAACTTTTATTCCTCAAAAACTTTTTTTTTATTTTATAATGTCTAAATACGAATAGTTTTTAAATTATTATTAAGAGAATTTAATATTTATAACATAAAACACCCTTAATTGGAGCACCGTACACTGTTTTGCCATCTGTTTTCACTAGGTGGCGTATTAAAATTAGTCCTAAAACATGTGCTTTTACTAGAAAAAATGCGATTGCACCAGGAAAAATGTGATTGTGCACATGTGCAGAATGATTTTTGAAAAAAAGTCAGAAATGACCGACCATGGCTGCACATGTGTAGTATTAGCCATGGCTATGGAAAGGTTAAAATCAGTCTTGTTGTTTTTTTTGGTGGGGGAGGAGCACAAAAAGATTTTTGCTTGGGGCCCCGCAAGAACTAAATACCGCCCTGCCCAGCCGCCAGGTGTTTGGTTCTTGTTGCAAGTGAGAATGTTAAACTTACTGACAAGTGAAATTTTGTAAAGCGATTTTATCAGAATAACACTGACTTCGGCAGCCTTCCATTTTGCGTTCATCAACACAGGCAGCCGACTTCCGGTTAAGAAATTTGTACTGTGAAGAATAAAAACAAATTCTTTGAAATTTCCATTTAAAATATAATACTGTACACAAATAAAGATCGAACATCGCTGTTACGATTATGTCATAATCACATGGCTTCTCACATACAATTTGAGTTTTTCTAGCAAAATCTATTACCATAGGTTCTGGTAAACAACTAATCATCAGCTGTTAGAATAAAAATTTTTTAAAATTGTTGCAGTTAGCATCCCCAATTACAGTGCTTCAGATGAAACACAATTTCCCTGTTCAATGTTTGCACAAAAGTAAAAAAATTAAATAAAACAAATTACAGAAAACGCTCAATATGTCTGCCATCATAGACAATTCAAAACTGGGCTCTTTGCGTGAAAACAGCCACTCACCATTTTGAGTGTAAATGTGACCACATTGAATTTAAATAGGTGTCCAAGATGATATGGTGGTGTAATCGTGGCAATATTTTTTTTTGTTTTAGATGTTAGAGTTATCTAGAATATAAAATTTGAAAATATTAATTGTCATAAAACAGTTTTTGGAGTGTCTCGGACTCCATTGGTCATTCTTGACCATTGTTTTATATTGTGACGCTGACGATCTCAGCGCCACCTATGTCAACCTGTAATAAAATCACTCATATTACCACATTTCACAATGACAGTCACACATTAATTCGCTCCCAACTTCCAAGAAACATAGACGCCAAAGAACACTTCAGTTTTATCTTCGTTAAAAAATTTACTTTAAAAATACTTCAGAGCAGCACAGTAGTAAATTGCACTCGCATTCTTATTTTAGTGATTTCCAAAACATAAATGCATTTTGTTATTCGTTTAGTGTTTCAAAACAATTTGGTGTCATTTGTTATCATTCCATCTACCACTTTATTCATGTTAATTTACTTACCACCAGTAGATGATGATCCGCAAAATTCATATTAGTCTGAAATTGGATTTTCATTCGGTTTTCTGGTCCAATTTTCATTTCTTTTACTATGTATAAAAAACGATAATCGAATAATTATTTTTATACAACTTCAATATTCAAGTCTATTACAATTTTTCTTTCATTCTGTATTTACTAAAAGCTAATAATCTTTTAAAACTTTAGTATTTACAACTGTAGCTGTAGTGGAACTAATGATCACTAGGGGGATTCAACATTTCTGTTGTTAAAAGCAACTCAGTGCATTCAAAGTATGTTTTACGGCTCTGAACAAAACGCGGGGTACACCCAAAATGGGGTACCCAAGTCAGTTATATGTGTGGAATAAATAATTCACAATCAATGTTATCATGTATAAAAATGTCTGAAATAATGTCAAAATATAAAATATCTTAAAGAAAAGTGAAACTTTTTATTCTTAAATAGATAAATTTCGTTGCATTTGGAAAGCAAAATTGGGTACCCCATTTTCGGTGTACCCTGCATTTTGTTCAGAGCCCTGTTTTACCATATTTTACCATTACTATAAACGTATTCACAGTTAGGCGCGTTTTTGCATATCCCCCTATTTTGGTTGTTTATATAAACTGCGTAAACAATAAACGATAGCGTATAACCCCGCTTTAAGCCGCATGCTGGCATAGTGCGAGTTTTACCGGCATTCAGATAAACCCAGATTTTACCGGCATTCAGATAAACCCAGATTTTACCGGCCTGCCGGTGAAAGTGATTTTTTTTCACTAAGTATTGAGCCTAAACAAGCATAAAATGCATGGTATTCATTCCGGCTCTTAAATTTCTAAAACTTGGTAAACTCATGCCCAATGGCATGCTGCGTACAGTAATGCTGGTGATATACTAGGCGTGATGTGGTGTGAATTCGTCTGCGATTTTGATCACAGCCAATCCAGTGAGACCTGACGGATCTCCATCATTTTAGCGACGCTCATTTTAGCGAAAAAGTCCGATTTTAGCAAACATATCATTTTAGCGAAACAAAAACCTAGGTTTAATTCCTAAGAAGGGCTAATAAGGGGGGGCTGCGCCCCCTCTTGACCCCCCGCAAACCTAACCTTGCTGGTTTTTTGATGAAAACCACTTTTTTATCGTGTAGCGTCGCTAAAACCTGGGTTTTTGTGTCGCTAAAATAACATGTTCGCTAAAATGGGACTTTTTCGCTAAAATGAGCGTCGCTAAAATGACGCTAACCGGACCTGACGTCATTTTTGATGATGTCAAAATAGTTTTGCGACGCAATTTACGCCGCATCGCGCCTAGTGTGCCACCAGCATAAAGCGGGCTAACAGCGTACAAACAGAAACTTTGATCGCACCTTCTACTGTTTAAGCATTTTTTTATGATGGTTTAAGGCTGTTTTGACATACTTTCCAAAAACAGAAATATAAACAGCAATGGCAGAACTTAATAGCATTCAAATAGGAATTCTGATACTGTATAACATTCTAACAACATTCAATGGATGATATGAGAAATAGGCATCTTATGAAATAGCAAAACCAAGGATAACGAGGACACGTATCAACACGTTCAATGTGTTTTGTCTCCAATGGCGGTACATAATATAGCCACACTGTATTCTGGGATAACAACAGGTAACAGACAAGCTTAATTGACAAGCAGTGCACGACTTGTGATTGTTGTCTTCCAATCAGCGGATATTTGTCCATGTTATCCTTGGTTCATGGCATTACTGACCATTTTCTATTCTTGAACACATTGTGTTAAATAAGTATGTTTCCTGTGTTTTGAATCCATCGGAGTACAGTCTTGATCCCTGCAAGATAAATTTAAATATTTTTGGGAACAAAAGTTAAAAATTAATAGATGTTGAAAGACACTTGGATAGTAAGAAATATTGTAGTGACAAAAGTGCTGCCCCTGCACGTGCACTGGTAGCTGAAAACCATTCTGTCGAGTTATTCAGTCAAGTGAGAGTGTCATTGTTATTGATTACTTG
This sequence comes from Strigamia acuminata, assembly GCA_949358305.1. Taxonomy (NCBI): domain Eukaryota; kingdom Metazoa; phylum Arthropoda; class Chilopoda; order Geophilomorpha; family Linotaeniidae; genus Strigamia; species Strigamia acuminata. Next base: position 5,384,530 of record OX442315.1, on the reverse strand, counting down.
CACTTACTCTTGAAAAAGTGATATTTTTTATCATCTTTGTAAAATTTTTCATTTGAAATACTTCATAGAGGTCAGTTTTATTGTCTATATGAAATACACCATGGGGGCATTCTAGATTTTTTAAGATACCAAGTTAAATACTAGGTTAAATACTATATTTTAAATACAAAATAACTTACCTACGAGACCTTCTTCTATACTATTGACTCTTTGATCTGTATAACCTGTGGTTAGATATACTGCCGGAAAATCACCAACAGTTTCTTCAGTAATATCAGCACGAACTTTTATGGGTGCTTGAGTGTAATAAATGATTTGATCCAAACATTGGAATACGCACAAACACAGTGTGAGTGTGCCAGCAGATAATCGAGAAATATTATAAATTCTTGCCACTTTTTTGTGCATTTTGGTGTCAACAGGTGGAAATGTTAAAGTTTCCAATTTCAGCTGCACATATGTTTCAGTAAGTCTTCGAATTTCTGCTGTTTTCCTTTTATAATTCATCATTGTACCTTTTAAACCCAAATCAGACTTTTAATACCTGTACATAAAACTCACAATGGGAAATCAGAAAATGGACGAAGTACTTAAATGCATGTAAAGGCAAACAGGTGGGAATGCTCAGTGTATTTACAAGTGTGGAAACTGATGTTTCTGAAGGATGCGCTATTTAAGGGGGGATTGGAGGTAGCGCCATGTTTGGCCACCAAATGATCACTTTGGTGACCCACATTGTAATGGGTTTAGTTATTATTCTTATTAAAGGAGGGGAATACACTGGAAAAAAAGCATATTTCCAAACATTTCCAAGTTGAAAATTTATATGGAAAAGTTGAATTTACTATGATGCGGAAATTTGTTGGAAATATGTTGGAAATATTTATATATTTCCAAACTTCTGAAAATGTGTAGTAAATCCTAGAGATGAAAAGTATATTTTCAATTAGTTGTAAATCTTTTGTTTGAAATGTTATGTTTCCAATCAATTTTCTTTTGGATGGAAATGTATTGTAAACTTCATTTCACAATGATTGTAAAAATAATGTAAAAGCAAGAAAATACCTGAAATTTAAATGTAACATTTAAATATCTGAAATGTAACAAGAACAAGGTAAAATACAGTCAGGAACAATAAAATTGTATCAAATTTGAACTCAGAAGAGAAAATAATGTATAAAACGGTCCAATTTCGAACCGACATGGACAATATGAAATCGGGCCAATCAGGGCGCAGGGACGGAAAAATTCGTGTCGATGAAACGTACCGTCGATGAAACAATCCGACTTCAGGAGTCGGATTGTTTCATCGACGATAATCAATGTGAGATTGATTGTATATTTAATACAATGAATCTCAAATAGATTATTTAACAAAGAAGTTACTATTTATAGGAAGTCATGCATGAAACTATTACAAGCCATACTAGCCTAGTGGATAGGGCAGTGGTCTTTAGAACAAAGGGTCTCAGGTTCAATTCCAGCAGAGGTCATGATAAGAAAAAAGAAAACTATAAGATTAAAATAAATTTAAACAAAACTTTTAATAAAACATGCAAATTGTGATCAAATCAATGAAAACTAATTGTTGAATGGTGTTTGAAAAAAATATCAAACAGTTTGAAAAAAAAATCAAATAGTTTAAAAAAAAAATTGAGTTCATGTATTTAAATTTTTCAAAATGGAGGGTAGTAGATTTTTTATATTGGAAATATATTGGAAATATATTGGTAATATATTGGAAATATATTGTGAAATTTTATAATTACACAATTGAAAATGTTAGTAAAGTTATTGTAAAAAAAGTCACGGAAATGGTCACTTTCCGGATTGTAAATATGTTTGGAAAAGACTTATTTTCAATTGTTTGTAAATCTAATTTACAAACTTGTAAAATCCATCTACCTATATATTTACAATTCTTTACAAGTGAGTAAATCTGATTTTTTTTCCAGTGATATTGTTTCACGTGTTTCCTGTTTTAAATAAAATATTCACTGTTCAAATGTAGCTTTGGCGTAGGCAGGTATCTCTTTTACAGTACAACATAATCAATTTGTATTCATCACCATCTGACTTTCGAAACTATTTTAATCGTATTCCCAAACGTACTTGGAGTTGTTAGAATCAACAACAAACAGGTCATATTTTTCGCTTCGGTTAGTAAGACCTAGGACGATTACCTACAGGACTTCAAATCCGCCATTTTTTTGAAATCTAAGTTGTCCCGTAGAAATGCGAAGAAGGAGCAATCTGTCGTTGCATTGTTAAAACTTTTTGCGGGCAAATGGCAGACAATTGACATCCCACATTCACATTTTTGGAGAATGTTATAACATAGTTCAATTTTATTTAACGTTTGATTTAAAAATAATATCTGAAAATGTAATAAATAATTTTCAGATATAATTTTTAAGTTAAATATAAAATATAAATGTCCTCTAAAAATGCAAATGCGGGATGTCATGTCAGTTGTGCGCCAATTGCCCGCAAAATAACGTCTAACAATTAAATTGTGCTTGATGTGAAGTCCTGTGGTTGATCGTCCTAGGTCAGGGGTCGGCAACCTTTTGAGACGGAAGAGCCAGAAGTTAAAATTTACATGATTTCCCAGTTTTTAAAGAGCCAAACGGTAAAAATCGACTAAAAACAGGAATAATCGACTAAAAGCTGTTAAAAATCGAATAAAAACAGTAATAATCGACTAAAAGCTGTTAAAAATCGACTAAAAACAGTAATAATTGACTAAAAGCTGTTAAAAATCGACTAAAAACCGCTAAAAATCGACAAAAAATTATTAAAAATCGACTAAAAATTGTTAAAAATTGAATAAAAACCGTTAAAAATCGATTAAAACAGTAAAAATTAACTAAAAATTGTTAAAAATTGACTAAAACAGTAAAAAGTACTTCACTTTAGCGACGCCCGTTTTAGCGACGAAAAGCCGCATCTTGACTTCGAAAGAGCCGCATGCGGCTTGCCAGCCGCAGGTTGCCGACCCCTGTCCTAGGTAAGACGTAATAAAGTTGACATGTGTTTTATAGTGTGCTCTACAACTTTGTAATTGGAAATTTTCAGTGTTGCGAATCGAGTTAAGTGAACCTAAAGTTAACATCAATCCTATAAAAAATTCATTTGAATTCCAATTAAAAATAATGGCTTTGCTGATAGAATTTCAGAAATTATATTTAAATTTATAAAATTCTATCAGCAAAACCATTAAATTTAATTGGAATTCAAATGAATTTTTTACAGATTCTCCTATAATTTTTCATCATGCAAAAACGATGTGCTATACACACGCAACTTTGACAATCAATTGCTCTGTTTCTGCAATTTATTTTCTCTTTCAGTAAACACTCTAATTCAAATGAAAAGTGTAAGCTTATTACGAGGAAAAATGCACCCAGTTTCCACTACTCACCACGGTGTTGTATTCAAATATAACAATCCAAATCAATAAACTTTCATTTTTAGGCCAACAGGAATTAATATTCCTTAAAATTGTCCAAAAGTTGCACTTAAAAAGACAAGTCATGTGACTTGTCCTTTGTTTGACAAGTCATGTGACTTGTCCTTTGTTTTCCCAAAGCAAAAGTACACCACATAAAAATTGCACTAACAAATGTACACCAGCTGCCGTAAGTTCGTGAAGCACGGAGAAAGGAAACCACACTGTTTTTAATTCACCAATATATATATATATTTTCCATAAGTTTGTAAATATAGGGGCAGAACGAGCAAAAATATTTCTAGAGCTGTTATTTTTGTTGTAATCAACAATGAGATTTCTAGTTTTTCAAACAAAGTGAACGTTCTATGAGAGAAAGTTTATTAGGGAGTTATTAGAATTAAACTTTGCTTACCTTGTAGTGAAGTTGATTACGAGAGCAACGAACAACGCGTACGTTCAAGCGGATACGGATTGAATCAATGCCGAGATAAAGACGTGCATTACGTCATGGAAAGCGTCATATATTGATTCATAAATGCTCAAACTGGCGAAAGGTGGCAGCAGTGAAATAGCAAAAAAATAGAATATTCGTCCCAAAATATCAACGTTTTAATTGGTTTTATTCAGTTTGCTTTCCTTTGCATTTCAACAATGTAGTTTTTGATTTAAAAATACTGTACGGCGTCATTTAAGCACATAATTTAATTTTTCTATCCGGAGTTTGCATATTGCAACAACACGTGGCGCCTCACGCACATCACGAACACAGGTTTATCGTGTTCGTACTCACATTTTACTACGAGACAAACAAACGGTAAAAAATGGTGGATGGGAATTCGTTTTAGACCACACAAAATTCAAAATGGGCAACAAGATTAGTTTGCAGTTCACATCCAACAAAAGAGTCCGATCCAGCGACACTAACGGATATTTATCGAAGGCCGAAATCGAAAAGACTCGGCTAGAAACACAACACAAATTATTCATGTCGTATTTATACAATTCCAGAGACGAGTCCACAGTCCGTCTCAACTGCAATGATGGCCACGTCAACGCCCACAAATGGGTGTTAAAAGCTAGCAGCGACTACTTCCGAGCCATATTGACTAACGGCAGCTTGGAGGACGAACAAAACGTCATTTCCCTTCCCGACACATCGACGGAAGTCGCCAATATCGTCATCAAATTCGTGTACGAGCAAGACATTCCCATCCAGCCCGAAATACCAAGCGACGTGACGCGGGAAATAATTATGATCGCTGACAAAATGCAATTAAAAGGCCTGTTCGACAAGTATTGGAGCAAGTACTGCAACCCCATGACACTGGATACATTCGTAGACGTTTGGCAGGTGGCGGCCATGTTGAATAAAGTCGCAACGGTCAAAACGGTGCATGCATTCGTCTTGAAGAACATGAAAGAAATCTCGGCGTCGGACAAACTGTCGGAAATCAGTCTGGAACAGTTAGAAAGTCTCGCTTCGAAGGTGCAAGTCAAAAAATTGGACGAATTCGTCGTGTTCGTGCTCAATTGGGAGGCGAAAACGCGCGATCGACGAGGAAACGACACGGACATTGCGATGGGTTTGCTCTCCAGGTGTCGCTTGGACAAGCTGTCGGACAATTCGCGCGAGAAACTCTTGGCAAACGAAATAGTCGTCAATTCGACATCACTGTGCAAGATTTTGAGCAAGGCGGCCCCGTTCAAGTGGTTGCCGAAGACCGCGGAAGAAATCCGCATTTTCGCCATCGAAATCGACGCGACGGATTGCCAAGTTTCGGCGTCTGAAAAGTAAATGTTGAGTGATGTGGTTTTTTTTTTTTTTTTTTTTTTTTCTGTGATAAAACAGTAAAATAAATAGCAGTATGGAATCTGGTAGGAATTTGTTTCATAATTTTTGGCGAACCCTTGTGATAAAATAGAGAAATGTGCAGTAACACAACATTTGAGGGTTTCACTGCTGCCACCTGTTGCCAGTTTGAGCATTTAAGAATCAATTTATGACGCTGTTGTGCAGGTCTTTACCTTGGCCACAGTATACAGGGTGTCCCAAAAGTCTTAACCCCCCTAAATATTTCGTGAGCAATTGCATCTAGGCCAACTTTGATGAAGCGATCGTATAATAAGTTGGGTAAGAGCAATACAATGATGTCATCAAATTTGACCTTGAAGGCCATTTTCAAGGTCATTCACTTGCTAACTTCTAAACCAATAAGGTTAGAGCAGAATTTCCAATTACAAAGTTGTAGAGCACCATCTAATTAGTCTAGAACTGTTCTTAAAAAAATTATCTCTTACTGAAAAGTTTTGAGAAAAAAAGGTTTGAAATATTAGTCTACTCGTCAGCTTAACTACCAATAATCCGACGCCGAGATTTCTTTCATGTTCTTCAAGACGAATGCGTGCACCGTTTATAAAACAATCACTTTATAATTAATGTAACCAATTTATTTACAGTTGAAGTTGAAACTCTTTATAACGAATCGCAGGGGACCCGAAAAATCAATTTGTTATAACAAAAGTTCGTTATATCAAAACATTTTTAAATGGTGTTCTACAGCCAACCAACCACGCCATTTCTAAGCATCTGTTTTAACAAAAATTCGTTATAAAGTGGTTCGTTATAATGAGGTTCGACTGTACTGAAATTTGTGCAAAGATGCATTTATCTCATAAAAAATATTTTCCGGATAGAAAAATTAAATTATGTGCTTAAATGATGCCGTACAGTATTTTTAAATCAAAAACTGCATTGTTGAAATGCAAAGTAAAGCAAACTGAATAAAACCAATTAAAACGTTGATATTTTCGGAAGAATATTCTTTTTTTTGCTATTTCACTGCTGCCACCTTTCGTCAGTTTGAGCATTTACGAATCAATATATGACGCTTTCCATGGCGTAATGCACGTTTTTATCTCGACATTGATTCAATCCGTATGCGCTTGAACGTACGCGTTGTTTGTTGCTCTCTTAATCAACTTCACTACGAGGTAAGCAAAGTTTAATACTAATAACTGCCTGATAAACTTTCTTTCATAGTGCGTTCACTTTGTTTGAAAAACTAGAAATCTCCTCATTGGTTACAACAAAAGTAACAGCCGTTGAATTATTTTTGCTTCACGGACTCACGGCAGCTGGTGTGCAATTTTCATGCGGTGTACTCTGTTTAGCCCGGACGTACAGTATATAAAGTTGTACTTCGGCACCCCAGAGCAACACTGTTGCTATGCAATGATCATTTAAATTTGCATTTATTCATTATTAATTTATTTGTATGTTTTTATAGGTATTTGCGGTTATAGTCATTTTTTACCAAAAAAGTCCCATTTTAGCGATCACGTTTTAGCGACACGATTTACCGCGACAAGCCGGCTCGAAAAAGTTATTTGTTCATTTTTGTTTCAGTAGGAATTTTCAACTCTTACTTTTAAAATTATTTCTCCAACTAGGAGCGCGTAATTGTATTTTTAAAAAGCTCACTACCGTCTTCACCCGAAAAACAGATGTTTTGGAAACATTGTAGAAAAATTCCAATACAACACCATTTCAGCTATAACACCATATTCGATTATAATACCATGGTGTTATATCCAGATTTTCTCTAAATAATTAAGAAATAAGATTAAAATTAATAAAGAACAAGAACTTAATTGAATCTTCTTTTGCTATGGGAAAACAAAGGATAAGTCACGTGACTTGTCTTTTTAAGTGCAACTTTTGGACAATTTTAAGGAATATGGCTCAAAAATGAAATTTTATTGATTTGGATTGTTATATTTGAATACAACACTGTGGTGAAGGCAGTAATGGAAACTCGGTGCATTTTTTCTCGTAATAAGCTTAACCTTTTCATTTAAATTACAGTAGCTGCATTCAAAAATTAAAATATTTGTGTTTTAACAATTTTAGTTTAAGTGTGTTTTAAGTTTTAATTTTGAGTGTGAGAATTTTAACCCTATTTTATAAAATTGACAACATGTGATAACTTTTACATGACATCATTGATCACCTGATGTGTAATCAATACCAAAATGTAGCATATAATACTCTTCAAGTGATTAGAAAGAAGTATGAATTGTTGGAATGTTATTATTTTTAGTAGGATTTAAAATTTTTATGCCTTGTTGGTAGAAGGGAGGTAGAAATTTTAAAAGAGTATGACCAACTGGCACCAGAGGTCATTGATAGCATCAATTCAAAGATGAAGTCATTGGATATGACATGCAGAAAGAAAGAAGAAATTAATTAATAAAGCATGTAAGTAATATTTATTATCAATCTTAGTTAGAAAAATATTAAAGTTTATGGTTTGAATAAGAATGGTATAAAATTAAAGATACATGGTCACATGTGAGTTTCCTATTTTCATGAAAATTCTTCAGAAATTAAAATTCAAAATTTTTGTATTTATGTTTTATGTGTGTGTTGCACAAAAATTTAAAAGAAAACAGGAAGTGATGTCTTAAGTGGTGAAGTGATGTCATGTAAATACAGATAACATTTTAATTTTTGAGTGCTTGGATTTTAACTTTATTTTGCTTCAATTTTAACAAAACTTTGTATACAAATGTAATGCATAACTGCACTTAAAATTGAAGTAAAATAGAGTTTAGTAAAATTGTATTTTAGTTTGTATTTTTACCAATTTTAATTTTATAGACAGGAAATGATGTCATTTTTGTTTTAAAATTAAACTAAAACACAAAGTGTTTTAATTTTTGAATGCAGCTAGTGTTTTACTAAAAGAGAAAATAAATTTCAGAAACAGAGCAATTGATTTTCAATGTTGCGTGTGTGTAGCACTTACCCTTATTGTATGATGAAAACTTATAGTGGGAGAACCTTCTATATTTAAATTTCTGAAATTCTATCAGCATAACCATTAAATTTAATTGGAATTCAAATGAATTTTTTATAGAATTGATGTTGACTTTAGGTTCACTTAACTTGATACGCTTTCTGAATCCACCCCAGTAAGGCTCTAATAGACAAGCCTGTTTACGCTGTCCACGACAAATCGTTGTCGACGTACCAATGATTCTATAAGAAATTTACTTATATAGCAAGTCAGCAGTACAATTTTCAGAGGTAATATACTGAGTAGGGTTTCGGTACCTGGAAACCGGGGTACCGATTTCCCGGGAAACCCGGTGAAAAATCACGGTACCGGGAACCGGGAATTTTCGAAATAACCGGTTCCGTCAAAAAACGTCGTTAAAACGTCATTTTCGTCATTGAAACGTTGCAACTTGTAATGTTTCAATGATGAAAATGGCTATTTTTACCATAAAAAATAGCTAAAATGGGCCTTTTTTGACGAAAAAAGGCTAAAATTGGCTTTTTTTTTACGAAAAACGGCCATTTTTAACCATTTTTTGTCGCCTGATTTTAATTCCCGGGAGTACCGATTTCCCGGGAATACCGGCCATTTTGGTACCGGGAACCGGGAATTGGAAAACGCCGGGAAAACCGAAACCCTAATACTGAGCGCAACGTGTAGTTGTCGGGATAATTAGGTCAGCATGAATCTTTTTGCCTGATAAGCTCACGAGTGTCCGCCAGGTTAGGACAAGAAGATGAGTGCTGACCTAATCCCGACAATTACTCAAGAGCGAGGTGCATTTAAAACGAGAATTTACTGATAGAAAATCAGACGTCAAAATCGGTTTGTTACGCTCGTCAAGATTGGTCGGGAGAACGATTGTTGTTTTGTTACGCTTAATCTCATTCGTGGTTATTTATAGCCCTCCTAGCTAGTGGTAAATTCTCAATGAAATTGATTTTATTACTCACTCAGAAAACATCAACGTCAGGGCAAAATTTCAAATTACAAAGTTGTAGAGCACACTTTAATTAGTACAAAGCAACTTTATTACGTGCTACCAAGGACGATTTACCACAATTTACCACAATTTCATTGTTAGACTGTAATGCGATTCTGTCTTGTGACTGTCTTGTGATCATGGTGCCACCCATAGCCAAAAATACACAAAATGACGTCATTACGCAGGCAAATGGCGGACAACTGACATGACATACCGCATTTTCATTTTTAGAAGACATTTATATTTTATTTTTAAGTTAAAAATAATGTCTGAAAATTATTTATTACGTTTTTAGATATTATTTTTAAATCAAATGCTTAATAAAATTTAACTACGTTATAACGTCCTTTAAAAATGTAAATGCGGGATGTCAATTGTCCACCATTTGCCCGCAAAAAAATTTAACTATGCAAAGACAGATGGCTCTTTCTTCGCATTTTTATGGAACAACTTAGATTTAAAAAAAAAGGCGGATGTGAAGTCCTCTGGTAAATCGTCCTAGGTGCTACTAAAACTAACCGAAGTGATAAATATTACCAGCTTGTAAATACACTTTGAGCATTCCCACCTATTTGCTTTTTCTTGCATTTAAGTACTTCGTCCCTTTTCTGATTTCCCCTTGTGATTTTTATGTGCAGGTATTAAAAGTCGGATTTGGGTTTAAAAGGTACAATGATGCATTATAAAAGGAAAACAGCAGAAATTCGAAGACTTACTGAAACATATGTGCAGTTGAAATTGGAAACTTTAACATTTCCACCCGTTGACACCAAAATGCACAAAAAAGTGGCAAGAATTTATAATATTTCTCGATTATCTGCTGGCATACTCACACTGTGTTTGTGCGTATTCCAATGTTTGGATCAAATCATTTATTATACGCAAGGACCCATCAAAGTTCGTGCTGATATTACTGAAGAAACTGTTGGTGATTTTCCGGCAGTATATCTTGCCACAACTTTTACGGATCAAAGCATGAATAGTATGGGAGGAAATCGCGTAGGTGAGTTATTTTATATTCAAAATATTTAACCTAGTATTTAATATGGCATCTTAAAAAATCTAGAATGCCCCGCTGGTGTATTTCATATAGACAATAAAACCGACCTCTATGAAGTATTTCAAATGAAAAATTTTACAAAGATGATAAAAAATATCACTTTTTCAAGAGTAAGTGTAAGTAATCAATAACAATGACACTCTCACTTGACTGAATAACTCGACAGAATGGTTTTCAGCTACCAGTGCACGTGCAGGGGCAGCACATTTCTCACTACAATATTCCTTACTATCCAAGTGTCTTTCAACATCCATTAATTTTTAACTTTTGTTCGCAAAAATATTTAAATTTATCTTGCAGGGATCAAGACTGTATTCCGATAGATTCAAAACACAGGAAACATACTTATTTAACTCGATGTGTTCAAGAATAGAAAATGGTCAGTAGCGCCATGAACCAAGGATAACATGGACAAATATCCGTGTGTTATTTCCTATTGATTCGTTATTCTGTACGCTGATTGGAAGACAACAATCACAAGTCGTGCATTGCTTGTCAATTAACCCTCAGAGGCATAAGGGTAAAATGTGCCGTTTTGGTATAAGGCATTACGGATTTATGGACAATTTTCAGGTCGATTAGTTGAAGCGATGTTTAGGTTATTTCTTAGTTCGCTACTAAATGTCTAGAGAGCGCTAGTGTCGGAACATCCAGCATCCAATCAGATGCTAATCCGAAATACTCCAAATTATCCAGGCGCATGCGCAAACACTTAGTTTTGAGCAGTTTTGAGCACTGCCAGTGCGTCCGCTGGTAACAGTTTGAAGCTTTTAGTTGAAGCGCTCTTATCCTTAAGCAGTAAAGCCAGCTTTATTGTTAAGCTGGAGTTTTAAGGGACACCAATTTTTCAAGTAAAATATCTAATTAGATAAATGCTGAATCATTACAAATTTCATTTGAGATTTAATTTATTATGAGATAAACGCAATCACAAATTTTCAGCAAAAAAAATGGATAGGAAAAAATTTTCCAATTCAAGAAAGAGCTTGTCCATAAATCTGTATAGCCTGATGCCTCCGAGGGTTAAGCTTGTTTGTTATCTGTTGTTATCCCAGAATACAGGGTGGCTATATTATGTAGCGCCATTAGAGGCAAAACGCATTGAACATGTTGATACGTGTCCTCGTTATCCTTGGTTCATGGTTTTGTTATTTCATAAGATGCCTATTTATCATTTCATCCGTTAAATGTTGTTAGAATGTTATACAGTATCAGAATTCCTATTTGAATGCTATTAAGTTCTGCCATTGCTGTTTATGTTTCCGCTTTGGGAAAGTATGCCACAACAGCCTTAAACCATCATAAAAAAATGTTTAACCCTCAGATGGACAACCCTATACCTATTTGGGTGCAACACTCTTCTTGAATAGGAAAACTTTTTTTTGGTTTAATATAATTTTCTGAAAATTTCTGACTTTGTTCACACACCAATAAGGTTTGTCTAAAAAAAATTTTGGAGTGTTCTGTATGTTATTTATTTATTTATTCACCTTTAAAAATTCTGCCCCTTAGAAATCCCAGCTTAAATTTAAGTTGGCTTCTCCCAATCATATAAAAGCGCTTCTACTTAGTGCTTCCCATTTTTACCAGCAGACACCGTATGGCGCTAGTAGTCCAACAAAAGTGATTACGCTTTTTGATTACGTTTCCATTTCGTTCCAATTTCGTTCCAATTCTGTTTCAATTCCGTTCAAATTTCGTTCCAATTCTGTTTCAATTCCGTTCCAAATTCGTTCTCACTACTATGTATATAAACAAAACAAAACAATTGATATTTTTAACCAAACCGAAGCATGGGGAGACCAAAAACAGTGGCGCCAAGTGCAACAATTTTTTGCACTACCCTAAACCGCTTCAGGTATGGGCCTTTTTTATTTAATTATTTTGCACCCAAATAGGTACTGTACATTGTGGGCACCAAAGCGTCGTCTTTGGAGATTGTCCATCTGAGGGTTAAACAGTAGTAGGTGCAAAAAAGTTTCTGTTTGTACCATGTTAACCCGCTTTATTCTGGTGGCACACTAGGCGCGATGCCGTGCAAATCGCGTCGCAAAGCGATTTTGACATCATCAAAAATGACGTCATGTCTCACTGGATTGGCTGCGATCATAATCGCAGACCAATTCGCGCCACATCGCGCCTAGTATATCACCAGCATTACTGTAAGCAGCATGCCATTGGGCACATGGGTTTACAAGTTTTTGAAATTTAAGAGCCCAGATGAATAAAATGCGTTTTATGCTTGTTTAGGCTCAATTCTTATTGAAAAAACTCACACCGGCATGCCGGTAAAAACTGGGTTTATCTGAATGTTGGTAAAACTCGCACTATATTGTCATGCAGCTTAAAGCAGGGTAATACGTTATCGTTTACGCAGTTTACATAAACGACCAAAATAGGGGGGATATGCAAAAACACAACTGTGAATATCGTACTGCCCCGTTTAAACGCCCAGGCGTTTAACTTTTTTTTAGCCGCTTTCCCCGGCGTTTAATTGAACCCGGCGCATATCCAAAAAATGTCGATTTTTCTGAACAAAATGTTGGTTTTTCTGAAAAAATGGCGATTTTTCAGAAAAAATGGCGATTTGTCAGAAAAAATGGCGATTTTTCAGAAAAAATGGCGATTTTTCAGAAAAAATGGCGATTTTTCAGAAAAAATGGCGATTTTTCAGAAAAAATGGCGATTTTTCAGAAAAAATGGCGATTTTTCAGAAAAAATGGCGATTTTTCAGAAAAAATGGCGATCTTTCTGCAAAAATCATCGATTTTTTGCAAAAAATTGCCGATGACTGCCTGGCGCTTAAACGGGGTCGGTGCCTTATTGAACTCGGGCGTTTAAACGGGGCGGTACGGTACGTTAATAGAAATGGTAAAAATTGGTAAAACAGATACTTTGAATGCGTCTAGTTGCTTTTAACTACAGAAACGTTGAATCCCCCTAGTGATCATTGGTTCCACTGCAGCTACAGTTGTTAATAATAAAGTTTTTTAAAGATTATTAGCTTTTAGTAAATATAGAATGAAAGGAAAATTGAAATAGCCTCAAATATTGAAGTTGTATAAAAATAATTATTTGATTATTGTTTTTTATACATAGTAAAAGAAATGAAAATTGGACCAGAAAACCGAATAAAAATTCAATTTCAGACTAATATGAGTTTTGCGGATTATCATGTACTGATGGTAAGTAAATTATCACGAGTACAGTGGTCGATGGAATGATAACAAATGATACCAACTTGTTTTAAAACATTAAACGAATGACAAAATGCATTTATGTTTTGAATATCAATAAAATTAGAATGAGTGTCTTTGTGAAAACTAAAAAATTTACTACTGTGCCGCTAGCTCTGAAATATTTTTAAAGTAAATTTTTTAACGAAGATTAAACTGAAGTTTTCTTTGGGGTCTGTTTCTTTGGAAGCTGAGAGCGAATTAATGTGTGACTGTCATTATGAAATATGGTAATATGAGTGATTTTATTACAGGTTGAAATAAGTGGTGCTGAGAGGGTCAGCATCACAATATAAAACAATGGTCAAGAATGACCAATGGAGTGTGAGACACTCCAAAAACAATTTTATGACAATTAATATTTTCAAATTTTATATTCTAGATAACCCTAACATCTAAAACAAAAAAAAATATTGTCACGATTACACCACCATATCATATTGGACACTTATTTAAATCCAATGTGGTCACATTTACACTCAAAAGGGTAAGTGGCTCTTTTCATGCAAAGAGCCCAGTTTTGAATACCGTATATTTGCAAATAGCGCACCCGTGCGCTATTTGCAAAAAAATATTTTGACCTGTGCGGTATTACAGGCCCGCGGGCTATTAGAGGCCCGGGGACTATTTACACCAAGCATCGGCCGACTGGCCGATGCTGGGTTTTTTTTAACATATCGGTAAAGATGCTATTTTTGCGGACTTAAAACAGTGAAATTGCGGGTGGAAAGCGGCATTAAAAAACGGCATTTTGCGGACTTATTGCGGACCTATTGCGGGCTCATCCGGGAAGTTTTTGACCAAAATTTCAAGGTTTTATACAAAATTTGAAGTTTTTAAAGGGAATTTGAAGTTTTTAAAGAAAATTTGAAGTTTTTAAAGGCAGTTTAAAGTTTTTAAACGAAATTTAAAGTTTTCAAACGAAATTTGAAGTTTTCAAACGAAATTTGAAGTTTTTAAATGAAATTTGAAGTTTTTAAACAAAATTTGCAGTTTTTAAACAAAATTTGAAGTTTTCAAACGAAATTTGAAGTTTTTAAACGAAATTTGAAGTTTTTAAACAAAAGTTGAAATTTTCAAACAAAATTTTAAGTTTTTAAACAAAATTTGAAGTTTTGACGCGTTGTGTTGGCTGGTTACGAGGATTGTTGTGGCAATACCAATGCATACCGAGTGTTTATATACGAAAAAGTCGTGTTGACGTATCCGATACGGCCATATTACGTATACGTAATACGTACGTAATCTAAATTTTTCTAAAAGACGCCCAAATATTGACCAATTGCGGATTTTCCCCAAAATTGCGGATTTTCCGCAAAATTGCGGCATTACGGTCCAATTGCGGCAATTGCGGACAAAAAACCACCTCCAATTTCAAAAATTTTGTTGTTAAAATGATCCATTTGCATTATCCACACTTTTAAAAACATTTTCAACAAAATTTATTTTCCGCAAAAATAGCATCTTTACATATCGGCAACAAAAATCACCTAAAAAGGTTGACAATTGAGACGTTTTCCAAACGTTTCGGTAATTTTCTGCCGAAACGTATGCAAAACGTGTCATTTGTGATCCTTTTTTGGCACATTTCGGGCCTCCAATTCTGTATCCGCGCGCAATTCGAGGCCCGCGCGTTATTGGCAAAAATAAAATTTGCCCCGCGCGCAATTCGAGGTCCGCGGGCTAATAGAGGCCCGCGTAGTAATCGATAATATACGGTAAGCGTTTTCTGTAATTTGTTTTATTTTATTTTATTTTTACTTTTGTACAAAGATTGTACAGGGAATTTGTGTTTCATCTGAAGGACTGTAAATGGGGATGCTAACTGCAAAAATTTATAAATATAATTTTTATCCCAACAGCTGATGATCAGTTGTTTAACTGAACCTTTCGTAATAGATTTTGCTACAAAAACTCAAATTGCATGTCAGAAGCCATGTGGATATGACATACCGTATTTTACCAAATAAGAGCCGCGGCTCTTATTCAAAACGGGCACTCTGAGTCGCGGCTCTAATTCGAGGGCGGCTCTTATTGCAAGTGTGTACCGTATTCGGTACGTAATGTTCTCATATTCAGAACATAACGTGCTCTGTATGCGCTACGTTCCGCTAGTTCAGTATGTATGGCGTTAACCATTTGTGTTCCCGTCATTTCCATGCTCCGTAAACCGGTAAACAAATTTGAAAAAGTTTGAAAACCTGAGCAAAAACCTCAATTTGTAGCCTCGAATAACAGCCGCGGCTACTATACGAGGGCGGCTCTTATTTCAAACCGCCTTTCTGATGTGCGGCTACTATTCGAGGGCGGCTACAAAACGAGGGCGACTCTTATTCGGTAAAATACGGTATTTGTAATAGCGATGTTCGACCTGTATTTGTGTACAGTATTATATTTTAAGTGGAAATTTCAAAGAATTTGTTTTTATTCTACACAGTACAAATTTCTTAACCGGAAGTCGGCTGCGTGTGTTGATGAACGTAAAATGGAACGCTGCCGAAGTCAGTGTTATTCTGATAAACTCGCTTTACAAAATTTTACTTGCCAGTAAGTTTAACAATTGGTGCATTCAAAGATAAAATTCAATCATAATCTGAATTATCAAGAATTCAAACATGAATTTGTGTTTAAAAATGTCAGCAATTACTAATCATGCTTTTGTCCAGGTGTGGCTAGGTAATGAGCAATGCTCATTTCTTCAGTCCTTGACCAGTTTCTTGCTGGATTCTTCTTTTCATGGTAGACTGACTAGGGGCATCCATCTTGAATGACTTATTCCAGTGGCCAAATAAGTCATGTGCTCAGTCATGATTGGAGGAATTTATCAATCAGCCACTTATTGCAATTTCAGTGATGTAAATTACATCTTTTCCAGTGGCTGGTAAGACATTTCAGCCACATCAGCCAAATAATTATTGTCTTTAGAGTATATGGAGTTTAGCCAAATGACTTGCATGAATTATTGATAATTCAAATTATGATAAGTCAAATTTGGATTTTAACTTTGAATGCATCTATTCTCAATTGCAACAAGAATCAAACACCTGACGGCTGGGTAGAGTGGTATTTGGGTCTTGCAGGACTCCAAGCAAAAATCTTTTTGGGCTCCTTTCCCCCCCCCCAAAAAAAAACAACAAGATAAATTTTAAAAAATTTAAAAAGAATACACTTATTATTATCTCTTTATATTTCATAAATATGTAAGTGTATATGCAACATCTTTTGGTGGAAAATGCGGAAATGCAATTTTGTTTGGGGATTTTTTCGGAAATCGGATTTTTTTCCAGCAGCCCAGGGCCGCCGATGGATGGGGGCCCTCAGCAACTGCTTGTTTTGCTTGTACAGTCGTGTTAAAAAAAACTGGACCCTCACTCTTTGCTGGCAATTGAAATTGTGAGTAATTTTGTATTTTGCAAGACATCAACCGGTGATAATACTTGTATAGCAGACAAGAGTATACAAGTATTATCACTCGTGTTTAACCTAGTGGCAAAAGACAAAATTACTCACAATTTCAATTGCCAGCCTAGAGTGAGGGTCCAATTTTTTTGAACACGACTGCACATAAATCCGGCCCTGCAACTGGGATCCAGATGATTCAGTGTAAGTATGGCACTCCTCCTATAGGGTAATTTAGCATTCCCATTGGCTGGAGGCCACATAACAATTGTATAACCTAGGTATAACTCTGTGAACTATTCTTTTGTTATGTGGCATACAGCCAATGGAGATGCTTTATATCCCATTAGCCAATAGGAGTGCCATACTTACTCTGGAACAGAGTTTACGTTAGCTGCACATGTGCTAGTACTGATACTGATATTCCGAAAACAATCAAAATGATCCTAGCATTCAGATATAAATGACATTAACCTTCTTACAAAAGCTTTTGAAATCAAAGTTACAAATTTTATTTCAGATTACCTATTCTGCCAAACAAACAAAAAAATCACTGCCTTTCAGATGAATTGGCCTGCGACTACTATCGCCGGGTAAATGATATAGAAAAAACATTCAATGCACTTTTTGATTGCCATTGCCCAACAGAATGTGAAAAATCCGTGTTCACTTCGCATTATTCTTTCAGCGACACGAGAGAAAGGTCATTAGAAGTCTATTCATTTAGCAGTCGGATTCGTGCATTATCCGAATACTTTTTCTACGACTTTATTGCTCTTCTGTGTGACATTGGTGGTTTCATGTGTTTTTATGTGGGTGCATCTTGTTTGTCAATTGTCGATCTCATTGTACAAATCATTCGTAAGCAAAACAAAAAAGTTTCGCTCTTTTTGAAGAAAACAAATCGGTTTGAAATTGCTGTGATTTCCAGAGTAAAAAAAATGTTAAATCAAGAACAACAACTACAAAGTCCAACTAAGATACAATTTTATTTTATTGTCAAATTAAGATCAACTTGTATCTGGGTTTTGTGTGGTCTCTGTTTGTATTTAATCTATGAACAAATCAAGGCGTTTACAGCATATACTACGTATGAAACTATTGAACTTGAACAAGAAGAATATATACAAATACCAGATCTTGTTGTGTGCACAGAACCAGAAGCTATCTATAAAGAAAAAGAAATAATGAAAATAGAGAAACAGCTGAATGATTCGTGTGTGGAAGATATCGATATTTTGGATTTACTCGATGAACCATCCGAATTTGCAGGAAATGCTACGCTCTTGTGGCAAGAAACTGATGACATGGAGGATTATGCTACTGCTGATGAAGTAAGAACTTGCTTGTGCTAGAAGTGTATACCGTCAAAGTGGGTTTTCACTTGTAATTTTTTCACAAATCTCACGCGAGCTTTAGAAAGCAATAAAAAAATCGCAAGCGTTTGCATTTTCAACTCAGCGGAAAATGCAAATCGTGGAATTTCTGATGCGAATGCAAGTGAAATGTCGATAAGTCACAAGTAGTGACGTGAAAAAGTGTTTGCTTTAATTCAAATAGTTTGAAATGCCTGAGGCTGTTTTGGGCCAAAAATTGGCTGTTTTAAGATGGAAACACACGGGAACGGGTAAGATTTAAAAAGCGACTAAAAACTCGCTTGCTGGCGCAAACACAAGCTTGCGTTTTTATTCAAAGCTTTGCTTTGAAGTGAGCTTGTACTCACCCACTCCGAGTTTGATTTATCAGCTTCAAGCTTACTGGTGTTTTAGTCATGTGACTTTGACAGCCAATCCGAATCGTAAGGAAATTCTTGGAGGAGATTTTGGCGGGAATTTCTGGCTAGCTGCCTAGCTATACTCTGACTCACCATAAGAAGCACACCAGTTCCTATTGGCCGAGCCTATTCACTGGTGTAGGGCTACATAAAAGTAGGCCAAAATACAAACGATTGAGTTACGGAAGCCATTTTGTATCCAGACATAACAATCAATCATACATTTGAAAACAACAAGCTGGAGAAAGCAACCGATAAATTTAACGAACTAAACAATCATGTATTTTGAAGTTAAAACATAAAGCATTGCTTCCAGACTTTTTAAAATATTTTATTATCACATATAAGACAATTCACATCATTACAAACACCTAAAATAATCAAAGTAATTAAAATCAAAACAAACCTACTTTTCCTGGTAGAATAACACAGGCAACAGTTAGGAGTAAATAGGCTCGTCCAATAGGAACTGGTGTGCTTCTTACGGTGGGTCAGATTATAGCTTGAGTTTGCCAGTTAAGCTGGTAAGACAAAAGCGGGTCAAGGGAGCTTGTAAATGACTGCCTCTTTAAACTTGTGCCAGCAAGCTTTGGAATTTTACCTGATTCCTTGTGTTTCCACCTCAAGGCCAAAACTAAAAATTTCAATTTTTTTTTTGAATGAATGAATTTATTGAAGCCTAAATTTCAATTTTTGGTTGAAAACATTGAATTCTTGGTCATCCCCGGATCCGCCAGCGATTCATATGATTTAGTCAAAACATAATCAGCAAAACAACATAACATAAATTAATTGCTTTTGAAAATAAAACCAAAAATTTACAAAGTACAAAATTAGGATTTTCAGTCAGATTTTCACGTCAAGAAGTTTAACTTCTTCCGTGTGGTCTTAAGCAGGGCTGCTGCATCCAGTTGTGCAGGTGGTGCACCACATCCATGCAACAAGGGAGGACTAAAATTCAACCCTAAACTAAGGAATCCTCTCTCCACACATCGGCCATGGCCAGGGCCGTCTTTACACTTTTCAGCGCCCTGGGCTTAAAAAAATCAGGCGCCCCTTGTCGTAATCGTAATTTAAAAATAAATCATTTATACATTTACAATTTTACAGGCCTGTTCCTAGGGTATGCTTGTAGTGCATTCGTGTTTTTTGGACGTGCTGGTGCCCCACTCCCACCTCCCTCCAAAAGAAGTAGCGGTAAGCATTTTTGTGAATAATAAATTTGAATCAGAAAATGCATTTTTGGACCTACAAATGCATTTTCGAACATAAAAATACATCTTTAGGGGTGGCGCCCCCTGACCTGTGGCTAGGGTTGCACCGAATATTCGGATTATATTCGGTTATTCGGCGTATTCGGCCAAAAAACCGAATATTCTGTATTCGGCCGAATATCAACCCGATATTCGGCCGAATACATAATAATGACAAAGTTAGACAAATTTGCATTTTTCAATGTAAGTTTTTGTCTTCTTAGAGTGAATACTAATAATTTTCATCTTATAAAATGCATTTTACCAGATAACTTTACATTTTTAGATAAAAATTGCATTTCTACTGAAAAACTTACAATTTTTTTGTAAAAACGGCATTTTTGACGTAAAACATGGCGATTGCTTTTTTGTTTGTAAAAATTGGTTTTTTGATGTTGTATTTGCTTTTTTCAACAGTGGAAATTGGGTTTTCGGCATGAAAATGGCATATTTAACTTGGGGATTGCTTTATTTGGCTTGGAAATCGCTTTTGATAATGTAAATTTGTTTTTTAAATTTTTATTCGGTTATTCGGCCGAATACCGAATATTCGGCCATGGTATTCGGTTCCGAATATTCGGTATTCGGTTATTCGGCCTTTTTGGTATTCGGTGCAACCCTACCTGTGGCGCCTGTGTGTTTTACACACTATCAACAAGTTCAGCTCATATTTGAACACTCATGAAGACTCTTTGTAGGAGGCGCCTGGCATACTTCTCTGCCCGGCACCCCTCTCCGCCTGGCATACTTCTCTGCCCGGCACCGCTCTCTGTCCGGGACCCTTCTTTGCCCGGCGCCCCTATCCGTCTGGCGTTCCTCTCTGCCCAGCGCCCCTCTCTGCCCGGCGCCCCTGTGCTGCAGCCCAGTTAGCCCAATGGTAAATATGGCCCTAGCCCTGGCCTTAAACACGTTTTTTTTAAAGGCTTTTATATAACTTGACTAGAATGTTTGTGTGTTTCAACTTCCGGTTTGTGTAATTTCCCAATAATTTCCAAAAAATCAATTAAACAAAATCATTACAAACATTGTTTTTAAAAAAAACTCATTTTTAAGCACTGTGGACTGGAAAAACATGTAAAACTCTATGGGAAAACAGTGGCGCCTTCTATATGTTCAGTTGCCGTCAGCCGACGACTAACACAGCCGTCAGCTGTCGACTGTCATGACCTCAGCCGTAGGCTGTGGAATTAATGTCCATTTTCATTTTTAGTTTTTTTTGCATAAAAGCCTTTTTTCCAAAAACGTAGTTTTTTTTGTTTTACTTGTTGGGCGTCCAGTTTGTGTCGATATTCTTCGTGCCATAGTAACTCGTCAACACACAAATATTCTCCTCTTTTGTAGTCAAGACATTAAACTACATTAAAAATATTGTTTTTTTTAAGATTCTGGCAACGGGATTAGGCGATTATTCAATCCTCCGACAAGAATACCCACACAGGTCAATCATGACAACTGTTTTTGGACAATGCGTTCTCTTGCAATCAGGTGCCTAAATAATTCCTTTTTAGCTCAGTACTGTACTCCCCTAATAGTTCATACGAAAATCCTATTTACTGAATAAAATTAGGGCTGGCATAAGGTCAATCAGCGCCCGGTGCAATTGTATTTGTGTGCTCCATCGTTCATTGTTTTCAATGCTAGTCAATAGATTTTGGACGCATTAATGCGGTTGCATCGCTCGATCCTACCTTGAGTCGGCCATGAATATAAAAAAATAAATATTGAGATTATTCATGAATGGTTGCTCATTTCGGTTATAGTCATTTTAGCGACACTCATTTTAGCGATTTTCAACAAAAAAGTCCCATTTTAGCGAACATGTCATTTTAGCGACACAAAAACCTAGGTTTTAGGGACAATCCGGCTCAAAAAAGTGGTTTTCCTAAAAAAACCAGTAAGGTTAGGTTTGCGGGGGGTCAAGGTCTTGTTAGCCCTTCATAGGAATTAAACCTAGGTTTTTGTGTCGCTAAAATGAAATCGCTAAAATGAAATCGCTAAAATGATGGACATCCGCTCATTTGTATACAATCTGGTCAAATCAGAAATGATTGATACACGATTCCATTTTGTGTAAAACAGGAAGTAACCACGTTTTTAATATTTTAGATAAGTCAAAATACTTGCCACGTGACAGTGGAATATACTTATATTATCAATCGGGAGGATTAAGATGCAACTCTCATTCTAAAGTACGAAACAATAATTAAGCACGTGTGACATTATTTAAAATCGATTTAACATTTACACTTTATCCTTTCAGTTTTTTTTTGTGCAAACCCACAACAGGATCAATACGAAAATGTTTGCGATTCAGCCTCATGACTCAATGATGATGTTGGAATTTACGAAGCAAACAGTTAATCCAAAGCAACATGATAATGCAATGTCGGGCACTTTAATAACACAATATATTGTATTGTAATTGTAGATAGTAAGGATGAACTCGCCAATAAACCCATGCGTGTCGAAAGAAGTGTTGCAAAGTTGCGAAACAGATTGTCTCGAAAAGAAAATGTCGGAAGAAAACATCAAGTGCAGGTGAACACGTGTTTTGCAATAGGTGCATTCAAAGTTAAAATCCAAATTCGACTTATCATAATCTAAATTATCAATAATTCATGCAAGTCATTTGGCTAAACTCCATATAAAGAGAATAATTATTTGGCTGATGTGGCTGAAATGTCTTACCAGCCACAGGAAGTGATGTAATTTACATCACTAAAATGATAATTTAATTGCAATAAGTGGCTTATTGATAAGTCACTCCAATCATGACTTATCAATAAGTGGCTCATTGATGAATTCCTCCAATCATGACTGAGCACATGACTTATTTGGCCACTGGAATAAGTCATTCAAGATGGATGCCCCCAGTCAGTCTACGATGAAAAGAAGAATCCAGCAAGAAACTGGTCAAGAACTGAAGAAATAAGCATTGCTCATTACCTAGCTGAACAGCCAAAGCCAAGATTAGTAATTGCTGACATTTTAAAGCACAAATTCATATTTGAATTATTGATAATTCAGATTATGATTTGAATGCACCTAATGACTTTCATTCAAACTGTTAATTCTTTTTATTGAATCGTAACCTGAAAGATTGCCCTTCATGGATTCAACAACTGTACCTCTATGCAACACATCGACTTCAGCCAAACAATCCAGAAATTCCTATTTGAATGTTTATTCCAATGTGGACGTTATTCGTGACTGCCACTGTCACCCCGCTTGCGACCAGACGGTTTACACGCAATTGAGTGAATACATGCAAATATACGACTTTATGAATTTTATAATTACAAAATTTCGGATGGAAAGCAATATAAACGAAATATTTAAGCAGAAACTTGTTAAGCCGTTTGCAAAATTCATCAGTGACTGTGGCTCAATTTTAGGATTTTTTCTTGGAGTGTCAGTTGTCTCTTGCTTAGAATTATTGCAAACTCTGTGCTTCTTCATTGATAATAAAATAAATAGATAATATATTTAACCCATGGAGGCATAAGGCTATACGGATTTATGGACAAGCTCTTTCTTGAATAGGAAAATTTTTATTCCTATCTATTTTTTTTGCTGAAAATTTGATTTTGTTTATATCATACTGAACGTTAACTCAGATAAAACTTTAAGTCATTGGTCATTTATTTAATTAATTATGCTAAATGCAAATTTACTGCCCCTTAAAACTCCAGCAAAACTATTATGCTGGCTTTGCTGCTCAAGAAAGAGCGCTTTAGTAACAGCTTTCGCATTTATCGGTAGTGTTTAAACCAACCACTAGAAATAATTTAAAACTTGTGATGGATTAGTCCCGACGCAAGGCTCCCAAAAATTACCCATTTTTTCAACAATAAATAAATAAACTAAATAAACGCCCGGGCCGCTATTTGAAGCTTTACGATATATGCATTTAACAAACGAGCAATCATTCTTACCCACAGCTTTGGTCAACTCATCTGAAATAAAATCAATCTTAAAATGACAATCAACATACAATGTTAAAAGAACTTACTATTGGCTGTTAAAACAGTGTTCAGGGTTTTCTACCTTACTGCACTGCTACTTTTGTCGTTTATTTAATCTTCCTAAAACAAAATGTCAAAAATTTAATACAAATTCCAAAACCATTTTGATTTATAAATGTTGTTTAGTAGGGTCGTTCTCGAGTGCGAAATATCGCATCGCGATTTTTTTATTTCAGAATACACACTGCAGTTGTTAAAAAAAACTGCAACACGATTAACCGCAAACCGCAAAAAACTGCAAAACCACAGAAAACCGCAAATCTGCAAATTTTATATTATTTTATTTAAAAAAAAAAAAAAAAATAAATTAATATTTAACTTTTTCTTCCTGAATTTTGGAGTTTTTAGGATTTATTTTCTTGAAAATTTGGGTTTTTGCGGCTATGCTGTTTTTTGCAGTTATACAATCTTTTCCGGATTCCTTTACTTTAGCGACGTCGTTTTTAAGGTGCTTAGATTCATCGAGGTTAGATTAGATTAGATTAGGTTTAATTAGGTTGAAAAACGTCGCTAAAGTGAAGTATATTCATTTTTTCGGTTTTTTGCGATATTCCGCGTGCATTGCGGTTTTTTAGGGAGTTGTGCAGACTCACCGTGCTGCGAATAAATTTGCTGTTACATAAATTGCAGTAAATTGGGAACATGTTGCACCTCTCTTTATGACTCTGACAAACAAAAAGAAATAAATGTTTGTTCATATCACTTATTTAAATGACAATTTTTGACATAAATGCTATTTTTATAACAATTAAATCTTCTTTAAAACAAAAATTACTTCAATCTTGTCCACATCGATCACACAGTTGCAATAACTGCAATGCCTTTCCTCTGATTGACTGTCCCTACCAGTTTTTTCCTGAAGAAATAATAACAATTATGAATAAAATTCGAATTTCCACATGCATAAACAACAGAATAAATAGCCGACCAACATCTGGTGCACTAAATTGAAGCCTGGGCTAATATTTTAATATTATACCCTTCTTGTATTGGCACCAACACCACAATGTTGGCAAATGTCACCACTAAGTTGCTCCGTGGTAATAGAACTCTTCCAACCACATCTAAAGAGATAAGAAAAATAATGAATTGATTTATTAACAGAATTTACAAACGAGTTGAGCTGAAATCATAAACGCGAGTTCAGATTGATCAGTTAGTTGTTCCACTGCTAACGAAAAGTCCGGCCACTTATTACTTTCGGTTATTAATAAGTGCTAGGCAACAAACCGAGCAATAAACTCATCCACAGATAGATTGCTCATTGCTAGATTAATTTTTAAACTGCGTGAAGCAATTTTCACTTACTTGATACTTGTGAAGACTTCTGGACTCAACGGAGACAAGTTGAATCGTGCCTAACGACTACTGAATTCTACGACTAGGAATGTGCACTCGATGAATTAGCACCTAGCGTGTGCAAGGACGACTACTCCAGTAGTCGTCCTTGGCGTGTGTTACCAAAATTTCGGATCGTTCTCTCGATGCAAGGTATATTTATTACTGTTAAAGATAATATAAAATACCCATGATTCTTATTAAACAAAACAGAAATAAGTGTTAATTTTCCAGAATTTTGTCTTGTTCTATTTTTATTCAAACTACAGAAATTTGGTTAATCTTGAGATTCAAATGAATTACCGGTATGTATTACATAAATTATTATAAGAAATTATATATTATTATTATATATTATTAAAAGTATTATATATTATTAAAAGTATTATATATTATTAAAAGTATTATATATTATTAAAAGTATTATATATTATTAAAAGTATTATATATTATTAAAAGTATTATATATAATTAAAAGTATTATATATTATTAATAGTATTATAAATTATTAAAGGTACCGTACTGCCTCATTTAAACGCCCGGGTTCATTCAAACGCCAAGCCCGAATAAACGCCGGGGGTTCGGCGGCGTTTATTGCACCGCGCGCCGCCCCGAACCGACTTTACCGGGAGGGGGTCGACCCAAAAAAAATTAAACGCCCGGGCGTTTAAATGAGGCAGTACAGTATTATATATTATTAAAAGAATTATATATTATTATTATATATTATTATTTAGAGCACTAAAAATTGGATAATTGTTTTCAAGCAGTAACATCTAAATTTAGTTTTAAAAACATTGTGTCATCTACTAAATATTTTGGCACAATATCGTACAAATGAATAAATTGTGAATGTCCACATGCACGGTTTTCCGTATCCGTTGGTCTGTCAAAACAATCTCTATGTTCGATTAAGTCAGAGTTTATTGTTTGAGAATAATGAGTTGTTTGTGTCAATTGATCCATCAAGCTAACTTTGGCAGTATATTGTATAGGCCAATGAAGAATTGCATCATTTGGACCTTTCATCACTTGAAGATAAACGGATAAGTGTGTTCCCTTTCCGCGAAGAATACCATTTGGATATAGCACTAGTCGCATTTTATAACCACCTTTCTTGGTATTAAAAGGATTACTAAAAATGCAGTCTCGCTTCCCTGATATTACATCTTTACGAAGGTTTGCAAAATTATTAACTTTCCAGATATATTCGAAGGTCGGAACAGTTGCCTGCATTTTTTTCAAATCCATTTCTATTATTTCGAATAAACAAGTGAATTCCTCCCGTATATTGTTTAAATCCATTTCCATTCGACCTAATGAAGAAGTGAAATTCGTTAAAAATTAGTCACAAATTTTCGCTGGCAAGGACAACGGATATATGTTGGTATTTTTTGGGATTTATTCGACAAACCCTGGATTTTTATGCGGCAAAATCAGAATTTTTACGAGAAAAAAATCAAGATTTTGATGAGAAAAAAATCAAAAATTTTATAAGAAAAAAATCTGGATTAAATGCGATAAAACTTATCAACTCACCTTTGCCTTTCACATGATTTTCTTCAATCTCATTTAGTTTTTTGACAACAGCATCTGACAATTAAAATCAATTAAAAATAAATCACTATACGATTTTTATAAATTAATTTTACCGATCGTGTCACTCAGATGTTTCTTCTCCTCGGCTGAAACAAACAATTTTTTATTTTATCCTTTTTGTCTTACGTATTAAGTTTCAATCACTTACTGTTGGCCGTTATCACAGTTTTTTGGTAGTTTTCCATATTGTCGCACTGTTCGGTTTGCCGCTTAACCAGAATTTCTAAAATAATTCATATTTAAGGGTTAACCACCTCAAAGTAGTTAAAACGAGCTTTACCAATTGTTTTTTGCATCGTCTTATTCCTATGATCAACTTCTTTTTTGTCTTTAGCTGAAATTTTTTCAATATCATATTTATTGCCGACACCTTTTTGAATTACGACAATTTACCTTCGCACAATTTCACGTCTTCTTCCAGATTTTGCATTTGTTTAGACAGCTTATCAAACATTTCCCTTATTGAACCTAAAGACAGCATTCAATTAACAAAAATGGCTTTTCATTTTCCAGTGTTGTTCACTAAATTGGGAACGCGTTCACGTTTACTTAAGATTTTTCCAAATTGAACTACACAGTTCAAGTTCATGAACTTGAATCAAAAGTTCACGTTCATTTTTCATTTTTTTAAAAAGTAAATTAAATTTTTTTTTTATATTTTGTGATTTGCAGATGGAAAAAAACACTTTTTTTAATGACAAAAATGGCTGTTTCCACCATTTTCTTTGTAAAAAGTGATCAAAATAAACCTTTTGATGATGAAAACGTCATCAAAACATTTAAAACCGATGCAAAACGTTCCGTTTTTGCGACGTTTTCATCATCAAACATGGTGAACGTAAACTTCCTTCAAGTTCCCTCTTAAAACTGAACTTAGTTCGAATTTTTCGTTCATTCGTAGAAGTGAAAGAAGTTTGTGAACACGAACTATTAGTTCGCGTTCAATACAACATTGTCATTTTCATTCATTCCAGTATTTCCGAAGGATTAAAATCAGATAAAAATAAAAATACTAATTTACCATAATTATCTCCCAGGTGGTCTATCTTGCTACTTTCTTCACTTTGCTTCAAGTGGAGATCTTTCATTTCTTTTTCTTGTTTATCTGACAATCAAAATTATACACCTCCATATAAAATATCCCGCATTAAACTTTTTACCTTGAATAATTTTCATTTTTCTCGAGGACTCTTCCTGTTTTTACGAAAATTTGGATAAAGCTAAACAATTTATAGCATATATCGATGTGGTACCTGAATACTATTAACTGCGAAATTCAGCGACGTAAGTTTGTTCATTGAATGCGCCAGCGTGGATGCATTACGCGATTGCTGAAACAAAATTAAGTTACACAAAAAAATTATTCTTTTAATGCAATTATTTAACCTCAGTTTTAAGTGTCAGCAGTAACTTCATCATCAACTCGTTATGAGAATTACAACTTTCATGTTTTTCAACTTCCAATTGATTTCCCTGCAATGTTTTGGCATTTTAGAATAATTATAATTTCAGTTGTGTCATGTGCACACCTGAAACGGACAACCGATCGGCGAAAACTTGCACTGGCGTAAACTACGGACACATATCTGCACATGGCTACTCATCTGTTGGAAACAAAAATTAAGCATTTTTAATCCAAATTCCAAGTTGAGTGGACTCACCGTGCGACGAATAAATTTTCCATTACAAAAACTGCAGTAGATTGGATACATCTCGCAACTGTCATTGTGACTCTATCGAGCAAAATGAATAAACAATATCGATATTAATTTAATCATTAAATATTGTATATTTTCATTACTTCCATCTTATTTAGATGGATCATACTGTTGCAATATCTACAATGTCCTTCCTCTGATTGGGTGTAACCACCAGCTTTTTCCTGAGAAAATAATTACAAATCATGAATAAAAATTTGAAATTTCACTAGTAGCCCAGCAACATCCGATTAAAATTCTAGTGCACTTATTTGTCACCAGGGTCTAAATAGAAGTGTTCGCTATTCATTTTATGAACACTTTATTGTATACTTACAAGTGTTGGCCTGCTGAGATCTGTTTTGGCACCACATCCCTGACAGAAGATGTGGTTACTATGTTGTTCCTTCGTAAGAACACTCTTCAAACTACATCTTTGAATAAAATACAAAAAATAAATAACTAAATACACTTAATTTACAAATCAAGTTGTGTTCAAATCAGAAACTTGAGCTAAGATTAATCGGTTAGTCGTTCCACTCATAACGGAAAATCTGGCCACTGATTACTTTCGGTTATTAGTAAGTGCTAGGCAATCAATCAATCAACCAAGAAATGAAATCATCCACAGATGTTTTGCTAGATTGATTTTTTAAACTAAGTTCAGCGATTTCCACTTACTTGATACACATGAAGACATCTGGATCCATGGTGACTGAACGGAGACAAGTTGAATCGTACCGAACGGCAACTAAAATTTTCGACGACAGTTTGCGCCCGGTATCTTGATACTAAATTCATACTGCGCATCCCATTCTGCGCATACGATTTTCTAATTCCAGTTGTTATATAGCAGTATTAAGCTTAATATTAGACCTAATAATGCTAAAAATTAGGTAAATAAATAAAAATATTTTGGTACTACGCTGTAAGTTAATTTTAATAATGAGTTTATTGTTGTTTATTAACTTTATTTTAGCATTACTAGGCCTAATATTAGGTTTACTACTGCTAAAAACAACTGGAATTAGAAAGTCGTCTGCGCAGAATGGGATGCGCAGTACGAATTTAGCATCACGCTACCGGGCGCAAACTGTAGGAATGTGCACTCGATGAATTAGCACCTGGCGTGTGCTCCCGAAATATCGTATTTGAAACAAAGCAGATACATCCAAAGCAAAGATACATATTATTGTAAAAAAAAATAAAAAGTATCCATGATTCTTGTTGAAATTATTTGTGAATGGTGATTGATTGCATTACCCTTGTACGCCATCTGACGGTG
The DNA here is from genome assembly GCA_949358305.1 of Strigamia acuminata. Lineage (NCBI taxonomy): Eukaryota > Metazoa > Arthropoda > Chilopoda > Geophilomorpha > Linotaeniidae > Strigamia > Strigamia acuminata. The sequence continues at coordinate 5,354,583 of OX442315.1, read as the reverse complement.
ACGAACTGAACAATATTACAATTTTTCAAAATTTCGTCCAGTTCTATTTTTATTCAAACTTTACGATTTTTTTTCTGTATTTAATTTCGTTAACCTTAACATTTGATTTATTTATTTATTAGACAGCAAGATAACTACAGCAAGATATATGGCAGTCCTCCAATTTATAATACAACACTCAAAAGTGGATAATTATGTTCAACTAGGTAGTAATATTTAAATCTAGTTTGAAAAAAATTTTTTGGTTTAATTTCATCTAAACGAATAAATTCTGACTTTCCATATCCCGCGTTTTCTGCATCGATTGGCCTTTCAAAACATTCTGTACGACTGGTAAGATCAGAATCTAGAGTGTGAGAATGGTGATTTTTGTGTGTCAAGTTTTGCTTGAAACTGTACAGGCCAATCAAGAATTGCATCATTTGGACCTTTGATCACTCGAAGATAAACGGATAAGTGAGTTCCCCTTCCGCCGAGATGACCATTTGGATATAGGTATAGTTGCATTTTATAACCACCATTCTTGGTGAAAAAAGGATTGCTAGAAATGTCGTCTTGCATTCCCGAAATTGAATTGAGACAAGCGTTTCGAAAATTATCAATTCTCTAGACATATTCCAGCGAGGAAAAGGTTTCCAGTTTGTTCTTCAGATCCAATTCTATTTTTTCTGTTGAATAAATGAAACTAGTTAACATTTAATCAGAAATTTGACAAAAAAGTGTTTGGCAAAAATCTTTTACGAATTCACTATACCGATCTTGTCACTCAGAATTTTCTTGTCCTCGGCTGAAACAAAGTTTGTGTTATAGAACGATTCTCACCCACAGCTTTAGTCAACTGATCTAAACATGAAATCAAAATTAAATAATAATCGACTGATACAAGTGGGAATCACTTACTGTTGGCCGTAATCACAGTGGTCAGAGTTTTTTCATAGTTTTCCACATTATCGCACTGCTCCGTTTGCCTTTTGGTTAGAAGTTCTAAAAAAATTCTCATTTCAGGGTTAAATCAGATGAAAACAGTAATAAAACTCGGAAACTGCACATTTACCAATAGTTTTTTCCATCGTCTTATTCGGATGCTCAACTTCATTTTTGTCTTCAGCTGAAATTCGTTCATTAACATATTTTCAACACCTTTTAGTGATACGACCACTCACCTTCGCGCGATTTGACGTTTCCCTCCAGATTTTTCATTTGTTTTGACTGCTCATCAAACATTTCCTTTATTGAATCTAAAGATAACATTCGATCAACAAAAATGGCTTTTCATTTTCATTCATTCCGGTATTTACTAATTTACTAATTTACCATAATTATGTCCCAATACATGATTTTGCGATAACAGTTCGTTTATCTTGCTACTTTGTTCACTTTCCTTCAAATGCAGATCTTTAATTTCTTTTTCTTGATTCTCGACGCTTTTCTCCAAATTATCTGTACAAATAAAATTCTACACCTCCATAAAGAATATCCCACATTAAACTTTTTACTTTGAATAACTTTGATTTTTCTCAAGCACTCTTCCTGTTTTTATGAAAGTTTGGATAAAACTAAAGAATTTATCGCATATATCGATGTGATACCTGAATACTATTAACAGCAAACTTTAGCGACGTAAGTTTGTTCAATGAATGCGCCAGCGTGGATGCATTACGCGTTTGCTGAAGCAAAACTAAGTTATACAAAAAATTCCTCTTTTGATGCAATTTTTCAACCTCAGTTTTAAGTGTCAGCAGTAACTTCATCATCAATTCGATATGACAATTTCCACTTTCGTGTTTTTCAGCTTCCAATTGATTTCCCTGCAATGTTTTCATGCTCGAATAATTTGTATTTTCGTTGTTCTACATCTGCGCACCTGAAATGAACAACCGATTGGCGCAAACTTGCATTGGCATAAACTACGAAGACATTCTTGCACTTGGTTGCTCATCTGTTGGAGATCAAAGTTTAGTATTGTTTATTATCTAAATTCTATGTAGAGTTGAGTGGACTCACCATGCGACGAATAAATTTTCCATTACAAAAATTGCAGGAAATTGGACGCATCTCGCAATTATCATTATGGCTCTGTCCAGCAAAACGAATAAAATATATTAATATTAATTTAATCATCAAATATTTGATATTTTCATTACTTCCATCTTATTTAGATCCATCACACTGTTGCAATATCGACAATGTGTTTCCTCCGATTGGATGTCACCACCAGCTTTTTCCTGAAAAAATAATTACAATTTATGAATAAAAATGTGAAATTCCATACCTTAACAATAAACTAATGGCCCAGCAACATCTGATTAAAATTCTAGTGCACTTATTTGTCACCAGGGCCTAATTATTAATTTTATGTACACTTTATTGTCGTATTTCTCGATACAAAACTTTTATATCGAAAAATACGATTATTGTAACAAAACAGATACATCCAAAGCAAAGATACATATTACTGTAAAAAAAATACAAGGTATCCATGTTTCTTGTTGAGATTATTTGTGGATGGCGGTTGATTGCATTACACTTGTACGCCACCTGACGGTGACGCACCGAACAATATCACCAACAAAAATAAATGGACAATTTTTCAGAATTTAGTCCAGTTCTATTTTTATTCAAACTGTACGATCAAATAGAATTACGTGTGGAGATTTAATGCTGAGCTCAAGTTACTATAGCAATTTGGTTAATCTTATGACATTCAGATGATTTATTTATTACAATAGCAAAATATACAGAACACTGAGAATTGGACAATTGTTTTCAAGTAATTACATCTAAATCTAGTTTCAAAAACATTGTACCATCTACTAGATATTTTGCTTCAATTTCATAAAAATGAATAAATTTTGAGTGTCCACATGCACGGTTTGCCGTATTCATTGGTCTGTCAAAACAATCGCTACTACTATGTTTGAATAAGTCAGAGTTTATTGTTTGAGAATAATGAGTTGTGTGTGTTAATTGATCCATCAAGCTAACTTTTGCAGTATATTGCATAGGCCAATGAAGTATCGTATCATTTGGACCTTTCATCACTTGAAGAAAAAGAGATAAGTGAGTTCCCTTTCCCAATAGTGTGCCATTTGGATATAGCAGTAGTCGCATTTGATAACCATTCTGCTTGGTATTAAAAGGATTGCTATAAATGTGTTCTTGCCCAAGACAAAAACCTCTGCACAATTGTGCAGAATTTCTGCCTGACACCATAATTCTGCAGAAAAATGATGAAATTTGTGCACAACAACTTTGTGCACAACAACTTTGTGCACAACAACTTTGTGCACAAGCTTATTCTACACAAAAAACTTTGTGGGTAAGCATATTCTGCACAAAAAACTTTGTGGTTTAGCATATTCTGCACAAAAAATTTGTGCACAAACTTATTCTGAACAAAAACTTTGTGTGTAAGCATATTCTGCACAACAATTTTGTGCACAAACTTATTCCACATAAAAAACTTCGTGTGTATAAGCATATTCTGCACAACAACTTTGTCCACAAACCTATTCTGCACAAAAACTTTGTGTGTAAGCATATTCTGCACAAAAGCTTCGTGCACATATATATCTTGCACAAATATAATTTACACCAGTCAGATTATAATCCTATACCTTATACAAATTCGGGTCAATGTTCACCCATTTTTAATTATTACCTATGCAGTTTTTATGAAAATTTTCATTACATTTAGCGAAATCAGCTGATTTCACACTGGAAAAGTACAAATACTAAATAATTTTAGCAATTTTAAGGCTTACAACGCGTGTATGTGTGCCTGGGTTTGGTTGAAAGATGGTTTGTTATGGGTCAATTGACCAACATGGGGTCCAAAGGTCACTTTATTTGCACTTAGGGGTCAACCTTGGTCACTTTGCAAATTGGGGTCAATAACCATGGTCACTTTAAGGTTAGGGGCCAATCCGTGGTCACTTTACAATTAGGGGTCAATCCCCGTGGTGTTGAACAACAGCACGGATTGGTCCTTAAGTGCATGGACTTTGCAAAGTGACCTGGGACAAAGTGACAAAGAGACCATAGTCAACCATTTTTCTGCGATCAACACGTTTTTCTACATCATTGCAATCAATTATTGTTTAGGTTTAATTTCAGGTAATTTTGAATATTTTTCTAATTATTTGAATGTAGCTAATTATACGCTGTACACACAGCTGTTTTTGCCTCTTATGAGCCGATATTATTTCATTTTTATAATGTTTTGAAACACAGCATGAAATTATACACGTTTACTCACTAAAATGCATCGTATAATCAAAATAAACGATGCAATTTTTTTTTTAAATCACTTTTTCTGTGTTTAAACACAATATTTCATGACAATTTACCACAAATTGCATCCAAACCCAAATAAAACAAATTATTTCTCATTATTTAGTGCAAAAAGTTTGTAAAAGTGAATAAAAAAATATAGTAGTTGTCTGAAATAAAAGCATTTTGTATTAAAATATTGGTTTTTAATTGAATTAATTTTTTTATGCATAATCAAATTATGCAAACAGTTTATTATGCAGAAGAAAATTGTGCACAAATCCATGCATAGTGGGTGCATAAAAGCGGAACCTTTTTGTGCATAGTTTTATTGTGCAGAAAATTGATATGCACAATTTTTCTCTGCACAAAAAGGTTCCACTTTTATGCACCCGCTATGCATAGAATTGTGCACAAGTTTCTTGTGCATAGAATGCAGAATTCTGCAGGAACTTTTTTTCTTGGGTGCATCCCCGATATTGCATCTTGAAGGTGGTTTGCAAAATTACTAACTTTCCAGATGTATTCGAAGGACGAAACAGTTGTCCGTATATTGTTCAAATCCATTTCCATTCGATCTAAAGAACAAGTGAATTTCGGTAAAAGTTAGTCACAAATTTTCGCTGGCGAAGGCGAACGAATTGCGTTGGTATTTTTTGGATTTATTTGGCAATCCCTGGATTTTTATGCAACAAAATCAGAATTTTTATAAGAAGAAATCAGGATTTTTATAAGAAGAAATCAGGATTTTTATAAGAAAAAATCAGGAGTTTATAAGATAAAATCAGAATTTTAATTTAACAAAATCAGGATTTTTAAAAGAAAAAATCAGGATTTTTAAAAGAAAAAATCAGGATTTTTAAAAGAAAAAAGCAGTATTTTTATGAAAAAAAAAATCAGGATTTTAATAAGATAAAATCAATATTTTAATAGGAAAAAATCTGGATTAAATGCGATAAAACTTATGAACTCACCTTTGTCTTTCACATGATTATCTTCAATCTCATTTAGTTTTTTGACCACAGCATCTGACAATTAAAATCAATTAAAAATAAATCGCTATACGATTTTTATAAATTAATTATACCGATCTTGTCACTCAGATTTTTCTTCTCCTTGGCTGAAAGAAACAAGTTTTCATTTTATTGTTTTGCTCTTTATACCTGTTATAACCGAACAAAAAACTATACTTACCCACAGCTTTAGTCAACTCATCTAAAACCAGATCAAATCTATATTAAAACAGCAATCAAATAATTAATTAAGGTTTGAATTACTTACTGTTGGCTGTTATCACAGTAGTCAGAGTTTTTTCGTAGTTTTCCATATTGTCGCACTGTTCAGTTTGCCGCTTAATCAGAATTTCTAAAATAATTCATATTTTTGGGTTAATCACCTCAAAGTAGTTAAAACTAGTTTAACCGATTGTTTTTTGCATCGTCTTATTCCGATGATCAACCCCTTTTTTGTCTTTAGCTGAAATTTGTTCAATACCATATTTATTGCCGACACCTTTTTGAATTACAACAATTTACCTTCGCACGATTTGACGTCTTCCTCAGGATTATGCATTTGTTTTGACAGCTCATCAAACATTTCCTTTATTGAACCTAAAGACAGCATTCAATTAACAAAAATGGCTTTTCATTTTTATTCATTCCGCTGTGTCCGAATGATTAAAATCAAATAAAAATAAAATTACTAATTTACCACAATTACGTCCGAATACTTGGTTTTGCAATGACAGGTCGTCTATCTTGCTACTTTGTTCACTTTGTTTCAAGTGCAGATCTTTCATTTCTTTTTCTTGTTTATCTGACAATCAAATTTATACACCTGCATAAAAAATATCCCGCATTAAACTTTTTACCTTGAATAATTTTCATTTTTCGCGAAGACTCTTCCTGTTTTTACGAAAATTTGGATAAAGCTAAACAATTTATCGCTTATGTCGATGCCATACCTGAATACTACTAACAGCAAACTTTAGCGACGTAATTTTGTTCAATGAATGCGCCAGCGTGGATGCATTACGCGTTTGCTGAAGCAAAAGTAAGTTATAGAAAAAATTCCTGTTTTAATACGATTATTCTACCTCAATTTTAAGTGTCAGCAGTAACTTCATCATCAACTCGTTATGAGAATTACACATTTCATGTTTTTCCACTTCCAATTGATTTCCCTGTAACATTTTGACATTTTAGAATAATTATAATTTCAGTTGGGATATGTGCACACCTGAAACGGACAACCTATCGGCGAAAACTTGCACTGGCATAAACTATGGACACATTCTTGCACGTGTTTACTCATCTGTTGGAAATCAAAGTTTAGTATTGTTTATCTAAATTCTATTTAGAGTCTAAATAGAACTGCGCGCTGTTAATTTTATGAACACTTTATTGTATACTTACAAGTGTTGGCCTGTTGAGATCTGTTTTGGCACCACATCCCTGACAGAAGATGTGACTACTAGGTTGTTCATTGGGAATAACACTCTTCAAACCACATCTTTGGATAAAATAGAAAAAATAAATAACTAAATACAAATAATTTACAAATCAATTTGTATTCAAATCAGAAACTTGAGCTAAGATTGATCGGTTAATCGTTCCACTGCTAATCCGGCCACTTATTACTTCGGTTATTAGTGCTAGTCAACAAACCAAGCAATGAAATCATCTATTGATGTTTTGCTAGATTGATGTTTTAAAATAAGTTCAGCGATTTCCACTTACTTGATACACGTGAACACTTCTGGATCCATAGAGACTAAACGGAGACAAGTTGAATAGTGCCGAACGGCAACTATACTCGAGTAGCATTCAAAAAGCAGGGTTACAAAGTCTAATCCCATTCGTCAGTTTCAAGGTCAGCCAGTTTACTACTAACTCCAGTCTGTAGGAGAAGTAGTTTTAATTTTTATTTATTGTTGGGCTTGTTATGACTAGTTTTGTTAATGTTATTTTGATTTTTTTTTATAAAAAATGTTATTTCCATCATTAAAATGAAGTTTTACACATTAAAAAATGTCAAACTCATGTTTGTTGTGTTTATTGCTTATATCGTCTGGAAAAAAATATATTTTTGAACTATTTATTGGTTATTCAGTCTGGAGCCTAAACAACTTTTGAATTATTTATTGGTTACTTTGTCCAGAAGCAACCAAAATGCAAAGTTGCTGCCTTTTTAAGAAAAATGTTATGCCGTTTAGTAAAATATAATTATGAAAAAAATAGTTTAAGTCTTTTTAACTCGCCTGGATTCCAAAATTTGGTTCTGAAGAGCAACAGATATTGCCTCAACTTGTGGGCAGACATCTTTGTTTAACCTTGACAATGTACAGACATTGTAATCGATGTGTTTTGGGTCTACTTTTCTGGATCACTACACTCAGTAAACTGGCGACCAATGGGAGTAGACTTTGTAAACCTGCTTTTTGAATGCTACTCGAGTATAAAGTTTCCGACTCTCGTGCGACTACAGTATTCAAGTAGCTTTGGTTTGCGCCCTGTATCTTGATACAAAATTCGTAGTGCGCATCCCGTTCTGCGCAGACATTTTTTCTAATTCCAGTCTTTATTTAGCAGTAATAAGCGTAATATTAGGCTTAATACTGCTAAATATGTTGTTGGAAAATTTACTCCACTGGATCAGGCACCAAATGGGCAATCCTTCATTTCTGGCTCAAACTTAGAGGCATGAGGAAGTGGTTCGAGGGCGGGAGAATGAGGATGTTTAGGTTAGGTTAGGTTAGGTTAGGTTTAGGTTAGCCAGCGCCATCTATTATCAAAATTGGCTACTAAAAGTCCCAAATTTGGCCCGAGGGCAAAATGGACAAAATGGCGGCCGTTTATATACGGGTTTGACCAGATGGTCGAATTTCGTTACGATCGGTCCAAAAAAATGGTTGTGTGTATGAACCGGTCACTCGTCATGCCCTCGAGCAATAGCTTCTGTGTTGACACGTGTCGGCGCCATCTACTATCAAAATTGGCTACTAAAAGTCCCAAATTTGGCCCGAGGGCAAAATGGACAAAATGGCGGCCGTTTATATACGGGTTTGACCAGATGGTCGAGTTTCATTAGGATCGCTCCAAAAAAATGGTTGTGTGTTTTTCACCGGTCACGTGACATGTCTCACAGGCAATGACTCAGATGGATTTCAGGAGCATAAAAAAATGATGCTTACTCTTCAAATTTTTTTTCACGAGTGAAAAGATATTTAATTGCGTGATGTCATACGGTTCCAAACCGGTTCAAACTGGTTTTGGAGGGGATTCCCCGTTTTGCAGTATATAAGGAGTGAATTTTTATTATCTCTTATTTCTTCCTGGATTGTCCTTGATTGGAATTTTCTAGAATTTTTATTATCTCTTATTTCTTCCTGGATTGTCCTTGATTGGAATTTTCTAGAATTTTTATTATCTCTTATTTCTTCCTGGATTGTCCTGGATTGGAATTTTCTAGAATTTTTATTATCTCTTATTTCTTCCTGGATTGACCTGGATTGGAATTTTCTAGAATTTTTATTATCTCTTATTTCTTCCTGGATTGACCTTGTTTGGAATTTTCTAGAATGTTCTGTGATGACTCATCACTTCCGGTTTTGTGGGTATATAAGGAGTGACAAATCAGAATTTTTTCAGTTGATCAACGACTTTGGACCCTGTCGGACTGGGGTACCTATGCCCAAATTTTTGATTTTTTTTTCAAAAAAACTTGGAAAATTTTGAAAAAAAAACTTAGAACAATTTACAATAAAGCGATCTTAGGACAAGAAAGGACACAGATGGATTTCAGGAGCATAAAAAAATGATGCTTACCCTTCAATTTTTTTTTCACAAATGAAGAGATATTTAATTGCGTGATGTTATAAGGTACTAAACCGGTTCAAACTGGTTTCTAATTGAATTTTTTTAAAGGTCACATCACGGGTATATAATGAGTGACAAATCAGAATTTTTTCAGTTGATCAACGACTTTGGACCCTGTCGGACTGGGGTACCTATGCCCAAATTTTTGATTTTTTTTCAAAAAAACTTAGAAAATTTTGAAAAAAAACTTAGAACAATTTACAACAAAGCGATCTTAGGACAAGAAAGGACACAGATGGATTTCAGGAGCATAAAAAAATGATGCTTACCCTTCAATTTTTTTTTCACAAATGAATAGATATTTAATTGCGTGATGTTATAAGGTACCAAACCGGTTCAAACTGGTTTCTAATTGAATTTTCTTAAAGGTCACATCACGGGTATATAATGAGTGACAAATCAGAATTTTTTCAGTTGATGAACAACCTTGGACCCTGAAGGAGTGGGGGACCTATGCTCAAATTTTCAAAATTTTTCAAAAAAACTTACAAAAATTTTGAAAAAAAAACTTTGAAAAATTTACAACAAAGCGATCTTAGGACAAGATAGGACCAGATAGGACAAGACAGGACAAGAAAAGGCAAGATAGGACAAGACAGGACAAGATAGGACAAGAAAAGGCAAGATACGACAAGACAGGACAAGAAAAGGCAAGAAAAGGCAAGACAGGACAAGACAGGACCAGATAGGACCAGATAGGGCAAGACAGGACAAGACGGGACAAGAAAAGACAAGATAGGACAAGATTTTCAAGGTAAGCAAGAGTCAGAAGTGACTGAAGTGACGGAACTAATGATGTCGGCCTGTTTATGGCACGGCTGACTTAGCTCTGGCATTCAGTTGATGTGTGTTAATTGAGCAGTTGATGATTTGTGGCTGCTGGTTGAATTGTCTGCACCCCCCCTCGAGTGGTGTTTGTTTGTTTGTTTGTTTGATCAGTCAGGCTAACAAAGTCGGCCTGTTTACGGCACGGCTGGCTTAGCTCTGGCATCATGCTTAGTGTTTGTGTGTCTGAGGGTCAAATGGCTAAAATGGTGGCCGTTTGTGTGCAAAAAATAGAATATATGAATGTAGCTTTTTTCTTCTTTAAGTTTTGTTCTTTTTTTTTGTTTTTTTTTATTTTCTTTCTTTGTCTATCCGAATAAATGGCTTATCTCGGCCAATTCCTGGATTTCTGCTATAGTTACATTGTCATGTACGTATTTGACGTGTTCAATATTCTCACTGGAAAATCTTCCAAGTTTTTCCAGCAGGGTTTGGATTTTAATCTGAAATGCCGGTCGCCACAAAAGTAACGAATCAGTTCTCTCATCAATTGAGCCACCATAATGGACCAATAAAAATAAGGATAAATGTTTCAAAATTATTTTCCTTTCATCGGTAGTTTTGTTCTGTTGGAGTTCAAAGAGATACATTTTAATTCTTTTCTTTCTCAAATTGAAGTGAATATAATAATGTTGCTTTTTTATATATAGAAAATTTTTGTTACGGTTTCATTTTTTGATTTGACACGGACTTTAACACATGCCCGTGCTTGTTTGCAGACTTTCCGCAAGGTTTTGTGTGAATCTTCGTTGATTTCAAATTAGGATCGTTTTAACTTCTTAAATAATTTCATTTTTTTTGTTAAAAATGGAAATTGGGTTTACTTTACAACAACTCGAGATTATTCATTCCTCGAATGATTTTAATGATTGTATTCTGCCTGAGATTAAGATTGGCTGCTAAATAGAGCGCAAAGAGGCAAAACATCCCGCAAGAATCCTCTTTTGTCAACGAATACACTTCTTTTGTAGCATAATCTAGGGTAACGTCTCTTCCGACGAAATCAATGATCTCTTTAGGTGGAACGTTTCCCAAATTATCAAAGTATATGCCTCTGTCATTGCAAAGATACAAGCTGACCCAATGGGTACCACCACCCGTCGATGGGTCTAAATTGATGACGAAGCTTTCATTCTTGCCCCGGTGATTCGCGAGCGGTTTCAAGCAATCGATGGGCAACACGTTGTTGAAGTGAGCGATACGTAGTTTATTCTTCGCCCAGTTGTAAATTTCCACGTTATTCATTTTTTAATGTCGATGAGATCATCCACCCATGAATTATGCTTCTGATCGTAGCCGACCCATTTCACTAGGTACTTCCATGATCCTTCGCTGTTTTTCTTTTTTCTAATGACTTTCTCGATCAAGTAGGGATCATCTACCCTGGTTTCAGTTTTTTGGAGTTCTTCACGGTAAAAGGAACCTTCGATCGATTCTCCCAAACTGTCTTTCAATTTGAAAATTGGAGGTTCATACGTCGTGTCCACTTTATCAATTGTAAAGATTTCATTAGTCCAATTTTGCAAAAACCCTTTGTCAAATATGGATTTGGATTTGGAAATACGCACTCGGTCGCCCACTTTGAATTTAGGCTTGGACGTTGCTGGTTCGGGAAGTAATTTTAGTCTGAGCGCCTTTTCATGTTTGGGAGCCACATTTTTGGGTTTCATGTTGGTCGTACGGTGAACCGAAGAGTTATAACGGGTCATCAATTGGGGTAAGATAGTAATCCAATTCCTCGAACCTTTCAAAGTAAAATGCCTGTACATGCGCTCTTTGAGCGTACGGTTGAACCGCTCGACCATGCTCGCTTTCAACGGCGAGTGTGTGGAAAAATGGTTGATGTTGAACTTTTTGACCAGTGCCTTGAAATGGGAATTGTAGAATTCTTTCCCCCAATCGGATGCCATGTTGACCGGCCCCTTATTCCCTGCTTTGACAAGCACCTTTACAAATGCAGCGGTTACGTCTTTGCCAGTCTTTGATTTGATGGGAACCGCATACGCATATTTAGAGAACGCATCTATAACCGTTAATAAGTATTTATAACCTTTGTTTACACGGGAAAAAGGTATCAATTCGACTAAATCAATCTGCCATAAGTCGTTGATTGCAAAAGATACGACCGGACGTCTGACGTAATGCCTACGTGCCGGCTTATGTAATTCAGATACCAGTTGTTCTATGTCGGGCATTTTTTTTTTTTTTTTTTTAGTCCCATTCCCAGTTTAAGTTTGGTATTGAACGTTGCTTTGATTGCTTTGGCGGCTAATTTTGTGCTTAAACTGACTGTTGGATCGGAGATGATTAAAACGCACGCTTCGACCAACTTTCTGTCTGCTTCGTGTCTGGCTTCTAAATTCTCATTTATGTAAGCAATGTCGTGCAGTTTGCACGCTTCATCCAATGGGTTTATGCCTTTATCACCTCTTGTTAGACGTTTATCTAATTTTGTGCCCGGGCCGCAATAGTTGTACCCGGGGATATGCATTTCTACCGGTAATTTATTGATTAGTTTATTCAAAAGTCCTTTTCCGGTTGCTGGAGATTTTTTTTTTTTATGAACTGATATTTCAAGGTCCCGCATGCCAAGCATTTGCCTCTTTTGTAGGCTCTGTTGTTCTTAGTGACACCCATTTCCAACGTGCCGGTAGGAGTAGACTTTTTGCATTTAACGCAAAACATGTTTGTCTTCTTTTTTTATTACGGGAATATAAAAAATGAATGTCATAAATTTTGACACGGGGCGTTTGGACAAATGTGATAAGTCAATTTTGCCGAAAAACATAAGATGCATCATGTGTGGCCCGGCTGAATGTGGGAAAACGAATCTGTTGCTAAACTTCCTGCACTGGTTACGGTTTGACAAGCTGATGGTGTTTTCTAAAACTTTATTTCAACCAAAATACGAGCGGTTAAGAGAGTTGTTCGAGGATCTAGAATCGGAATTGGGCGAACAGGTAGCTCATTTCTTCCCGAGCAACGAAGATGTGCCGTCTCCCGAACAACTTTTTGATAAAACTGTGAACAAGTCTATTTTTGTGTTTGACGATGTGATGACCGACAAGCAACATAATATTGAGAAATATTTTGCCCAGGGCCGTCATAGTAACGTAGACTCTTTTTACTTGTGTCAGACTTATAGCCGAATCCCAAAACAGGTGATAAGAGACAATGCCAATTTAATAATCATGTTCAGACAAGACGAAAGAAACATGAAACACGTTTTTGACAACCATGTTGGAACGGACATGACGTACGTTCGATTCAGAGACATGTGTAAGTCGTGTTGGGATGATGATACGTTTGGCTTTCTCACCATTGACAAGACCAAGTCTATGTCGAGCGGGAGATATAAAAATAAATTTTCCCCATTTTTAAAAAATGAACATGAATAAACAGCAGCGTGGAAATTACGAGAAATTAAAACAGAGCTTGAAAAAAAAGTTTCTGCAAGATAAGTTAAACAGAGGATCCGAAGATGAAGCGCTCGGTGCATTCTTCAAACCTGTAACTGCCGCATTGCATAGCCTGCCGCAGCAACAGCAGCAACTATCTCCACCCCTTGCTCTTCCACCTACGACTTTCAAATCCTCACCTTCCACTCCCATTAAAAGAGAGTTGTCATCTTTCACACCCATTACAAGTAAGTCCAATAATTTAAAGTACGAAATGGATCTAGAATCACCGCTCTTACCTTGGGAAAGTTCATCCTTAAAAAGGCAGTTCAGTCGCCAAAGCTTGTCCTCGAGTAAAATTGAAACTCCTCGACTTAAGTTTGGCCGGGATGATGGGAATGAAGAGGAAAATGTTTCATTTCAAAGAGAGGGAGAGACGAGCCTCGTAGAAGATGATGTTGATGATGATGATTGGCAATTTGCTCATGTGCTTCCAAATATAAAATATCAACGAGACATAAGAAGAAGTCTCGAATTAAAAATGACGGACAAAGAATCGCAAAACGCAGTACAGCAAGAGTTCTTGAAATATTACGCCGAAAATGCGGCTCATTTAGATACGGTGTTTGGAATTAGATATGACCCGTATGATTCAAAATTTAAAATAGGAGTCGAAGAAGTTAAATTCTTTCCAACTCATATACTTGTGAAAAACGTAAAGTATTCACGAACTCCAACATTAATGCATCTCCTCATGCAAAAACTTCCACCGATTGAAGGAACTATGACAGACCAAAATTTTGTGGATTACGGCAGGATTCTCATTTCTAGTCAAGGGTTATTTAAAAAGAACAATTCGGCAACTAATATGCCAAAGTCTAGTAAAGGAGAAAAGTATATGACAGTGGTTAAACGAATTTGGGAACTGTATAAAAATCGTCCAAAGACAACACCCCAAGCTGGCAAAGGCGTTAAGAAAACGTATCATCCATACAACTCCATAGACTACAAGTATTACAATAACCCGGACGAATTAATAGACAGGCTGCGATTGTTGCATGCATCACGGGATGCTGGAAACCAGTCTCACGACAATGAAATTGTAGAAATACTTATGGAACTAAAAGAGGAAAGAGTCCTCGATAAAACCAAGTTTGAAAACATGCGCAAGAAAATTCTCGCGAATTAAAAAAAACAACATGTCTATTGTATTGAGTAGCACAAAGACTGATTTTCTCACCACATTCTCGTCGCCTTTATTACTGGGCGAGGATGAATTTGAATTGGGATTAGTGAGTCTGGAGACTTTTAATTCAATGCCAAATATCACCGAGAATAACAACGTATTCGTGTATTCGATCGATAAAACAAAAACATCGCTCATCATTACTTTCCCACCTGGTAGTTACGAACTCGTCGACATTATCGCTCGATTACATACCGAGATGAAAGCGAGAGGACATTGGGACCAAAACAGTGACCTACCGTTCATCGACATAAAAGAGAATATTAACACTTTATCCACAACGTTGACGATAAGTCAAATGGAATATGCCGTAGATTTCACGCACGAGAATAACATGGCTTATTTATTTGGATTTGAAAAACGTGAATATACGGCTGGAACCAGCGAGTCGGTCAATCCCGTTAACATTTTCCACATAAACACCATACTGGTGCACTGCGATTTAATTACCGATTCGTACTTGAACGGCGAAGCATCTCCGATTATTTACGCGTTTTTTCCGAACGTTCCGGCCGGTTTCAAAATAGTCGAAATGCCGAATAACATACTGTACTTGCCGGTAAAAAATCAATCCAAAATTCACGAAGTCAGAATATGGTTGACCGATCAAGATAGTAAACGATCTCAGAGGGGAAGTTTTTACAGCGCGGTTCCATTTGAGAAGAAAAACGTCCGTTTAAAAAAATAAGATGCCGATTATATTTAAGAAAAAAAATATTACGACGCATTATGTCGTCACGAAAGAGAACCCTACAATAGAACAGGCTATGAGAGGCGGTGGCAATGTGGAAATGAAAGTAGCTTCGCTTCGTGCCGATAACCGAGATTACATAAACTCTTTTTAAAAAAAATATATATATATATATATTACGTAATTAAAAAATAGCAACTATGCAAGTCGCTGAAAATTATTTAGACGTCGAACAACCGTTCGTCATCGACGAATCCGTAAATGCATACAGATACCACGAGTATCACCCGATTATTGGGACAAATTTGAATAATGTGAACTCTGAAATTCGCCTAATCATACAGAACGAAGATATCTGGACACACCCCCATAAAAGTTACGTATGCGTAACGGGGCAGTTGACAAAGAATGATGGAACGGAATATGCGTCGGAGGGAAAAGACACCGATGATGCGGCAACGCTAGTGAATAATTTCATGCCTTTTCTCTTCAGCAACCTGAAATATCACATCGGTGACAAACTAATCGACGAGATTAATTATCCAGGCTATGCCACCACTATGAAAGGCGCTTTGACGTATCACAATAACCAAAACGCGATCGAAAATATGGGCTGGTTACCCGACCACAAGTCCGGCAAATCAGTGGATCTCGACAATCCCGGATTTGAGGAACGGCGCAGGTTATACAACTTGCTGCCAAAAAAGCACGGCACCTTTTCGTTGTTAGTACCACTGACCCATCTGATGGGATTTTTTGAAGACTATAACAAAGTCATTTACGGAGCCAAACAAGTTTTAACTTTGATGAGAACGCACAACGATGATGCCATTTTTAAAGCCGCGACCAAAACTGTGGCTGGAGCCGCGCAAGCCATACCCGAAGGTAAAATAGTTCTCCAACAACTATATTGGTTAATGCCGCACGTGATTCCATCCGATGTGCAAAAGAGTCGACTGCTCGCAGCCATGGATAGAGGCGTGAATATTCCATTAGCGTTCCGCCATTGGTCGTTCGAAATGTCGGACTTGCCCCAAACCACGGAGCATGCCTGGCGAGTGGTAACCACCAGCACTTCCGAGAAACCGCGGTACATCATCGTCGGATTTCAGACCGATAAAAGAAACGACCAAACCAAAAATACGGCGATATTCGACACCGTTAAAGTCAACGAAGTTCATGCGTTCCTGAACTCCGAGCGGTACCCCTATTTAGACTCGAATGAGAACTTTGAAAATAGTAATTTCAGTAGGTTTCTGGAATCATGCATCCAATTTAGGAAAGATTATTACGGCGCATCCGATATAATGTTCAACGCGTGGGATTATGCGAAACTGTACCCGCTGATCGTGATCGATTGCTCAAAACAGAGCGAGAGGTTGAAAACCGGCATAATTGACGTGCAAATAAAAATGAAATTTGAAACGGCAGTCCCGGCCAATACTAAAGCCTACGCTTTGATAATAGGTGACAGATTGATGAATATGAAATTGGACAAAGGCAAAATCGAAGTGTTATATTAAAGTTATAAAAAAATAAGAGATGTATAAAATACATAAGGTAGCGTTAACCCCCAATCAGCAACGAAAGGTATCCAAATCCATCAAAAAAAGGATACCCTTACATTTAAGATTGAAGTATAAACAACTGAACGGCAATCATGGCTTGTCTCTTACTGATAGACAGATAAATAAGATCAAAAAAGCCGGTTCTAAAAAGAAAGGAATGACTTTAAGCATACCTACGAAACAGGTTAGACAAACTGGTGGATTCTTTCCATTGCTGCTTCCATTATTGGGGGCATTGGGTGGACTGGCTGGAGGTGCGGCAGGGATCGCTAAAGCCGTAGACTCGGCAAAAACAAATAAGGAAATGGTCGATGAAGCCAAGCGCCACAATCTAGCCACCGAAGGCAAAGGTCTACGACAGTCGTTAAAAAAAAAATTACGGATTCGCAAAACTGGAAAAGGTTTCTACTTGAAACCGCACGGCTCGTCGGCGGCGGGAAAGATGGGGCAATAATTCAACCGCTGGATTCCCTGCAATTGGGCAAATTGGCTAGACGAATGAATATTCCATTCTTCAGAGGCGTGTTCTCCAGAGACACGTTGCCCGTCAAAGCCAGACCCTTCGAATGTGGGATTGTTAATTTGAATAAGCATCTGCAAAGTGGTAGCCATTGGGTGGCGTACGCTAAAAATAAGCGAGATAAATTATACTTTGATAGTTTCGGCGATCTTCCACCTCCTATTGAATTGTACCGTTACCTGGGAGACAATATAAAATATAACGTTTATCAATATCAATCGTTTGACGAAGTCACGTGCGGACATTTGTGTTTGTTCGTATTAAAAAAATGGGGAGCGTTAATAAGGCAAGGGACGACTTCCACTTAAATCCAGTGCATAGATTTGGTCTGACCCCACGCAAAATTGCCAAACGAGACGGAAGTAATTTAACGCATGACGAACAAGAGCAGATTAGGCGAATGGTGTTTGGCCACAGAAACGATATCGCTCAACTAAAAAAAGATTTTAACGTCGGAATACCAGACCCGGCAGCTGCAGGCACTGCTACGCTTATGGATGATATGAAATCTCGAGTTGACGATCATATTAAACAGAGTTTAGAGCACGATGTGCGAGTTAAAGCAAACATAGATGCACATAAGACAGAAATAGCTGACGAAATAGAGCAAATCAAACAGAGTTTACAGGATGATGGACAAATTAAGGCTGAAATGACTGCAGAAATAGAGCACATCAAACAGAGTTTACAGGATGATGTGCAAATTCAAGCGAGCATAGATGCACATAAGGCTGAAATGACTGCAGAAATAGAATCCATCAAACAGAGTTTACAGAACGACAAGCGAGTTAAAGCAATGCTAGATCTATATAAAGCTAAAATAGCTGCGGAAATGAAACACATTCATCAGATTGCTCACGATGATGATGAGCAAATTAAAGCAATGCTAGATGCATATAAGGCTGAAATGAGTGCAGAAATAGAACGCATTAATCAGAGTTTACAGGAAGATGGGAAAATTAAAGCAATGCTAGAAGCAAATAAGGCTGAAATGGTTGCAGAAATAAAAAACATTAAACAAGTTATACAAGTTGAAAAATATATTGTGAAATTTGAAAATTATCATTCAGCCAACAAGGAAGGAAAAATAAATTTTTTCATTGATGAAAACGAATCAACTTTTAGAACATTTAGAAGATGTGAGATTACAAGTATAGATATATGTTTTTACGACATAGGTGCAAAGAGAGAACATGGAATGGGTCACATGATAAACCTAGTAATTGATAGTTCAAATATTAGAGGAAGAGATCCCTTTACGGTTGTCGACGTTAACCTCAGTTGGACAGAGTTAATCACGACAAGTGTTTACAATCCTCCGATAGAATTTAAATGCGGAGATAAACTCATAATTACAGGAGAAATAGAACCAGAAGAAAGTGAAAAAGTACCAAGATATCAAGTGTATATTCACTTTAATTTATTTAATAAGTAGCATTTTACTCAACATAACCATAAGCCTTGGTGTGTATACAATCTTCTAATATCACTCGTTTCTTGTCTTTTGCTGACAATGCCAATTTGTCCACCTCGACCGTTGTGAGAACGTGCAGTTTCGATTTGATCGTTTCAAATTTCAATCTGTGGGCCTCCCGTTCTCCGAACAATATCTTCTTGTACGCCTCCAAGTCCACGAGGTTACCGATAAAATCAAATTAGCCAACGAACAAATAATAACGTTGCAGGAAAACATGTTGTCCATTTTGACATCCGTTCAAGAAGAAATATCAAAAATTAGCGCAATTCCGAGCGTTGACGAATCAAGTTTTGCTCCGGCTGCTTTGGCCGGGACTGTCGATACGGTAGAAGCCACGTTAAATTCTAACATCGAAGCGAACAAAATAGAAGTTAATAAGAAATTGATGGAATTAGAAGACAAAATATCAAATCTAAATATTCCCGAAGTAGAAGAACAGGCCGATTTAGTGCTAGGGTTCGTACATTCGCAACGGACCGATTGGTTTTTGAAGGTGTCCGAAGAATGGAAATTATTTGCACATAATGGGAAGTTTTATACTCCTCATTACGGGCATATAACGCGAATCAGTTTATACATGTATGCTACTACAGCAGAATACACAGTAATACCTAACGAGTTTGAGTTTATCTTGTCTATTAACGGGCATGGTCGAACGTTCCATATTCCACGTACAGATGTTACAAAAACACCACGTAAAATGCCGGTATGTTTTAGAACGTACAATTTAGAGAAAAAAGTAGATTTTGATGATAACGATCACATTAGAATATCTACTGTCACCAATTGGAGTCCGGAAATACAAGTTTACGCCCTCGTGTATTGCAGATTCGATCGTAGTAAATGGGACGATTAAACTAATCATCGTCATATTAATCCTCCGCCAAGCTTACGTATCCATAAGCCAAAGTATGAATACAATCATCTAATATCACTCGTTTCTTGTCTTTTGCCGACAATGCCAATTTGTCCACCCTGACCGTTGTGAGATCGTGCAGTTTTGATTTGATCGTTTCAAATTTCAATCTGTGGGCCTCCCGTTCACCGAACAATATCTTCTTGTACGCCTCCAAGTCCAGCTCTTGCTCCACGACAGCCTTCTTTATGCCTTTACATCGCATGCTCGTTTTCCCGTTCACGTTATATGCGTAACATTTGGCTCTTAGCCCTACAAACTCTTCTATCGGCTCGCCGGCAGTCTCGTCTTTGAAGCATCCTATGACACGCCTGTTTCTGCCATCAGGTGGGTCGTAATTAGACAGATCCATCACTTCTGGTATTTCTTCTCTGAAGAACGAGTAGACTGACGGAGCTTCTATTTCATACATCAAACTATCCGTATCCGTCATCAGCAATCTCAGCTTGTCTGAGAATTTTTTTTTCATGACGTTGTAATGAAAGTCATATAGCAAGCATTTAGACAAGTCCAGGATAGTTAATCCGCTGTAAATAGGTTTGTCTAACGTCAATTCCAGCTTACGACGTTCAACCAACATCAGATTACTATTCAAGGCTTTATATCCTTTGTAACCGGCGTGGTTAAGGTGTTTATCCCAGTCTTTCTGATTATTCACCAGATAAAATTGTCTATATTTCCTCACGTCCTGCAAGGTTTTTCCAAAGACCGAGTTGTTAGCTAATTTCGCTAATTCCTGCTCAAAATCACTGGTAGCGGACTTCCGTTTCTCAATATTCAGTTCGATATACTTGGCCAACCATGGTTTTTGCTCAAACGTCAGCACTTTTTTTATTTTCATCAACGTCATGCCCAGGGACAAATACAATTGCAGAGCTCTGTAATGCAGAATGTAATTACAACGACCTTGCAAATGCGGGATTAATCTGGGACAAGTGTCGTCCGCAGAACGTATCATTTCCGGAGCCAAAGGCAGACAATTGTGGGCCAAGTGCAGTTCTTGCGGATATCCCAAATCCACTTCCAAGATGCATCCCATCGTATCGTTCTCTCCCATTTTCAAAATCCTTTCTTGCGTCCATTCGGCTAAATTATCGTCGAAGGCAAAGTTGCCAACGGGTAACGGTTTGCTCATTGCCCAGGAATACATGGAATTCGCATCCAAATAGACGATGTAACTCTCTGGTTTCTCACAATTGTATCCTGATGCCAGAAGAGGGTTATTAGCTTTGGCATAGCGTTGACTGATTGTGGCAACACCGCCTCTTATTCCTTGTTCGACAAACATGTACATATCTGGATCAGACAGAAGCTCCAATTTAACTTTGGTGATGAGCAGTGCTGCGTCCCAAGACAGACTCGGAAACGTGATATAATGACAGGGGTCCAGCTTGTAGTGATTCAAACACATTTTCCTAAACTGCTCGAATATATCCGCCAACAACAGAGTGTCGGTCTTCAGATACAAATCGTGATATTCGCCCATGTCTTTAATTCCCAACGTTTTCCAAACTAACTGAGCATATTGGTATTCGTCGGCGGATATGTTCTCAAATTCTTCTATCGGCGGAAGTTTATCTTCTAGAAATTTTGACCAACCAGTCATATATTTGTACGGGTATACTCCTTTCCTCAAAAGAAAATCAATTTCCTCGCCCTTAAACTCGCTCCGAAATACAGCAAACTGCGACTTCTCTAAATTTTTAGCCAAATTGGATAAACTGCTCGCGAGAAATTGGAAACTATCCAAGAATTTTAACGTAACTTTACGGGGCACTTTTGGATCATCGCTGGTATTGATTCTCAGCGTGAAAGATTTGTATAATTCCGAGTTTTCGGCGATGACGGTCACTTTTTCTGTCTCGACGGTCAAATGTGGGAATATCAAATGAAAATCATACCTTTTCCCATTATGGAAAACTACCGGCACAGATCTCCGCCAATGGTAGTTGAGGTTACATTTGCCGTGTGCGGCTCCGCGAAACTTTCCAGTGAAATGGTTGTGATCCAAGACTTTAGTCCATCCTTCAGCTTTGGAGAACTCGCCATCGCATAAGAAACAAGTTGTTGCATTTCTAAATGCGTTCCATTCAAGTGGAGTCATCATTTTGGTATCGAATTGTCTTTCCAATTGGGAAAATTGACAAACCACGGCTTTAATTTCTGCACGCAACGATTGCAAAAAATGATCGACGGCATCCGGACCTCTGTACAGCTGTAACGGTCTGGAATAAGCTTCGTTCTCCGTGCACACCACTTTAAAAGAATAACCACACGGAACGTGAGAATTAATGGTGTCCGAATGTAAAGTGGGTTCGGTCTCCACTTCAGGCACTAAGAATGCTTCGAAATCAGCGTAGCAAACGTACGGTAAAGGATATTTTTTTTTCTCACTCTTGAACGTACAGATTGTTCCTTCTTTAGGACATTTAGTGGCGGAAGGAGTGTTTTTTCCGCAGTAATGTTTATGTTTAACTAGCACTTTGGCGCTGGAATACCCGTTCATACAATTCATGCAATAATACCGCTTGTTGCCATCGCTGACGCTCATGAGTCGTGAGAAATCCTTGATCCACATGTAATGATTCCGTTTCTTCAGTAGGTTAATAGTGGTAAGGCGGTTCGTCTGAATATTCACTTTTATCGGAACAATTCGTGACGTGGGCAGCAAAGCAAATACATTAATGTTCAAACTTTCATTTCGTCTTTCGAACGTAAGCACTTCTTTCGGCCCCACAGGAAAAACTAGCCCTTCGAGATTGAGTTTGTCCATAAACTGTACGTAATAACCCGTTCTGCATACATTATCGGGTGCCGGATACAAGGCAGCCAATATGGACCACAAAAAACTTTTCTGATCCGAGTTCTGGACATTTACCACTGCCTTTTTGCTGCGCAGATGTTCATCCAGTTCCTGATATGACGATTCTTCTTCTTCAGGAAAGGAGTGGAATACTGTCAAGTGTTTGTCTCTACCCACAATGCTCTTGAATTGGTTGTCGCAGTAATGACACGGAAAATAACCGAGCAAACGTTTTAGATTCCTCACATGTCCGTAGCAGTTGTTTCCGTAGAAGAATAGATCGACGTGATGTTTCCTGTTTCTGTGTACGGTCACATATCTTTGCACATGATTGCTGTCCCAAAAATAAATAGTCACTTCGATATCAGGATTCTGCAACTGGAATTTTTCTACGTTTCTGTAAGTCAACGGAAATTCAAAGCCTTGCAAGTTCAATTCGTGCTCATACTTCAAGTAATTAATTATGCGTTCAGCATTATTGGCTACAGGATGTAAAGATGCAAGAACGGCCCAAACAAAAGACTTTTGCAACTCAATTTTAAATGTTAACACGGCTTTCTTATTGCAAATGACGGCCGGTAAATCGTTGTTCAAACTCAACGGAAATGACGGAACATCTTTATACCATCCACCTTTCTGGTGTAAAGCACCAAAACCAATTTTAATCTCGTCCACACAAAGGTAATATAAATAGTCGTGAGTTTCGACAAATTCGGCATTTTGTATGGCCAGTTGTTTCGCAGCTGAATCCAGAATGTGGTCAACATCGTCCGAATGCATCACGAACGGATCGGCCCGGTACCAATAATGTTGATCAGTCGTCGTCCTCAGGGAATGCCGATATCTCAATAGCATCATAACGCTCACTTTGCACGAATTCATGCTGGCAGCAACTTCTGCTGCCAATGCACGGATATTTGGAGTGGCGTCTTTCATCACGTCTTCTATGTCAAAAATCTTTTCGTCGAATTCGACAATGTAATCAAGCACTTGTCCGTCAAAGATATTTTTGAAAAGGTAATACGGCCGAGGTTCAATGTTCACAAAATCATCATATTCTCGGCATTTTGCCAAGAGTTGTTCCAACTTGATGTGTAACTTAAAATCCTTAGATAGTTGTCCACTTTCTCTTTTTCCTTTTAAAAACTCTACACATTTCTTGACTTTGTATCTATTCATCTTAAGCACAGAGCGAATCTAAATGGATTTCATTTTTTTATATAAAAATAATTTAAGAAATAAAATAAATTAAACAAACACTAAGCATGATGCCAGAGCTAAGCCAGCCGTGCCATAAACAGGCCGACTTTGTTAGCCTGACTGATCAAACAAACAAACAAACAAACACCACTCGAGGGGGGGGGGGGGGCAAACAATTCAACCAGCAGCCACAAATCATCAACTGCTCAATTAACACACATCAACTGAATGCCAGAGCTAAGTCAGCCGTGCCATAAACAGGCCGACATCATTAGTTCCGTCACTTCAGTCACTTCTGACTCTTGCTTACCTTGAAAATCTTGTCCTATCTTGTCTTTTCTTGTCCCGTCTGGTCCTGTCTTGTCCTGTCTTGTCCTGTCTTGCCTTTTCTTGCCTTTTCTTGTCCTGTCTTGTCCTATCTTGTCCTGTCTTGTCCTATCTTGCCTTTTCTTGTCCTGTCTTGTCCTATCTTGTCCTAAGATCGCTTTGTTGTAAATTTTTCAAAGTTTTTTTTCAAAATTTTTGTAAGTTTTTTTGAAAAATTTTGAAAATTTGAGCATAGGTCCCCCACTCCTTCAGGGTCCAAGGTTGTTGATCAACTGAAAAAATTCTGATTTGTCACTCATTATATACCCGTGATGTGACCTTTAAGAAAATTCAATTAGAAACCAGTTTGAACCGGTTTGGTACCTTATAACATCACGCAATTAAATATCTATTCATTTGTGAAAAAAAAATTGAAGGGTAAGCATCATTTTTTTATGCTCCTGAAATCCATCTGTGTCCTTTCTTGTCCTAAGATCGCTTTGTTGTAAATTGTTCTAAGTTTTTTTTTCAAAATTTTCTAAGTTTTTTTGAAAAAAAATCAAAAATTTGGGCATAGGTACCCCAGTCCGACAGGGTCCAAAGTCGTTGATCAACTGAAAAAATTCTGATTTGTCACTCATTATATACCCGTGATGTGACCTTTAAAAAAATTCAATTAGAAACCAGTTTGAACCGGTTTAGTACCTTATAACATCACGCAATTAAATATCTCTTCATTTGTGAAAAAAAAATTGAAGGGTAAGCATCATTTTTTTATGCTCCTGAAATCCATCTGTGTCCTTTCTTGTCCTAAGATCGCTTTGTTGTAAATTGTTCTAAGTTTTTTTTCAAAATTTTCTAAGTTTTTTTGAAAAAAAATCAAAAATTTGGGCATAGGTACCCCAGTCCGACAGGGTCCAAAGTCGTTGATCAACTGAAAAAATTCTGATTTGTCACTCATTATATACCCGTGATGTGACCTTTAAAAAAATTCAATTAGAAACCAGTTTGAACCGGTTTAGTACCTTATAACATCACGCAATTAAATATCTCTTCATTTGTGAAAAAAAAATTGAAGGGTAAGCATCATTTTTTTATGCTCCTGAAATCCATCTGTGTCCTTTCTTGTCCTAAGATCGCTTTATTGTAAATTGTTCTAAGTTTTTTTTTCAAAATTTTCTAAGTTTTTTTGAAAAAAAAATCAAAAATTTGGGCATAGGTACCCCAGTCCGACAGGGTCCAAAGTCGTTGATCAACTGAAAAAATTCTGATTTGTCACTCCTTATATACCCACAAAACCGGAAGTGATGAGTCATCACAGAACATTCTAGAAAATTCCAAACAAGGTCAATCCAGGAAGAAATAAGAGATAATAAAAATTCTAGAAAATTCCAATCCAGGTCAATCCAGGAAGAAATAAGAGATAATAAAAATTCTAGAAAATTCCAATCAAGGACAATCCAGGAAGAAATAAGAGATAATAAAAATTCTAGAAAGTTCCAATCAAGGACAATCCAGGAAGAAATAAGAGATAATAAAAATTCTAGAAAATTCCAAAACAGGAAGTGAGTCATACAGGTCAATGGTTAAACTCTCCACCTTCAGATGCCAAATTTTCCACCTCAAAGGTCAAAGGTCAAAGGTCAAATTTTCCACCACAAAGGTCAAAGGTCAAAGGTCAAAGGTCAAATGGGCCGCTCAAAAAGGTCAAAGGTCAAAGGTCAAGGTCAAAGGTCAAAAGACGTTTTTCCCTCCAAGGTTGCTCGCGACCTAGTATGACTCACCGCCATCTTGTTCATTTTGTCCTCGGACCAAATGGGCCACTTTTACTCGCCAATTTTGTTAGTAGATGGCGCTGCCTATCCTAAACCTAAACCTAACCTAACCTAAACATCCTCATTCTCCCGCCCTCGAACCACTTCCTCATGCCTCTAAGTTTGAGCCAGAAATGAAGGATTGCACCTTTGGTGCTTGATCCAGTGGAGTAAATTTTCCAACAACATAAATAACACATGGAATTAGAAAATCGTCTGCGCAGAATGGGATGCGCACTACGAATTTAGTATCACGATACTGGGCGCGAACTGTAGGAATGTGCACTCGATAAATTAGCATCTGGCGTGTGCTACCGAAATATCGTATTTCTCGATACAAAACAGATACATCCAAAGTAAAGATACATATTACTGTAAAAAGATATAAAGGTATCCATGACTTTTGTTGAGATTATTTGTGGATGGCGGTTGATTGCATTACCCTTGTACGCCACCTGACGGGTGACGCACCGAACAATATCACCAACAAAAATAAATGAACAATTTTTCAGAATTTAGTCGTGTTTTATTTTTATGCACAAACTTTACGATCAAATAGAATTACGCGTGGAGATTTTCTTGCCGTGCTCATGTTAGTATAGAAATTTTGTTAACCTTAACATTCGGTTGATTTATTTATTTATTAGACAGCAAGATACATCAGTGTTTCATTTCAGGTTACAGTAAAACATTCAAAAGTGGACAATTGTTTTCAAGTAGTAACGTTTAAATCTAATTTAACAAACATTGTGCCGCCAACTAAATATTTTGCTTCAATTTCATCTAAACGAATAAATTGTGACTTTCCATATCCCTGGTTTTCTTCATTCATTGGCCGATCAAAACATTCTTTATAATTGATAATATCAGAATCTCGAGTTTGGGAATGGTGAATTTTATGTGTCGATTGATCCATTAAAGTAAATTTTGCTTGATACTGTACAGGCCACTGAAGAATTGCATCATTTGGGCCTTTGATCACTCGAAGAAAAACGGATAAGTGTGTTCCATTTCCGGAGAGAATACCATTTGGATATAGCATTAGTTGCATTTTATAACCACCCTTCTTTGTGTAAAAAGGATTGCTACAAATGTAGTCTTGCCATTCCGATCTTGCATAGTGACGAGAGTTTCGAAAATTATCAATTCTCCAGACATATTCCAGCGACGAAAAGGTTTCCAGTTTGTTCTTCAGATCCAATTCTATTTTTTCTGTTGAATAAATGAAAATAGTTAAAATTTAATCAGAAACTTGACAAAAAAAAGTTTGGCAAAATTCTTGGCAAAAATTTGTCAACAATCTAATTTAGCGCACTCTCAGTCGCAGTACATACTAATATTCTTGAACATACAAATAAAATTAAGATTAAATACGATAAAATCAGCAACTCACTTTTGTCTTTTGCATGTTCAAGTTCGCACTCATTTTGTTTTCTAACCACAGCATCTGAAAATTAAAATCAATTAAAAATATATCAACACACCATGACAAAATGCGGACCATAAGACGCACCCCAAGTTTAGCAGTCAATTTTTAGAAAAAAAATACCTTAGTATTACAAGAAATTCTTAAATTTCTATTTTAATTATTAATTTCATAATTTCCCGATTCATCGCTGAATTAACTTTATGGGATGTGCCACTTAGCATCCCAATTTTTGGTCGACTTTTCAAACTAAAAAAGTGCATCTAACGATCTGTAAAATACGGTAATTTTTACGAATTGATTATACCGATCTTGTCACTCAGAATTTTCTTGTCCTCGGCTGAAACAAAGTTTGTATTATGTTCTTTTAATCTCTTACGTGTTAGTCAAATAAATAGAACGATTCTCACCCACAGCTTTAGCCAACTGATCTAAACATGAGATCAATATTAAATAATAATCGACCGATACAAACTGGAATCACTTACTGTTGGCCGTAATCACAGTGGTCAGAGTTTTTTCATAGTTTTCTACATTATCGCACTGCTCTGTTTGCCGTTTGGTTAGAAGTTCTAAGAAAATTCTCATTTTAAGCTTAAATCACATGAAAAGAGTAATAAAACTCGCAAACTGCACTTTTACCAATAGTTTTTTCCATCGTCTTATTCGAATGCTCAACTTCATCTTTGACTTCAGCTGAAATTTGTTCAACAAAATATTGATTGATTTTACCATCTTGTGATACGACAATTCACCTTCTCGCAATTTTAAGCGCTGTATCAATTCCTCCATTTTCCTACTTTGTTCAATTAGTTTCGAGTGGAGATCTTCGATTGCTTTTTCCTGCTTTTCTATGGTTTTCATCATAACCTCGGCGTGAAAATTGCCAACTTCGTGTTTGTCAACTTCCAATTGATTTCCCTGCAATGTTTTGACTTTGTAGAATAAATTTAATTTCAGTTGCGATGTCAACACACTTGAAATTGACAACCGATTGGCGAAAACTTGCACTGGCGTAAACTACGGACACATTTCTGCACATGGCTACTCATCTGTTCGAAATAAAAATTTAGCATTCGTAATCCAAATTCCACTGCAAGTTGAGTGGACTCACCGTGCGACGAATAAATTTGCCGTTACAAAAACTGCAGTAGATCGGATACATCTCGCAACTGTCATTATGGCTCTGTCGAGCAAAATGAATAAAAAATATTGATATTAATTTAATTATCAAATATTTGATACTCCATATTATAATTACTTCCATTTTATTTAAATCGACCACACAGTTGCAATATCTACAATGTACTTCCTCTGATTGGATGTCACCACCACCCTTTTCCTGAGAAAATAATTACAATTCATGAATAAAAATTTGAAATTTCACTACCGTAATAATAGACTAATAGCCCAGCAACATCCGATTAAAATTCTAGTGCACTTATTTGTCACCTGGGTCTAAATAGAAGTGTGCGCTGTTAATTTTATGAGCACTTTATTGCATACTTACAAGTGTGGGCCTGCTGAGATCTGTTTTGGCACCACATCCCTGACAGAAGATGTGACTACTAGGTTGTTCCTTGGAAATAACACTCTTCAAACCACATCTTTGGATAAAATAGAAAAAATAAATAACTAAATACAAATAATTTACAAATCAAGTTGTATTCAAATCAGAAACTTAAGCTTAGATTGATCGGTTAGTCGTTCCACTGCTAATGGCAAATCCGGCCACTTATTACTTTCGGTTATTAGTAAGTGCGAGGCAACAAACCAAGCAATGAAATCATCTATTGATGTTTTGTTAGATTGATGTTTTAAACTAAGTTCAGCGATTTTCACTTACTTGATACACGTGAACACTTCTGGATCCATAGAGACTAAACGGAGACAAGTTGAATAGTGCCGAACGGCAACTAAAGTTTCCGACTCTCGTGCGACTACAGTATTCAAGTAGCTTTGGTTTGCGCCCTGTATCTTGATACAAAATTCGTAGTGCGCATCCCGTTCTGCGCAGACATTTTTCTAATTCCAGTCGTTATTTAGCAGTATTAAGCGCAATATTAGCCTTAATACTGCTAAATAACAACTGGAATTAGAAAATCGTCTGCGCAGAATGGGATGCGCACTAGGAATTTAGTCTCACGATAGCGGGCGCGAACTGTAGGAATGTGCACTCGATAAATTAACATCTGGAGTGTGCTACCGGAATATAGTATTTCTCGAAACAAAACAGATACATCCAAAGCAAAGATACATATTACTGTAAAATATGTTGAGATTATTTGTGGATGACGGTTGATTGCATTACCGTTGTACGCCATCTGACGGTGACCCATCGAACAATATCACCAACAGTTCTTAAATAAATAAAAAAAATGGACAATTTTTCACAATTTAGTCCAGTTCTATTTTTATTCAAACTATACGAGCAAATAGAATTACATGTGGATATTTTAATGCTGGGCTCAAGTTACTACAGCAATTTGGTTAATCTTAACATTCAGATGATTTATTTATTATAATAGCAAAATATACAGAACACTGAAAATTGGACAATTGTTTTCAAGTAATAACATCTAAATCTAGTTTCAAAAACATTGTGTCATCTACTACATATTTTGCTTCAATTTTATACAAATGAATAAATTTTGAGTGTCCACATGCACGGTTTACCGTATTTATTGGTCTGTCAAAACAATCGCTCCCATGTTTGAATAAGTCAGAGTTCATTGTTTGAGAATAATGAGTTGTGTGTGACAATGGGTCCATCAAGCTAACTTTTCCAGTATATTGAATAGGCCAATGAAGTATTGCATCATTTGGACCTTTCATCACTTGAAGAAAAACAGATAAGCGAGATCCCTTTCCCAATAGTGTGCCATTTGGATATATCAGTAGTCGCATTTTATAACCGTTCTTCTTGGTATTAAAAGGATTGCTATAAATGCAGTCTCGCTTCCCCGATATTGCATCTCGACGAAGGTTTGCAAAATTACTAACTTTCCAGGTGTATTCGAAGGACGAAACAGTTGCCCGTATATTGTTCAAATCCATTTCCATTAGATCTAAAGAACAAGTGAAATTCGTTAAAAATTAGTCACAAATTTTCGCTGGCAATGGCGAACGAATTGCGTTGGTATTTTTTGAATTTATTCGACAATCCCTGGATTTTTATGAGTCAAAATAATTATCATTTCAATTGGGACATGTGCACACCTGAAACGGACAACCGATCGGCGAAAACTTGCACTGGCACAAACTGTCATTGTGGTTCTATCGAGCAAAATAAAAAAAAATATCGATATTAATTTAATCATTAAATATTTGATATTTTCATTACTTCCATCTTATTTAGATCGATCACACTGTTGCAATATCTACAATGTCCTTCCTCTGATTGGGTGTCACCACCAGCTTTTTCCTGAGAAAATAATTACAATTTAAATTTGAAATTCCACTACCATAATAATAGACTCAGCAACATCCAAAGAAAATTCTAGTGCACTTATTTGTCACCAGTGTGCGCTGTTAATTTTATGAACACTTTACTGTGTACTTACAACTGTTGGCCTGCTGAGATCTGTTTCGGCACCACATCTTTGGATAAAATAGAAAAAATAAATAACTAAATACAAATAATTTACAAATCAAGTTGTATTCAAATAAGAAACTTGAGCTTAGATTGATCGGTTAGTCGTTCCACTGCAAATGGCAAATCCGGCCACCTATTACTTTCGGTTATTAGTAAGTGCGAGGCAACAAACCAAGCAATGAAATCATCTATTGATGTTTTGCTAGATTGATTTTTTTAAACTATGTTCAGCGATTTCCACTTACTTGATACATGTGAAGACTTCTGGATCCATAGAGACTAAACGGAGAAAAGTTGAATCGTGCCTTGGTTTGCGCCCGGTATCTATACAAAATTCGTAGTGCGCATCCTGTTCTGCGCAGACCTTTTTCTAATTTCAGTCGTTATTTAGCAGTATTAAGCGTAATTTTAAGGTTAATACTGCTGAATAACAACTGGAATTAGAAAATCATCTGCGCAGAATGGGATGCGCACTAGGAATTTAGTATCACAATACCGGACGCGAACTGTAGGAATGTGCACTCCATGAATTATCACGTGGGGTGTGCTACCGAAATATCGTATTTCTCGACACAAAACAGATACATCCATAGTAAAGATACCTATTACTGTAAAAAAGATATAAAGTATACATGACTTTTGTTGAGATTATTTGTGGATGGCGGTTGATTGCATTACACTTGTACGCCACCTGACGGTGAAGCACAGAACAATATCACCAACAAAAATAAATGAACAATTTTTCAGAATTTAGTCCAGTTCTAATTTTATTCACAAACTTTACGATCAAATAGAATTACGCGTGGAGATTTTCTTGCTGTGCTCAGTTAGTATAGAAATTTTGTTAACTTTAACATTCGGTTGATTTATTTATTTATTGGACAGCAAAATACATCAGTGTTTCAAGTTGGGAGTAAAACATTCAAAATTGGACAATTGTTTTCAAGTAGTAACGTTAAATCTAATTTAACAAATATCGTGTCATCTACTACATATTTCGGTTCAATTTCATCTAAATGAAAAAATTCTTTCTTTCCAAACCCTTTGTATTCTGCATTCATTGGCCTTTCAAACCATTCTTTACAACTGGTAAGATCAGAATCTATAGTTTGAGAATGGTGAATTTTATGTGTCGATTGATCCATCAAGGTAAATTTTGCTCGATACTGTATAGGCCAATGAAGAATTGCATCATTTGGGCCTTTGATCACTCGAAGAAAAACGGATAAGTGTGTTCCCTTTCCTTCTTTAATACCATTTGGAAATAGCATTAGTTGCATTTTATAACCACCCTTCTTAGTGTAAAAAGGATTGCTACAAATGTAATCTATCCTTCCCGATATTGCATTGTCACGAGCGTTTCGAAATTTATCAATTTTCCAGACATGTTCTAGTAACGAAAGGGTTGCCAGTTTGTTCTTCAGATCCAATTCTATTTTTTCTGTTGAATAAATGAAACTAAATAAAATTTAATCAGAAATTTGACAAAAAAAAGTTTGTCAAAAATCTTGGCAAAGATGTATAAAAAACCTAATTGGGCGCACTTTCAGTCGCAATACATACCAATATTCTTCTACGTACGAATAAAATTAAGATTAAATACGATAAAATATCATCAACTCACCTTTGGCTTTTGCATGTTCAAGTTCGCACTCATTTTGTTTTCGAACCACAGCATCTGACAATTAAAATCAATTAAAAATATATCAACATACCATGAAAAGACGCGGACCATAAGACGCACCCCAAGTTTAGCAGTCAATTTATAGAAAAAATACGTTATTATTAGAAGATATTCTTAAATTTCCATTTTAATTATTATTTTCTTAATTCCCCGATTTATTTTCATGGGAATCGCTGAATTAATTTAATGGGATGTGCCACTTAGCACCCCAATTTTCGGTCGACTTTTCAAACTAAAAAAGTGCGTCTAAAGATCCGTAAAATACGGTAATTTTTACGAATTCATTATACCGATCTTGTCACTCAAAATTTTCTTGTCGGCGGCTGAAACAAAGTTTGTATTACCGGTATGTTCTTTTACTCTCTTACGCGATTCTTACCCACAGCTTTAGCCAACTGATCTAAACATGAAATCAAAATTAAATGATAATCGACCAATTCAAGTTGGAATCACTTACTGTTGGCCGTAATCACAGTGGCCAGAGTTTTTTCATAGTTTTCTACATTATCGCACTGCTCCGTTTGTCGTTTGGTTAGAAGTTCAATTTGTTTCGTGTGGAGATCTTTGATTTCTTTTTCCTGCTTTCCTATGGTTTTCTCCAAATTATCTATCAAAATAATATTTTAAAACCTCACAAAAATATCGACCGAATGAAGTTCTACCTTGAACAACCTGCATTTTCCTGCAGCACTCATTCTGCAATGACAAATATTTGCATACAGCTTACAATTATAGAATTTAATCAAAAAAATCCTGTTGATACAATTATTCTACCTCGGTTTGAGGAGTCAGCAATAATTTCATCATCAACTCGGCATGAGAATCACTACTTTCGTGTTTGTCAACTTCCAATTGATTTCCCTGCAATGTTTTTGACTTTGTAGAATAAATTTAATTTTAGTTGTAATATCAACACACTTGAAATTGACAACCAATTGGCGAAAACTTGCACTGGCGTAAACCACGGACACAGTTTTGCACATGGCTGCTCATCTGTTTGAAATAAAAATTTAGCATTCTTAATGCAAATTCCACTGCAAATTGAGTGGACTCACCGTGAGACGATTAAATTTGCCATTACAAAAACTGCAGTAGATTGGATACATCTCGCAACTGTCATTGTGGCTCTGTCGAGCAAAATGAATAAAAAATATCGATATTAATTTAATCATCAAATATTTGCTACTCCGTATTATAATTACTTCGATTATGTTTAGATCGATCACACTGTTGCAATATTTACAATGTTCTTCCTCCGATTGGGTGTCACCACCAGCTTTTTCCTGAAAAAATAATTACAATTATGAATATAATTTGAAATTCCACGACCATAATTAAACACTAATGACCCAGCAACATCTGATCAACCATCTCGAACTTTTTTCGTCACATAGATCTAAAATGGAAGCCTGGGCTATTAATTTTGTTAACATTTTATGTACATACATACAAGTGTGTGCCTGCTGAAATCAGTTTTCGCATCACATCCCTGACAGAAGATGTGACTACTAGGTTGTTCCTTCGTAATAACACTCTTGAAACCACATCTTTGAATAAAATACAAAAAATAATAAATAACTAATTACAAATAATTTACAAATCAAGTAGTCCTCAAATCAGATACGAGTAGTTGAGCTTAGATTGATTGGTTAGTTCCTCCACTCCAACTAGGAGTCTTGCCCACATGATATGATAACTTGGCAACTTTATGTTTATCAGTCTAAGTTTAAGAACTGCTCGGCAACAGACCAACCAGACGTATGTTAAACTAAATAAAGTAGTTTCCACTTACTTAAAACAAGTGAAAACTTCTAAATTCATCACAACTGAACGGAGACCTTTTCGTGGAGTTACAAAGCACGACAACTACAGTAGGAATGTGCACTCAATAAAATAGCACCTGGCGAATGTTATCGAAATATCTTATTATTCGCTCGATACGATTACAACTTTCCAGATCAATTTCAGAAAGAATTTTTGTTCTTCTTCTATTTTTGTTTTTGTAAACAGAATAATAGACCGAAAACTTTGTTACACCCATTTGAATATTTTTAAAATTAAAATCATTTATTATTTCTTACTACTGGTACTGCAAAATACATCACAGTCCTAAACATTACAATTAGTTGTTCCACTGCTAACGGAAAATCCGGCCATTTGTAACTCTCAGTTATTAATAAGTGCTAGGCAACAAACCGAGAAAAAACTCATCCACAGATAGATTGCTCATTGCTACATTTATTTTTTAACTACTGTTAAACTTGAAGTAAATAAAAGATATTTCAAATTTACCAATCAATTTCTAAAGTCCTTGACTACAAGTAGATGTAACAGTTGAAAATCGCGGTGAAGTCCAAGATGGCGTTGGAGTATAAAAGAAGCACGACCACACAGTTTTAGTTGAAAAAGTACACTGAGTTTTATTTAATTCAAATGATAAAAGGTGATGCAAATGACGAGTTCGGAGAACCAATCATAAGCACTTACAAAATGGCGAAATGCAAATGACGCGCTCGAATGACCAATGGCGAGCGCTCACAATTTTAAAGTTAAAACATTCTTTAACGGATTAGAGAATTAACATTCCGGTGGATAAGAAACAAGTCAAACTTTTAAATGGAAATAAAAACATATTATAATAAAATGACAAATATAAATTCAATATCAAATCACAAATAAAAATGGGAATATAAAACAACAATACAAATCAAACAATATTAATACAATACAGATAAGTAATTTAAAATAACAATTTACTCGTAAAATCACCCGATTTTCACACTGCCGGGCGGGGATTGACTGACTCCACTCCCAAACGTACAAGACGTTGATCTTCTCGCAGACGACGCATCGATCCAACATCGTTTTCAAGGTCCTCCTTGCGGATGGTGTCCAGTAATTTTCTCGAAACTTGGATAGTGTGGACGTCAGTCCGCAATGGAGAACTTCTGTTCGCGCAATTCCAATTACACTGAACTTCGCACGTTTTAACTTAGCTGCCCTCAATGGACCTCGATCTCGTTGGCTGGCGTCTGTCTGTCGTTTTCTCGCATTGTCAGCAAATCTGAAACCCCATGCCAGCGTTCGGATTGCCTTTGACAGCGATCCAAACCTGTCAAACGGAAAAATATTAGTTGTTGTCTGCACCGCCTCGACGTAAAATTCCGCAATTTCTTTATCATCTTGCTCCTTGACCGTATCTGACAGCACTTTTGGCCCATTCTGACGACTTCCGCGCAGCCAGTCCGGTCCTTGCCACCAAAGTCGGTCGGATATCATTGTTTCCGCGTCCATTCTCCTCGTTAGGCGGTCAGCTGGATTTTCTATTCCAGGCACGTGTTTCCATTCTTCAGTTCGATTATGTACAAAGGTTGGTGGTCGTTTGGACGTATTTCTGATCCAGTGACGGCATATTTGCGAGTCTGTCCAAAAAAACGTTTTACCTGGTGTTACCAACTCCTTGATTTGGTCTGAGAGGCGCACAGCAATCAATGCTCCCATGAGTTCGAGTCGTGGTAGAGTCAGTGGTTTGGCAGGGGCCACACGGCACTCCCTTTTCATTGTTTTCTTGCAAGGTGGGCAAGTTTCTTCAATCGCCAGACTCAATTCGTTCGAGTTTGGGTTCCACTTTATTCCCAACACTTTGGTTTCTTCATCCGACATCAGCAGAGAGTCAGCAGGATTTTCTTCGCGAAATTTGGCTATTAGTTTTGGTGAATTGGTTTGCCACTTGGCGAGTTCCACGTCGGCTGCTACGAAAATTAGATTAGATTGTCGGAATGTTACCAGTGCTTCAGCGACGGTTTTGAGCGATGAGATGATGTCGTCCACGTACAGACACTGCAGCAACAAATTTACTGTTTCGGGGTATTGCTTCTCGAATTTGTGAAACGCCTTTTTGATGTTTCCCACGATGGCCACTTTCGACGAGCAGTCGCTCAAGGAGAGATGTCCCTTCCGATGCGACAATGCATCAAATACAATTCTCAATTTCATGGTTACGCGTTCCTCCTTGATTACTGGGTTGTGAGGCATGTAGTAGACGGGTCCTGTTGCTGTTTGACTCGGAACTTCTTCAATAATGTCCGCTTTCAGTTGCTCGTCGATGACCCCTTTGTGTTCCAACGTCTCAGTGTCGTCTTTGGTTTCGACTGACTCGTGGCGGACTCCGATCGGTTCCAGCTCCCACATCCGGCGCAAAGGGTCATCTGTTAATGGAGTAAGCGTAATTGTATTAATTCTCACCGGTGCAGCAATGACTCCTGTTCCGTTTGTGGTCTGTCCGTGTAACGTCCAACCGAATGTCGTTTTTACGGCAATCAAGTTTTCTTCCAAAAATTCTGTCTGTCCCGCCATCACTCGCCAGTAATGATCCACTCCAATTAACAAGTCCACTTCCTTTGAATGCAACGCGACTTGCTTGCAGGCCACCTCGATTTTTCTTCGTTGTAGTTCTGCCTTAAGTTGCTTGTTCGGTTGTTCTCCGGGCGTGGACGTGACGTGGACAGCTTCGATGGCTTCAATTGTGACCGCTGGTGACTTTGAATTGGCTGGGCTGAGGATCAATTCGACTCTGTTGCGAACTTCGGATCTGGGCTCTTGTCCAAACACGGCCAAATTTATCGTCTCAGTTCCTAGAATTCGCAAATTTAATTTTTTAACCAATTCAGATCGTATGAAGGTACGCTGGGCTCCCCCATCAATGTAGCACACTCCCAACGTCGACAGCTTTGGTCCAGTCATTTTCACCATCTGAACCATCAAAAATTCGGACTTGGGTGGGCAGGTGGTGACTACTGAGTTGGAGTGAGTAATTCCCTCGGCGGCTTCCGTAGTTTTCGGTGTGTCGCATACGTGGGTGTGGTGCGCTCCCTCACAGCTGTAGCACTTCATTCGAGTTCTGCATTCTTCAGTCTTGTGGGGCACTTTTCCCAAGCACCTCATGCAAATTCCCTTCGTTTGTAGCCTTTCGTGTCTCTCCTCCATCGTGAGCGGACATTTCTTTCGATTATGTTCTGCAGAATCACAAAATTGACATTTTATTATTAATACTGACAATTGTGACGCTGATCCAGATCGAGGCTCCTTTTCCTTTCGGTCAAATCGCCCTTTATTCGTGTAATTGCTGTCTTCTTCCGACGGTTTGTTGTGAGACGTTTCTGGCTTCGATTGGGTTTTTAGCATGTCGTATTTGGCGTGTTTAGCGATGTGATCACTCAACCAGTCCATTAACCTTGTTATCGATCGCTCTCCATCGCAGTCTTTGTCATATTCCATGATGATACTGCGTGGAACTGCAGACGACAACACAGGAAAAATGGTCCGCTGTATTTCCGCCAGTGGTACTTCGATGTTGGCTAAATTTTCTATGTTGACCTCCACGTGTCTGTGCAGCTTCTGTAAACCTATTCGATCTCGCTCGCTGCTAACAGATGGCAAATTTATGAGGTTAGACAGGTATTTATTTTCAAGTACGATTTTATCGCCGTATTTCTTCTGCAGACGTGCAATTGCGACGATGTAGTTTCCTGCGGTGATTTCGAGTGCTTTTATATCGTCGAGCGCTTCTCCAATCAGGTAATTTCTTAAATATAAAAGTTTATTCGTTCCGTCCAGTTGCTCGTCGTCGCCGACTTGGATCGAAAACGTTTTCCAAAAACCTCCCCATTCTTCTGGCTTACGTCCGTCAAACTTAGGTATTTCAAGTGGCTTACGTTTGATGAATGGTTGACCGTTCGTCGGTGTTGCGCGTGGTGTTGCCGCCGTCACTGCTGCGGTAATAGCCGCCGCTAGTGCGTCGATGTCCGCCGGTTGCGCGTCCGCGTTTGGTCGTTGATTCTGGGGTAAATTAGGTGGGTAATTCGCATGAGTGTACCTGCCTAAGTCGGCTTTTGATGCGGCCAAGCGGTCCTCCAGTGCGTCGAATGCTAACACGGTGTCGTTGATCTCCTGGTCGCTTCTTGCTTGATCCAGTGTGGCGTCAAACGTTAGCTGCACTCGCTTCTGCTTTTGTTCGAGCTGTTGCAGCCATAATTCAATTGTGGCTTGCGGGATTGCAGCTCTCCCATTCAGCGCAGTGGTGATCGTGGTCAGGAGTGTTTCTGTGACCATCATGGCCGCTCGGAATGCTTTGTTCTTTAACTCAAAATTTCTCACCATTTTAGTAGATTATTTAGATGAATTCGGAATTTAAAATGTTCCCGGGTTTCGGCACCAATGTAAAACTTGAAGTAAATAAAAGATATTTCAAATTTACCAATCAATTTCTAAAGTCCTTGACTACAAGTAGATGTAACAGTTGAAAATCGCGGTGAAGTCCAAGATGGCGTTGGAGTATAAAAGAAGCACGACCACACAGTTTTAGTTGAAAAAGTACACTGAGTTTTATTTAATTCAAATGATAAAAGGTGATGCAAATGACGAGTTCGGAGAACCAATCATAAGCACTTACAAAATGGCGAAATGCAAATGACGCGCTCGAATGACCAATGGCGAGCGCTCACAATTTTAGAGAGTTAAAACATTCTTTAACACTAGAACGGCCGGAATTTCGGCCTACCTAGAACGGCCGAAACCGGTTAAAATGACCGGTTGCAATAACGTGAACAGTACGTGCACCAAATGTGCAAAATACTTTTACAATACGTGCACAATGCGTGTAAACAACGTTTTGGCATCAAATTGATTCAATAACACGCAAAATATGCGAAGAAAATACCAAAACAAAAATTGATGGTTATTATAAAACCTGATAAAATTAAATTTCCGTTTTTAATTTTATCAGATTTTATAAAAACCATCAATTTTTGTTTTGGTATTTTCTTCGCATGTTTCGCGTGTTACTGAATCAGTTTGATGCCAAAACGTTGTATGCACATAGTGTGCACGTTTGGTGCACGTTTAGTGCACGTTTAGTGCAGTTTGGTGCACGTATTGTTCAGGTGATTTCAACCGGTCATTTTAACCGGTTTCGGCCGTTCTAGGTCAATTCACTTTTTTTTTTTTATTTCTTAAGAAAAATTCAACTTTTGATGATTTATGATATAAAGCATCATAAATCAGCAAAAGTCACAAATTAGCAGCACCGTAAACCCATTGGGTTTATTGCTGCAGCTGTTTAAACAGCTGTACCGGTCAAAATGACCGGTCTGGCCGTTCTAGTGTTAACGGATTAGAGAATTAACATTCCGGTGGATAAGAAACAAGTCAAACTTTTAAATGGAAATAAAAACATATTATAATAAAATGACAAATATAAATTCAATATCAAATCACAAATAAAAATGGGAATATAAAACAACAATACAAATTAAACAATATTAATACAATACAGATAAGTAATTTAAAATAACAATTTACTCGTAAAATCACCCGATTTTCACAACTACGTACAGCAATTTTCACTTTTTTCACGTGAAGACTTCTGGATCCATCGCAACAAAGGAGACAAGTTGAATTGTGCCGACAACTAGGAATGTGCAATCGATGAATTAGCATCTGGCGTGTTTTATAGAAATTTCGTATAGTTTTCTCGATGCAATAACGATACAAACACAGCAAAGATATATTTATTACTGCTAAAAATATAATAAAACCAAAGGTTCTTAAATGAAACAGAAATAAATGGTTGATTGTTCAGAATCAAACAGAATTAAGCTTGGAAATTATATTGCTGTGCTCAAGTTACTCCAGCAATTTGGTTAATCTTGACACTCACATGATTTATTTATTACAATAGCAACACATATAGAACAATGAAAATTGGAAAATTGTTTTCAAGTAATAACATCTAAATCTAGTTTCAAAAACATTGTGTCATCTACTAAATATTTTGCTTCAATTTCATTCAAACGAATAAATTCTGCGTGTCCACATGGACGGTTTACCGTATTCGTTGGTCTGTCAAAACACTCGTTACCACCATGGTTGAATAAGTCAGAGTTCATTTTTTGAGAATAATGAGTTGTGTGTGACAATTGGTCCATCAAGCTAACTTTTGCAGTATACTGCACAGGCCAATGAAGTATCGCATCATTTAGACCTTTCATCACTTGAAGAAAAACAGATAAGTGAGTTCCCTTTCCCAATAGTGTGCCATTTGGATATAGCTGTAGTCGCATTTGATAACCACTCTTGTTGGTATTAAAAGAATTGCTATAAATGTAGTCTCGCTTCCCCGATATTGCATCTTGACGAAGGTTTGCAAAATTATTAACTTTCCAGATAAATTCAAAAGACGAAACAGTTGCCCGTATATTGTTCAAATCCATTTCCATTAAATCTAAAGAACAAGTGAAATTCGGTAAAAATTAGTCACAAATTTTCGCTGGATTTTTATGCGACAAATTCAGAATTTTTTATAAAAAAAAAAATCAGGATTTTTATAAGATAAAATCAGGATTTTAATAAAAAAAAAATCAGGAATTTAATTTTTAAAAAATAAAGATTTTAATAAGATAAAATCAAGATTTTAATAAGATAAAATCAAGATTTTAATAAGATAAAATCAAGATTTTAATAAGATAAAATCAAGATTTTAATAAGATAAAATCAAGATTTTAATAAGATAAAATCAAGATTTTAATAAGATAAAATCAAGATTTTAATAAGATAAAATCAAGATTTTAATAAGATAAAATCAAGATTTTAATAAGATAAAATCAAGATTTTAATAAGATAAAATCAAGATTTTAATAAGATAAAATCAAGATTTTAATAAGATAAAATCAAGATTTTAATAAGATAAAATCAAGATTTTAATAAGATAAAATCAAGATTTTAATAAGATAAAATCAAGATTTTAATAAGATAAAATCAAGATTTTAATAAGATAAAATCAAGATTTTAATAAGATAAAATCAAGATTTTAATAAGATAAAATCAAGATTTTAATAAGATAAAATCAAGATTTTAATAAGATAAAATCAAGATTTTAATAAGATAAAATCAAGATTTTAATAAGATAAAATCAGCATTTTTAAAAGAAAAAATCAGTAATTTTATATAAAAAATATCAGGATTTATACAAAAAAAAATCTGAATTAAATGCGATAAAACTTATCAACTCACCTTTGCCTTTCACATGATTTTCTTCAATTTCGTTTAGTTTTATGACCACAGCATCTGACAATTAAAACCAATTAAAAATAAATCAATATACGATTTTTATAACTTAATTATACCGATCTTGTCACTCAGATTTTTCTTCTGATCGGCTGAAACAATTAAAAATTCATTTTATTCTTTTGCTCTAACGTGTTATAACCAAACAAAAAACTGTACTTACCCACAGCTTTAGTCAACTCATCTAATACCAAATCAAATGAATGTATTAAAACAGCAATCAAATAATCAATAAAGGTTTCAATCACTTACTGTTGGCCGTCATCACAGTAGTCAGAGTTTTTTGGTAGTTTTCAATATTGTCGCACTGTTCAGTTTGCCCCTTAATCAGAATTTCTAAAATAATTCATATTTAAGGGTTAATCAGCTAAAATAGTTAAAACTAGCTTTACCGATTGTTTTTTGCATCGTCTTATTCCGATGATCAATTTCTTTTTTGTCTTTAGCTGAAATTTGTTCAATACCATATTTATTGCCGACATCTTTTAGATTTACGACAATTTACCTTCGCACGATTTGACGTCATCTTCCAGATTTTGCATTTGTTTAGACAGCTCATCAAACATTTCCTTTATTGAACCTAAAGACAGCATTCAATTAATAAAAATGGCTTTTCATTTTCATTCATTCCGATATTTCCAAATGATTAAAATCAAATAAAAATAAAATTACTTAAAATTACTTAAAAGCACATTGCGAAACTCTGTGTATGCTGCCAGTGGAGATAGAAAACCAAAAATTGTTCGGTCTGCTGGATTCAGGAGCGGATCGTTCATTCATATCCGAAGATATAGTAAAAGACTTGGATATTGGAAAAAAGGTGGCACAAGTGAACGCGAACGTAGAATTGCTCACCGCCAACGGCTACGTCAAGCCGAAGGGCGTAGTTCGCATCATGATCGACTGGACGGGGGGGAACCTGTCCCACCCCTTCATAGTCTTGCCATCCCACGACAAAGTATTCCTCCTAGGGATGGACATCATGGCGAAACTGAAAATTCAGCCAAACCCGATAACCCGTTCATGGAACTGGATAAGTCCCGAGGGAGAACGGTCAGTCCCCGTAGTTCCCCAAAAATTACTGGACGAAGCCAAGGACAAAGAG
The DNA here is from genome assembly GCA_949358305.1 of Strigamia acuminata. Classification (NCBI taxonomy): domain Eukaryota; kingdom Metazoa; phylum Arthropoda; class Chilopoda; order Geophilomorpha; family Linotaeniidae; genus Strigamia; species Strigamia acuminata. The sequence continues at coordinate 5,311,737 of OX442315.1, read as the reverse complement.
GAATACGGAAGAGGATTGCGAAAATTCGTCCAAGATTACGATTTCGCAGCCTTCACTCTGGAATTACAGAGGAGTAACGTCGTGGACACCCTGGTCGAGGAGGCAGCACTGCGTGTTAACGAGGCATCGCTACTAAGGCGAGTGCTTCGAAAACATGAAAGAATTCTGACCAAGACACCTGGCCGAACGACGGAAGCAACCCACGAAATAGTCTTAACCACAGACAAGCCGATTCGAGTGCCTTACAAGGGGATGAACCCCCAGAAAAGAGACATTGTGACGCAAATGTGCCAAGACATGCTCGACAAGGGCATAGTAACGCAAGCCCTGGGCGAATACGCCATGCGGATCGTCCTGGTGATGCGTCCAGGCTCGGAACCTCGACTATGCATTGATTATCGCCCCCTGAACGCGATAACGGTTATAGACCCGATTCAGATGCCGTCTATAGACTCGATCCTCCGGGAACTGAGCCCGTTCAAGTGGGTAACCACCATGGACCTGTCAAAGGGGTATTGGCAAGTGGAGCTAAAACCCGAAGACAAACTGAAAACGGCTTTCTACTCCCCGATAGGAAGACTAATGTTCAACGTGATGCCGTTCGGGCTTGTAAACGCCCCGAGCACGTTCCAGAAACTGATCGAAAGCGTGTTGGGAGATATGCTGCACGACTTCGTGTGGGCGTATCTCGACGACATCATAATAACGTCGGACACATTCGAAGAGCATATAGACCACATCGATAGAGTGGTCTCTCGCCTAGCCAAGGCAGGACTCCACATCCATCCAGGGAAGAGCAAGTTTTGCAGGAAAGAGCTTGCCTTCCTAGGATATCGAATAGGAGTCGAGGGAATCGCGATTGACCCCGAAAAAGTCAAAGCAATAAACGGATTCCCCGCCCCCGAAGATATAAAAGGTGTCCAGAGATTCATGGGCATGGTCAATTTCTTCGGCCGACTACTCTCTGGTCTGGCTGAAGTGGCCGCGCCTATAACGGATCTCTTACGAACGGATAAAGAGTTTGAGTGGACGGTCCAGTGCGAGGCCGCATTTAGCACTATCAAGCAAATGCTGGCTGACGTCGAAAAGATGCCATTGCCGGACCTAAACCGACCGTTCGTGTTGCACACCGACGCGAGTAAAATCGGACTGGGTGCAGCCCTTCTGCAGACCCACGTGTACAACGGAATCTCGCAAGAAGTACCCTGTATGTTTATAAGCAGAAAAATACAGGGCGCGGAGAAAAATTATACGGCAACGGAACTAGAATGCCTAGCCGTAATTTGGGCAGTTCGGAAATTTCGCGACTATCTGGAGTACACGAACTTCGAGGTTCAGACAGATCACCAGGCACTAAGCTGGTTGATGAAGCTCAAGGAACCCTCCGGCCGACTCGCACGATGGCAACTGGAGTTAATGGCGTGCGATATAACAATTACGTACCGCCCCGGGAAGTACAATCATGTGGCCGACGCCCTCTCGAGAGCCCCAGCCTCTGACCCCCAAGGACCAGACGACGACGGCGAGGACGACACCCACCTCTTGTACTGCCCGACTCCACGGAGAATATGGCGCTTGCGGAAGGCGAACGAGCTACCAGTGATGGAACCCGAAGATAGAACGTTTTGTGGTTTTTGGACTCGAACATACCAGCCAGCTGGGACGAACGATTCAACATCCGAAATTCAATCTCCGCCCCCCGGAGAAACCCACAAAACACTACTACGCGCATTCACAGCAAAAATTGAAGAAAAAACACAATACGCTCCACCCACGAGACGTGAGTTCATCGAACACCAGGCAGCAGACGCAAAATGTCAAATTATAACACAATATTTGCTAAGCGGCGAATTTCCGGAAGGGATGACAAACCCCCACCGCCGAAAACAGTTCGTCAAGGAGGCAACAAGCTACCTCATAGATGATGAACTCCTGGTAAAATACCACCCGACGTTTCAGGATGACCTCAGCGGAGCGGGAAACTCGGTGAAAGTGGTCGTACCGGCATCACTGCACACCCGACTGTTGTGGCTGATGCACGGACACCCGCTCGCCAGTCATTCCGGCATAGCGAGAACCCTTTATCGAGTAAAGCAACTTTTCTTCTGGCCGGGCGCGCGGCAAAAGATAACGAAATTTATCCGACACTGCCCCCGGTGCCAAGCGTGCAGACCGCGAGATAAAGTGGCCAGAAACGCCATGTCTCTCGGACCCTACGCACCGTTTGACTGCTTAAGCATAGACTTGATGGGCCCCAAGCCCACAACGGGAAACAAGAACATGTATATTCTCGTAATTATGGACGTGGCCACCCGATGGCCGGAGCTGTACGCCCTCGCGAAGCCCTCGGCTGAAAACATAGTCGAGTGCCTTTACGACGTGGCAATGCGATTTGGGTTTCCCAGAAAACTCATTTCGGATAACGGCCCCCAATTCCGATCGAGAATATATAAGGACTTCTGTAGAAAATTTAAAATGGATGCATCAAACACCTCCACGTATAATCCTCAGACAAACCCAGTCGAGAGATTAAATAAAGACATAAAGTATGCGCTGACAGTATTCACCGATATTCACAATCGATGGGACGAATACCTGCGAGAAATCGCTTTCAGCATTCGCTCAACCGTGTCACGAACACGCGAATTCTCACCGGCGTACCTCAACTTCGCCCGCGAATTAAGGATGCCATGGGACCCACGCGTTGCCGAAGCTGTTAACGTATTAGACCCATCGAGCCCACATGAGTACGTGTGCCAGTTGGAACAGACTATATCCGACACATACCAGCATATGATGGCGCATATTTTCAACATGAGAGAGAGAATCGCAGATAAAGAAGGCGATCTCGCTTTCGCGAACTTTAAAGTGAATGATCTAGTGTGGAAGGAGGCACACACGTTGTCCAATGCAGCGAGGGGCATCGCCGCCGATTTAGCCGACAAGAGGGACGGTCCCTATGTAATTGTGGCCGAACACGGCGGCAACGCATACCAACTACGCCGCTTAGAGGACAACAAAAATTTTCAGTCGATACATGGCCGAGATTTAAGGCCATATCTGCCAGAGTTTCCCCAAGAAATCTGGCTGGAAGGTCAGACACACAGCGGCCAAGGGGGCACCGTGGTCGACACGTTCCAAAAAACAAATGAAACTGAAAATATAGCGGAGGACGAGGATGAATTCTTCGACGCCGAATCTCCGGCCGACGAGGCTCCAGCACAGCCGGAGCAAGCAATTTCGGAGAGGGAGGAAGCAGAAGAGAGTACTTCTGAAATGGAAAATAAAAAAATTAGTAATGAGAAAAATGCCAACACATCGGAGATGAACGAGCAAGTAGAGTCACGATCTACGAGCACGTCGAAAATCAACCTTCGACCACGACGAAGCAATAATCCGTTCATTCGGGACGGCAAAGTCGTGGAGAAGAACTAAAAATAAAAGAAAATGTGATAACATGGAGCGGAGGCCTTGTAAAATAAAAAGATTTACTTACAAGAGCTGCTGCACATGTTGAGACGCGAAAATTTGGCTAAGTCCAAACTTCGCAACGAATTGTCGCAGTCACCACTAACAGACGAGAAGTTATGACGTAGCGGGCGACCACGTGACAACGAAACCACGCGGTCGACCCCGTAGCGTCATTGCCAGCACGGCGGATCTCGCAAAATACGAGACGCGTTCGAGACCCACAATTCTCAGCGTCGATAGGCCCAGTTTCCGACTGTTTTTAACACGACGAGACGTGTTTTTGCTTCTCCCCCAAAGAGAAAGACAAAGACCTCTCAAACAAAACTTCATTTTCCTAAATTGAAATGGCCGATCGACGCAACCCACGATTAGAGCCGAGCGCATCGTCGAGAGACGAGAGCGACGGCCTAATCGTAAATGCAGAAGAAGATGAGAATTGGGACGAACAACCGCCGTTGCAGGTAAATTAGTGTGATTTCCCCAGAGAAATCACATAATTCTTTGAATCTGTTGCATCCAACCCAGATTGGAGCGTGACTTGTGACTGATATATTTCTTTCTGTTTTATTGTTGATTTAAGGCTGGCTAAAAACCCGAGAGTGGACCCAGATTCACCTCGGAGTCAAGGCCGCCAAAAAACTAGAACAAAGGAAGTGTTCGCGGAATGGCGTCGTGGCAAACCAAAACCAAAACTAAAGGTTTTCTTTCTATTAAATTTAAACATCGTAATAAATTAAAATACGATTAGAGTTAAAATAAAAAAGTTTAACGTAAGAAATTAAAATTTAACGATCGGTTTTGCCTGCGACCCCTTCCAAAAAAGCGGATCACCTGAGTTCAAAAGTAGTGTTGGATCAGCGCTACGACGGCGGAGATCATCGCAGAACTGCGAAACAAGAAAATAAGACCGACGGCCGCAACAAAAGAAAGGAGTTGCTGCCACCGTCGATCTTGAGCATATTTCTGATCCCCATCGTTAACTGGGATTTATTATATTAATCTTGTGATCTAAAATTATTCAGGTCGACCCGCTAGAATCGTGGGACGCCCTGCCTCCGACGGCGTCAACCGCCAACAACATCTTTCGCGGAGCCCTGCCGATCTACCTGCGGCAGGCCTATCCTGCGGAGACCAGCGCCTGGAAAATTCGATTGATGTATTCCAGGACCCTCGAAGAAAAATTCGAGCGATCGAAAACGCTGGTCGAGTGCATGACGAAGGAGATGAGGGAGCGAGTGGGGCCGCGGATCCCACCCGATGCGGATCCGCCGAGCCCCGTTTACTCCGGGTACCTGGAAGAGGCTTACCCAGGCACGGTGGCCGAGCTGCACACCTCCCATAGGTGGAGCGAGGCCCCGACCTTGGCAGCCCGCCAGAGAATAGTGGACGACGAGATCAAACGCTTAAAGCGCACCGAGACTCACGGAGTAACCCGAGTTCTCGAGAGAAACGGTTTCTCCCCCGAAGAAATCCGTAGATGGCTTCGCGACATCGAAGAAGATCATCTGACACCCAGATGGATACCGCCGGCGAATTTTACGGCCACGCAGTCTGAGATGTGGCAGTTATACCACGCTGGTATCCTGGGAAGTCGCCGCCATCACAGAAGATCGAAGCGTCCGGCGGAGTCCGCCCCACGCGGACCCGCACGAAGAAGACAGGCCGTCTCCCCAATAGAGGCCGGCCCGTCAACGAGCCGCGACTACCGCAGCCGCTCGAGCAGCTCCAGTTCCCGAACTCGAGTTGTCGTGCGCTCGGAGTGTCGCCGAGTAGTAACGCTCGAGCCTGCCTCGCCAGACGACGCGCGGGCTGAGCGAACAGTCGAAACTTCCGCCCACTGGGCTGCGAGGACCGAAACACACCAAGATCGAGGAAAGAAAAGATCCTCGTTGTTCATGGCGATTACCACACAGTCGTCAGATCAATCGTCGTCGCGACGAACCGTCTCATCACACCAGAGACCGAATTCTCCGACGGACGTCCCCCAGAGGACGGCCCAACGAAGATCCGTCGCAGCCAGCACCCGGAGGAATCGAAAGCGCAAAGTACGTCAGAAGTTGCGAGCACAATCCCTGATAGCTAAGGGATTAGAGAAGGAGCGAGAGATGGCCGCCGCGAAAAGGTCCGAACCCCAGAGTCTCGGACCCACGGCTGGACCGTCCAGGCGCCAAGCAGAGATTGATTTGGGAGAGTTGACGGAAGAGCAAATGTCCCCAGATGAGTCGGACAAAGATGGGCCGGTTACAAAACAGGATCTGGCCGTAGCATTGAAGAACGCCTTCCGAGGATACGCGGCCAACCGGCCGTCGGGCTCAACACCGGCTGTGCCAACCGCGCTTGTGCCCCCACAAGTGCAATCGCGATGGCCGCCACTCCTCGAGGGTACAAACCCAGCCGTGACCGCTTGGACCCCTCCCCGGATGATTCCGGTGGGAGATCCAGCTCCGAAGCGGGTCAGATACGATAATCTACCCGGGCTGGGCCGTCCACCGTCACCCCCAACGCCACGAGTGTGTCGACCTTATCGCAACGCCGAATGGTACGCACAGCGAGAGATGGACGCTCGATGCCGGCGTGAAGCGGCCTATCCCCCACTCGGCGAGCTGCAGGAATATCTGGCCGAATACGAGAACCCCGCGATTGCCGAGTTGGCCATACGACAGGCCGACGCCGCCCAAACTCACCACATCAATTGGGCGATCGAACAGATGCGGACGCTGTCACAACAATTCAGTGACAATCCGGACCGCGCTCACCCCTGCCATCGGAGCAGTTTGAATTTGGCCGTGACGAACGTCATGGCCCAGCTGCTGTCCCTGGGCGTCTTCTTGGACAGTCGGCAGGCTATGGCGGCCTGGACAATCGTCGACCGTGAGGGAGTTCACCTTCCTCGGGCGTTGTACCAGGTATGGGCCGGATGGACTCCTGAGCCCGCCTCGCTGCGCTTCGACCTGGCCAGGAATACGGAGAACCCAGGCCTGCAGTTTTCGAAGATGCGTTCGTTGGCATTCCGCTACCGGAACCCCGGAGTCCACCCTTCCTTGTTGCGAACAATTCGGGAGGCTCCGGAGATACCGGGAACGACAGCGAGCCTCCCACAGGCCATCGAGACCGCCCCCCCAGAGGCGGCGGTCCAACCATACATACCGACCCCAAAGCCGGTATTCCCAAAGGAGAAGCGGTATGCGAATCGACCCAAATTGATTCCGAAGCGCTCCAACCGAGGACCGCGAACTCCTCCGCTGCCCTCTCCTTCGCCACCAGCGGCAGAGCTGGCCGCTCTTACAACAGAGCCGGCTACGCCACCGTTGGAGAGTCCAATGGAGATTCCACTTCCTCCATCGCCTCCGCCGCCCCCAGCAGCGCAGCTTTATTTGAGGCTGGGAGTGGAATACCCCTTCCTTCAGATGTCGGAGTTCACGCGACAACGCATCATTGACTCCGATGATCACGGCGAGTCGGTCCTCAAATGGCTGAACAGAGAGGCCCGATCTACCATGGACGCCGTCTTCCATCGCCGAATCTTGCGAGCCCACCGGAAACCCGGATCGAGCGCCGAGTCGCGAAGGATCCGGCTCGTTCCCGACCGATTCCCGGCATCCACCCGGATTTGGATCCACGAACGTACGGGGCTGATTGGCGAGCCGGTCGGCGGTCACCCGCAGTACTTCATCAACGAGCGACAGAATCCTGCGGATCTGACAACCTCTCTGCCCCCGGATTTACCACCGCCGCCCCCGGCAGTGCCACCAGTGATCCTCCGCCCATGCAGAGGAGTGCTGCCGGCTCTTCGCAGAGGAGAGCGATAAAATTGAGATTGCTCCGATCCGAGATCGAAGCTGGAGGAGGGACGTGTGGTGACCCAGTTGGATAAGTGTCCCCCCAGAGCGGATACTTGTCCTCTGAGTCACTGTGATTGAAGAGTCGTTCCCCCCCGAGTTGGCTCCACCTCCCCATGGCAGGTGTGTGCCCCGAGGGGGAGGAAGCGGCTGGTGGTCAGCCCCCATTGGTTGATCGCCGGCCCTTCACCCCACTGCATAAAAGGCTGTGTTTCCCGCCTAAAGTCAGAACTTACACAAACGACACCAAGAACACAGCAACTACCTCACCGTCAGGCCAACTTCAACTACAAGTTAGGATTGATCGAGGATCGCTGAGTAAAGTGCAAACTGTAAACTCTCACGAAGTCACTTGCGAGCTATTCCTGCGAAAGCACGAGAATAGCCCTTGTGAAATCACCCAGAATAATCGCCCAGACGATTATTCGCCGAAGTAAGTGTCCGAGTGCTTTGTAGGGAACCCCAAAGTTCCTAGACGAGGCCTCTGCGACGCTAAACCAACCCTAGACAACAGGCACGGATAGAAGACTCGAAAGAGCATTCCACCGCGTCCGTGAAGACGAATCCGTGACGAATTAACGACAACTCGAGACGCCGCCTTTGTTCCGCCGACCACGCGGAACCGACGACGCCATCTTGAGAAATCCTTTGTTCGACGCTGACCACGTCGACTCTAGAATTATTACTGAGTGTATTTTAAAGGCATAAAGCCTGGTGAATAAATTACTTGTTTATTTACATACATTTGGTATTCATTTGGGTATTTGCATAATTGATCACAGGTAAAGTATTACACGTTAGCGCTATTTAAACCTATACAAAGTAGGACGCGACAATCTGGAAGTTCGTCCCCTATTGTTTCTGTAGTGTCGGTGTGAATACTCAAAGTACTGACGTTCGAAGGATTTCGGCTGTGTGTAGGCTCACCCCGTACGCGGTTTAATTCGTTTTGTAAGTTATCAAATCGTTGCTCCAATCTCGCGTAATCTTTCAACAACTTTTGATGCGCACCTCGCTCAGAATTGAATTCATCGAGCAACATCTTGCTTTCATCATCGACTTTTTTCCTAGCAGATTCTGAAATAAAATAATAAACAATAATTTCAATTATTATTATTGATTCTAAAGATAAATAACTAAATAAATAAACCTTCCGATTCCTTTATAATTTTCTGCTGCAACTCTGTCGCGATCTTTAATTCCTGTAACAAACGATTGTTTTCTTCGTTGAACATTTTCTCCATCTAAAAGAACAAAAATCACATTTATATAGCAACAAACGTTAAATTGAACTTTAAAACAACAAACTTCTCTGTGTTTAGATTCCAAACGATCCTTTTCGTTGATGAGATCCACTTTCTCTCCAATTTCCCTTTCCAACGTTTGACGTAGCACGGCTAGTTCTTCCTTCAGCTGTGCTATTTTGTTGGAAGCTTCTTTACTTACTCTCTCTTTACCTCTTAATTCATTAATTTCAATAGTCAAAGCTTGCGTGTCTTGCACATTGGCTTTAAGACTATTAATTTCTTTAACCTGTAACAAAAATCGGACAATAAATGTTAAATTTCGTTATAACTTAACTTGATAGAGTACCAATTCTCCATTTTTCTGTTGCATCGAAATAATTTTGTTCTCCAAGCCCTTATTTAGTTTCTTAATGTGTTCAACTGAACGAGCTTCGACTTTAAGCCGTTTAAATTCTTTTCGTGCCTTTTTCCTGCGAACGCAACTTTGCAAAAATACAATGTGCGCCACATTTTTCTTGAAGGCTAGTCTCGCCAGCCATCCTCTGATCCATTTTTGGATAATGACTGCCATGCGGTAACGTCGCATGTTCTCGTATTGAATTCGCGCCCATTTCCCACGAGCAAATCGCTGTACCGCGAGCACCGATCGACAAATGGCAACATATTTCCTTCGCTGAACAAACCCGCGAACGAGTTTTTGAATTCGGACTGCAGCTCTTGTTTCCCGAATGAACTTCGCGTGTCTATAACATAAATGAAATTAATTAATGTTCTTTTAATGTTTTAATGTTCTTTTAATCTCTTACGTGTTAGCCAAATAAATAGAACGATTCTCACCCACACGTTTAGCCAACTGATCTAAACATGAAATCAAAATTAAATAATAATCGACCGATACAAGTTGGAATCACTTACTGTTGGCTGTAATCACAGTGGCCAGAGTTTTTTCATAGTTTTCTACATTATCGCACTGCTCCGTTTGCCGTTTGGTTAGAAGTTCTAAAAAAAAATCTCGTTTTAGGCTTAAATCACATGAAAAGAGTAATAAAACTCGGAAACTGCACTTTTACCAATAGTTTTTTCCACCGTCTTATTCGTATGCTCAACTTCATCTTTGACTTCAGCTGAAATTTGTTCAACAAAATATTGATTGACTTCACCGTCTTGTGATACGACTATTCACCTTCTCGCAATTTTATGTGCAATATCAATTCCTCCATTTTCCTACTTTGTTCAATTTGTTTCGAGTGGAGATCTTCGATTACTTTTTCCTGCTTTTCTATGGTTTTCATCATAACCTCGGCGTGAAAATTGCCAACTTCGTGTTTGTCAACTTCCAATTGATTTCCCTGCAATGTTTTGACTTTGTAGAATAAATTTAATTTCAGTTGCGATGTCAACATACTTGAAATTGACAACCGATTGACGCAAACTTGCACTGGCGTAAACTACGGTCACATTTTTGCACATGGCTACTCATCTGTTCGAAATAAAAATTTAGCACTCTTACCATATTTTACCAAATAAAAGCCGCGGCTCTCATTCAAAACGGGCACTTTGAGCCGCGGCTCCAATTCTGGGGCGGCTCTTATTTCAAATAGTGGCCAATTTCAATGCTACGTTCATTGAACGTAACATAAGCCGCGGCTACTATTCGAGGGCGGCTCTTATTTCAAGTCGCCTCTCTTAGTCGCGGCTCTTATTCGAGGGCGGCTACAATTCGAGGGCGACTCTTATTCGGTAAAATACGGTAATGCAAATTCCACTGCAAGTTGAGTGGACTCACCGTGCAACGAATAAATTTGCCGTTACAAAAACTGCAGTAGATTAGATGCATCTCGCAACTGTCATTGTGGCTCTGTCGAGCAAAATGAATAAAAAACATTGATATTAATTTAATTATCAAACATTTGATACTCCATATTATAATTACTTCCATCTCATTTAGATCGACCACACAGTTGCAATATCTACAATGTCTTTCCTCTGATTGGATGTCACCACAAGCTTTTTCCTGAAATAATAATTACAATTCATGAATAAAAATTTGAAATTTCACTACCGTAATAATAGACTAATAGCCCAGCAACATCCGATTAAAATTCTAGTGCACTTATTTGTCACCATGGTCTAAATACTGTAGAAGTGTGCGCTGTTAATTTTATGAACACTTTATTGTATACTTACAACTGTTGGCCTGCTGAGATCTGTTTTGGCACCACATCCCTCACAGAAGATGTGACTACTAAGTTGTTCTTTGGTAATAACACTCTTCAAACCACATCTTTGGATAAAATAGAAAAAATAAATAACTAAATATAAAAAAATTTACAAATCAAATTGTATTCAAATAAGAAACTTAAGCTTAGATTGATCGGTTAGTCGTTCCACTGCTAATGGCAAATCCGGCCACTTATTACTTTCGGTTATTACTTAGTGCGAGGCAACAAACCAAGCAATGAAATCATCTATTGATGTTTTGCTAAATTGATTTTTTCAACTAAGTTCAGCGATTTCCACTTACTTGATACATGTGAAGACTTCTGGATCCATAGAGACTAAACGGAGACAAGATGAATCGTGCCGAACGGCAACTAAAGTTTCCGGCTCTCGTGCGACTACACTATTCAAGTAGCCTTGGTTTGCGCCCGGTATCTTGACACAAAATTCGTAGTGCGCATCCTATTCTGCGCAGACGTTTTACTAATTCCAGTCGTTATTTAGCAGTATTACGCATAATATTAGGCTTAATACTGCTAAATAACAACTGGAATTAGAAAATCGTCTGCGCAGAATGGGATGCGCACTGCGAATTTATTGTCACGATACCGGGCGCGAATTGTAGGAATGTGCACTCGATAAATTAGCACCTGGCGTGTGCTACCGAAATTTCATATTACTCGATACAAAACAGATACATCCAAAGTAAAGATACCTATTACTGTCAAAAAGATTTCAAGTATCCATGACTTTTGTTGAGATTATTTGTGGATGGCGGTTGATTGCGTTACCCTTGAACGCCACCTGACGGTGACGCACCGAACAATATCACCAACAAAAATAAATGAACAATTTTTCAGAATTTAGTCCACTTCTATTTTTATTCACAAACTTTACGATCAAATAGAATTTCGCGTGGAGATTTTCTTGCTGTGCTCAAGTAGGTATAGAAATTTTATTAACCATTCGGTTGATTTATTTATTTATTAGACAGCAAAATACATCAGTGTTTCATTTCAGGTTACAGTAAAACATTCAAAAGTGGACAATTGTTTTCAACTAGTAACATTTAAATCTAGTTTGATAAAAATTGTGTTTCCAACTAAATATTTTGGTTCAATTTCATCTAAACGAATAAATTCTTGCTTTCCAAACCCGTTGTTTTCTGCATTCATTGGCCTTTCAAACCATTCTTTAAAATTGATAATATCAGAATCTCGAGTTTGAGAATGGTGAATTTTATGTGTCGATTGATCCATCAAGGTAAATTTTGCTCGATACTGTAAAGGCCACTGAAGAATTGCATCATTTGGACCTTTGACCACTTGAAGAAAAACGGATAAGTGAGTTCCCTTTCCCAATAGTGTGCCATTTGGATATAGGAGTAGTTGCATTTTGTAACCACACTTCTTGGTGTAAAAAGGATTGCTACAAATGTAGTCTTGCCTTCCCGATATTGCATTGTCACGAGCGTTTCGAAAATTATTAATTCTCCAGACATATTCTAACGACGAAAAGGTTGCCAGCTTGTCCTTCAGATCCAATTCAATTTTTTCTGTTGATTAAATAAAACTAGTTAAAATTTAATCTAAAATTTGAAAAAAAGTCACCTTTGTCCTTTGCATGTTCAAGTTCGCACTCATTTTGTTTTCTAACCACAGCATCTGACAATTAAAATCAATTAAAAATAAATCAACTTACGATGTTTATGAATTAATTATACCGATCTTGTCGCTGTTGGCCGTAATCACAGTGGTCAGAGTTTTTTCATAGTTTTCTACATTATCGCACTGCTCGGTTTGCCTTTTGGTTAGAAGTTCTAAAAAAATTCTCGTTTTAGGGTTAAATCAGATGAAAACAGAAATAAAATCCGGAAACTGCACTTTTACCAATAGATTTTTCCATCGTCTTAATCGAATGCTCAACTTCATCTTTGACTTCAGCTGAAATTTGTTCGACAAAATATTGATTGATTTCATCGTTTTGAGATTCGACAATTCACCTTCTCGCGATTTCATGCGCAATATCAATTCCTCCATTTTGCGACTTTGTTCAATTTGTTTCGAGTGGAGATCTTTGATTTCTTTTCCCTGCAATTCTATGGTTTTCATCATAACCTCGGCGTGAAAATTGCCAACTTCGTGTTTGTCAACTTCCAATTGATTTCCCTGCAATGTTTTGACTTTGTAGAATAAATTTAATTTTAGTTGCAATATCAACACACTTGAAATTGACAACCGATTGGCGCAAACTTGCACTGGCGTAAACCACAGACACATTTCTGCACATGGCTGCTCATCTGTTTGAAATAAAAACTTAGCACTCTTAATCCAAATTCCACTGCAAATTGAGTAAACTCACCAAGCGACGAATGAATTTTCCATTACAAAAACTGCAGTAGATCGGATACATCTCGCAACTGTCATTGTGGCTCTGTCGAGCAAAATAAATAGAAAATATCGATATTAATTTAATTATCAAATATTTGATACTCCGTATTATAATTACTTCCACTTCATTTAGATCGATCACACTGTTGCAATATCTACAATGTCCTTCCTCTGATTGGGTTTCACCACCAGCTTTTTCCTGAAAAATAATTACAAATTTAAAATTCTATGACCATAATTAAACACTAAAAACCCAGCCACATCTGATCAACCATCTAGAACTCTTTTCGTCGCCTGGCTCTAAAATAGAAGCCGGGGCTATTAATTTTCTTAACATTTTATGTACTTACAACTGTAGGCCTGCTTAAATCTGTTTTGGCACCACATCCCTGACAGAATATGTGAGTAGTATGTTGTTCCTTGCTAAAAACACTCTTCGAACCACATCTATGGAGAAAATACAGTGAAATAAACAAAATAATTTACAAATCAAGTTATGCCCAAATCTGATACTTGAGCTTAGATTGATCGGTTAGTTGCTCCATCCCAACTACCAGTAGGAGTTTTGCCCACATGATATGACAACTTGGCAACTTTATGTTTATCGATCGAAGTTCAAGAACTGCTCGGCAACAAACCGGCCAGAGTCACCAGACGTATTTTTAAACGAAATAAAGCAGTTTCCACTTACATAAAACAAGTGAAAACTTCTAAATTCATCACAACTGAACGGAGACCTTTTCGTGGAGTCGTAAAGCACCGGTAAAGCACGACAACTGACGTCTACCGCTAGGAATGTGCATTCAATAAATTAGCACCTGGCGTGTGTTACCAAAATTTCCTTTCGTTATCTCAAATCTCGATGCAGTAACGTTACAAACACAGCAAAGATATATTTATTACTGCTAAAAATATAATAAAATACCAATGGTTCTTAAATAAAACAGAAATAAAGGATTAATTTTTCAGAATCAAATAGAATGAAGCGTGGAAATTTTATTTCTGTGCTCAAGTCACTACAGCAATTTGGTTAATCTTGACATTCACATGATTTATTTATTACAATAGCAACATATATAGAACATTGAAAATTTGACAATTGTTTTCAAGTAGTAACATCTAAATCTAGTTTCAGAAACATTGTGTCATCGACTAAATATAATGGTTCAATTTCATTCAAACTAATAAATTGTGAGTATCCAATTGCACGGTTTCCCGTATTCGTTGGTCTGTCATAACAATCTTTAAATTGGAATACGTCAGAATTTAGTGTTTGAGAAAAATGAGTTGTGTGTGTCGATTGATCCATCAAGCTAACTTTTGCAGTATACTCTACGGGCCAATGAAGAATTGCATCAAATGGACCCATAATCACTTGAAGATAAACGGATAAGTGCGTTCCCTTTCCGCCGAGAATACCATTTGGATATAGGAGTAGTTGCATTTTATAACCATTCTTCTTGGCATTCAAAGGACCGGTATTAACGTAGTGTCGCATCCCCGATATTGCATCTTGACGAAGGTTTGCAAAATTACTAACTTTCCAGATGTATTCGAAAGACGAAACAGTTGCCCGTATATTGTTCAAATCCATTTCCATTAGATCTAAAGAACAAGTGAAATTCGGTAAAAATTAATAACAAATTTTCGCTGGCAAGGCCGAACAAATACACGTTGGTATTTTTTTGGATTTATTCGACAAACCCTGGGATTTTATGCGACAAAATCAGAATTTTTATAAAAAAAAAAATCAGGATTTTAATGAGATAAAATCAGGATTTTAATCGGATAAAATCAGGATTTTAATCGGATAAAATCAGGATTTTAATCGGATAAAATCAGGATTTTAATCGGATAAAATCAGGATTTTAATCGGATAAAATCAGGATTTTAATCGGATAAAATCAGGATTTTAATCGGATAAAATCAGGATTTTAATCGGATAAAATCAGGATTTTAATCGGATAAAATCAGGATTTTAATCGGATAAAATCAGGATTTTAATCGGATAAAATCAGGATTTTAATCGGATAAAATCAGGATTTTAATCGGATAAAATCAGGAAGATTTTAATCGGATAAAATCAGGAAGATTTTAATCGGATAAAATCAGGATTTTAATCGGATAAAATCGGGATTTTAATAGGAAAAAATCTGGATTAAATGCGATAAAACTTATGAACTCACCTTTGTCTTTCACATGATTTTCTTCAATCTCATTTAGTTTTCTGACCACAGCAGCTGATAATTAAAATCAATTAAAAATAAATCACTATACGATGTTTATAAATTAATTATACCGATCTTGTCGCTCAGATTTTTCTTCTCCTCGGCTGAAACAAACAAGTTTTCATTTTATTCTTTTGCTCTTTATACGTGTTATAACCGAACAAAAAACTATACTTACCCACAGCTTTAACCAACTCATCTAAAACCAAATAAAATCTATATTAAAACAGTAATCAAATAATCAATAAAAGATTTAATCACTTACTGTTGGCCGTCATCACAATAGTCAGAGTTTTTTCGTAGTTTTCTATATTGTCGCACTGTTCAGTTTGCCGCTTAATCAGTATTTCTAAAATAATTCATATTTTAGGGTTAATCAGCTAAAAATAGTTAAAACTAGCTTTACCAATTGTTTTTTGCAGCGTCTTATTCCAATCCTCAATTTTATTTTTGTCTTCGGCTGAAATTTGCGATGACAGTTCGTCTATCTTGCTACTTTGTTCACTTTGCTTCAACTGCAGATCTTTCATTTCTTTTTCTTGATTCTCGACGGTTATCTCCAAATTACCTTGAATAACTTGGATTTTTCTCAAGCACTCTTCCTGTTTTTATTAAAAATTTGCATAAAACAAAACAATGTATCGCTTATTTCGATGTCATACCTGAATACTATGAACAGCAAACTTTAGCGACGTAAGTTTGTTCAATGAATGCGCCAGCGTGGATGCATTACGCGTTTGCTGAAGCAAAAGTAAGTTATATAAAACATTCCTGTTTTTAATGCAATTATTCAACCTCCATTTGAAGTGTCAGCAGTAACTTCATCATCAAGTCAATATGAGAATTTCCACTTTCGTGTTTTTTAACTTCCAATTGATTTCCCTGCAATGTTTTCATGCTCGAATAATTATAATTTCAGTTGGGATAAGTGCGCACCTGAAATGAACAACCGATTGGCGCAAACTTGCATTGGCATGAACTACGATGACATTCTTGCACGTGGTTACTCATCTGTTGGAAATCAAAGTTTAGTATTGTTTAACGAATAAATTTGTCATTTAAGAAATTGCAGTAGATTGGATGCATCTCGCATCTCTGTCCAGCAAAATGAATAAAAAATATTGATATTAATTTAATCATCAAATATTTGATATTCCGTATTATAATTACTTCCATCTTATTTAGATCGACCACACTGTTGCAATATCTACAATGTCCTTCCTCCGATCGGGTGTCACCACCAGCTTTTTCCTGAGAAAATAATTACAATTCATGAATAAAAATTTGAAATTCCACTACCATAATAATAGGCTAATCGCCCAGCAACATCTGATTAAAATTCTAGTGCACTTATTTGTCACCTGGGTCTAAATAGAAGCCTGGGCTAATAATATTATGAACATTTTATTGGTACTTACAAGTGTTGGCCTGCTGAAATCTGTTTTGGCACCACATTGCTGGCAGAAGATGTCACTACTATGTTGTTCCTTGGTAATAACACTCTTCAAACCGCATCTTTGAATAAAATACAAAAAATAAATAACTAAATACAAAAAATTTACAAATTAAATTGTATTCAAATCATAGAAACTTGAGCTTAGATTGATCGGTTAGTCATTCCACTTCTAACGGAAAATCTGGCCACATATCTTTTGCTAGATTGATTTTATAAATTAAGTTCAGCGATTTCCACTTACTTGATACACGTGAAGACTTCTGTATCCATAGTGAAACGGAGACAAGTTGAATCGTGTGGAACGACCACAGAATAACATGTTATGTTATGTTAACATGTTATTCTGCGAAACGGCAACTAAAGTGTACGACTAGGAGTGTGTACTCGATGAATTAGCACCTGATGGCGTGTGCAACCGAAATATAGTACTTCTCGAAACAAAAGAGATACATCCGAAGCAAATATACATATTACTGTAAAAAATAAATATAAAATATCCATGATTCTTGTTGAGATTATTTGTGAATGGCAGTTGATGATTGCTTTATACTGGTACGCCACCTGACAGTGACGCACCGAACAATATCACCAACAGCTCGTAAATAAAACAAGAATAAATGGATAATTTTTCAGAATTTAGTTCAGTTCTATTTTTATTCAAACTTTACGATCAAATAGAATTACGCGTGGATATTTTCTTACTATAATAATTTGTTTAACCTTAACATTCGGTTGATTTATTTATTAGATAGACAGCAAGATACATCAGTGTTTTAGGTTACAGTAAAACATTCAAAAGTGGACAATTGTTTTCAATAGTAACGTTTAAATCGAATTAAATAAATATCGTGTCATCCTGACGATGGTTTGCAAAAATATCAATTTAGAAAATAACACACTGATACCTGTTGGTATATGTACACCTGTTTGGTTAATCTTGACATTCAAATGATTTGTTTATTATTAATACTACAGCAAGATACATGTCAGTCCTCCTATTTTCAATACAACACTCAAAAGTGGACAATTATTTTCAACTAGTAACTTTTAAATCCAGTTGGATAAAAATTGTGTTGCCAACTAAATATTTTGGGTCTATTTCATCTAAACGAATAAATTCTGACTCTCCATATCCCTTGTTTTCTGCATTCGTTGGCCTTTCAAAACATTCTTTAAAATTGATAACATCAGATTCGAAGATGACAACGTAATCATCTGTCTGTGTCAATTGATCCATCAAGGTAACATGTGCACGATATTGTAAGGGCCATCGAAGGATTGCATCATTTGCACCTTTGATCACTTGAAGAAAAACTGATAAGTGTGTTCCATTTCCGTCGAGAATACCATTTGGAAATAGCATTAGTTGCATTTTATAACCAGCCTTCTTGGTGTAAAAAGAATCGCTACGAATGTACTCTTGCCTTCCCGATATTGCATCGTCACGAGCGTTTTGAAAATTATCAATTCTCCAGACATATTCTAGCGACGAAAAGGTTGCCAGTTTGTTCTTCACATCCAATTCTACTTCTTCTGTTGAATAAATAAAACTAGTTAAAATTTAATCAGAAATTTGACAAAAAAAAGTTTGGCAAAAATGTTGGCAAAAATTTGTCAACAATCTAATTTAGCGCACTCTCATCAGTCGCAATACATACAAATATTCTTGCACAAACGAATAAAATTAAGATTAAAACTCACCTTTGTCTTTCGCATGTTCAAGTTCGCGCTCATTTTGTTTTCTAACCACAGCATCTGACAATTAAAATCAATTAAAAATATTTCAACACACCATGACAAAATGCGGACCATAAGTCGCACCCCAAGTTTAACAGTCAATTTTTAGAAAAAAATGCGTTAGTATTTCAAGAAATTCTTAAATTTCCATTTTAATTATTATTTTCATCATGCACCCCAATTTTCGGCCGACTTTTCAAACTAAAAAAGTGCGTCTAAAATCCCGTAAAATACGGTAATTTTTACGAATTCATCATACCGATCTTGTCACTCAGAATTTTCTTATCCACGGCTGAAACAAAGTTTGTATTATGTTCTTTAATCTCTTACGTGTTAGCCAAATAAATATTATAGAACGATTCTTACCCACAGCTTTAGCCAACTGATCTAAACATGAAATCTATATTAATAACCAGAAATCAATGAAGGTTCGTTTCACTTACTGTTGGCCGTAATCACAGTGCTCAGAGTTTTTTCATAGTTTTCTACATTATCGCACTGCTCCGTTTGCCTTTTGGTCAGAAGTTCTAAAAAAAAATTCTCATTTTAGGGTTAAATCAGATGAAAACAGTAATAAAATTCGGAAACTGCACTTTCACCAATAGTTTTTTCCATCTTCTTATTCCAATGCTCAATTTCAGCTGAAATTTGTTAAACAAAATATTCATCGATTTCACTGTTTTCTGATACGACAATTCACCTTCTCGCAATTTCATGCGCGAAATCAATTCTTCTATTTTGCCACTTTGTTCAATTTGTTTCGAGTGGAGATCTTTGATTTGTTTTTCCTGCTTGTCACGGCCCGGCATTAACGCGTAATGTAATCCTAACCAATTGTTGTGTTTGTACGCGTTTTCCGTGTGTTCCTAACCATTGTTTTGTTTAAACTCCTAATAAATCCTTAAACCTAATATTTGAGTTTTCCTACCTTTTCACCTCATTTTGTATTCATTTTCATCCCTTGACTCAGTCTGGAGTGGCTCAATTCAGCCACATCAGACCGGTCTAAGTTGTGTATTTCCTACTGTTACCCCTCCTGATTTCGTTTAGTTTATCCATCCTAATTTGAATGTTTGAGTTACTCACGCTTAGTCATCGTGATGATTATTCACGTACGCGTCTGATTGGCTCTCTCATTGGCTTTACCTCTAATTCTGTATTGGATCTGGCCCAAGTTCACTTCAGAGCTGTTTCAAGCCAGATTCAATCAGAAGGTACAAGACCATGAGCTTGGTAAGAGCCTTAACTGGCCGGAGCATTTGGCATCCTTTCTCCTGTGTTTGCTCACAGTATTGACTCCATGCCATTGATTTACGCATGTTGAGGATGTTCATTGTCAGATCGCGTGTTTAATTCCGCGTGTCATCTTCGAATTCCTTTCCTCTCGTTGACCTTTCGTTGTTATGTTTTATATGCCGCTGATACACGCCGAAGGATTAGAAATTGGATTCAAGTTGGCCATGAGTTGTTATTTTGTCTTTTGTGCGCGGTTAGTGCGCGATTACTCGGTTTGGTCGCTCCGCCATTAGGGGCCCCAACCAAACTTAGTATAGGCCACGCTAGCGTTGTTAAGTCCGCGCGTGTGCATCATTCTCTTCCATTTTATAATTCCAACAGACCCGGCTTAAATTTGTATAATGATCGAGTAAGAGGACAAGCTTGCCGCCACCCTTCAGGCTGCTTGTCGTTGCCCGGGCTCTTATTCGAGACCAGGCTCTCCTAGAATCGTACTGGCGCGTCTTTCAAGCGCGGTTTAAAATATCCAAACAACCAGTTCATGATACGTGGTGCCGAAACCCGGGACCTGTTGGAATTTTTCAGTCTAACGCATATAAACTGTTGCTAGTTAAAGAGCATTCAGTGGCGTTTAATAAGAGACTATTTGCCGAGAGGAAGGTTTCGAAGTTACTAATATTCATAGTAATTGCGTGTTGTTTAAATACAACGCGTATCATTTGCGGTGAGCTGCTATTACCCTTATTGTCTCGCGAACATGGCGAATAAGGAAGAAACTCCCGAGAAAAAGAGAGGGATGTTTGCAGACCTCATTGATCGTTGGGATCCTGTGCGTTTACGCGAGGAGAGACAGCGACGTGAGGAAGCAGAGCGAATGCGCGGTCTAAGACCGGGCGCTCTTCGTGGAATGCTAGAGGAAATACCAACAGATTCCACTGACCAGCCTAGCTCTATGGAAAGAGATATAAACCCCACATTGGAGGGGCCGATAAGCGTGCCTACAGTAACCCCGGCCAGCATAACAGCTGGTTTGGAAGAGGAAGCGCGTTTGCAAAACATTGCTTCGGCTCCATCAGTAATCGAGCCAGATGCACATCCTGAGATGCCTGGTTTGAGGGAGTATCTCCATGATATGGAGGTGGCAATTTCCGCGAGACTGGACCGGGCCATAAATGCACAATTGCATGGTTGGGCCGAGGATACGGTCGAGCGTGTAAGGAAAGTGGTGGAGGACTGTGCTGCTCGACAATCGCCGTTGACGGCTGGAATTCCATTAATTCCGCCGCCACAGGAACCTCATATCCTCCTGGGCGTGTCGGGGCGGACGGTTCCCCAAATTATACCTCGCTCCACTGGAGACGCGTCTATAATCCTAACGCCAAGTGAGATAATATTGGGTGGGGCCCGTGCAGCACCCAGTGTGCAGGGGAGAATCCATGTGCAGTCTCGTGAAGTGGATCCAGCCGTTATCCAAATTAATAGCGAAATAATGCGATCAATAATTCGCAGTAAGGCATCGGTAGTGGGTGCACCGCCATCCATACCGTTGAGCCAGCTGGAAAGAGAGAGAAATTCTCAAAGTGGGCAGCGGCCAAGGCCAAATGTTCCGCTTCAAACTGGTGCTGTTTCACAAATACCTGTATTTCAACAGACAGGGCAATTACCGCAACAGCAATGGCGGCAGCAACCACAACAGTTTGCTCGGACTTCCGGTATGAGGATGGGGAAGTTACCGGAGTTCGATGTGAGCAAGGGCGCCTATAACGCAGTGGATTTGTTTCTCACTCAACTGCGAGCCCATTTCTTTACTTCGGGAATGGCGGAGTCGGTGTATCTTGAGTATTATGTGCCTCAAGCTTTAAAAGGCGAGGCTCTGGACTGGTACATTGATTTGCTTCCGAAGCCTGAGTTTTGGGATGAGTTCGCGCATTTGTTTAAAGACGCGTTCTCTCTTACCGTCGCTGAAGCTACTGTCAATTTGGCGGAGAAGCGACAGGCGATGGGGGAGCCAACTGCGAAATTCTTGCGCGAGACGAACCGCTTCCTACAGAAAACAGGGATAGTAGGGGACAGCCAGAAATGGGATATAGCCCAGAGACGACTGCAACCTGACGTTGCGGAAGTCATGCGTCAAATGGGCGTGCTAACCTTGTCGCAAGCCATTGTTAGGGGACAGCAAGCAGATAGCGAGCTGCAACTACGATCTCTCCATAAAAGAGATTTCGACCTGCACGGGGTTAAGCGAGGCCAAATGCCGGTTCCCCAGCATGCAGCTCAGACTAAGCAAGAAGCCGTCGTGAAGAAACCGGTTGAGATGGTTAAGAACTCGACTCGACATTTTTTCACGCGCAATAAGGTTGCGGCCGTGATGGAAGTCTTGGGTGAATTAGAGGAAGGTGGCATGTTTGATGATGACAATCAAAGCGTAATGGCGCAGACAGTCCGTAGTATTATGGCTGCAAAATCTGCGCCTCCTGTTGAGATTAAGCCACCGGTAGAGACTGGAGAACCTCATGTCTGCAGTCAAAA
Organism: Strigamia acuminata; assembly: GCA_949358305.1. Taxonomy (NCBI): domain Eukaryota; kingdom Metazoa; phylum Arthropoda; class Chilopoda; order Geophilomorpha; family Linotaeniidae; genus Strigamia; species Strigamia acuminata. The sequence continues at coordinate 5,289,384 of OX442315.1, read as the reverse complement.
CTACTCTTTTGCTCTGGACTCCGGCCCGCCGAAAGACATTAAATTGCCACCCGGAGCGGAGTGGGCTAAAAACAGGCGTGAACGCTGGTATATGCGCGACATTAAATTGAACGCTCCATTATGCCCGCACTGTTATAAACCCTGGGTCGTTCCGGGAAACGACAGAGGGCCCCCACTGAAGTCCGACGCCAAAGTGGTGGACCCAAAGAAGAAGTAGGTTTAACACCTAAAGCTGTGTCGGAACCACCGGAAGTGAAGCGCGTGTTGCCACCAAGATCTGTGTTGACCGCGCCTAATACTGACCCAATACTTCCGAAGTTGACTTCATTCGTGATGATTTCTCCTAAAGAGAAAGATGTGTCCGAGGAGCCAAAAATTGAAATCGGGATTGGAGAAAGAGTACGACGTGATTCCCAATATGTGAAGATCGTCTGGAATGACATCCAATTTATTGCGCAATTTGACTCTGGTGCTCAGACCTGCATCATGGCGCAAGATCTGTATGAGAAGCTGCATGAGAAGATGGGGGTGGAAATGGTTGTGCTGCACGAGACCATTCGCGTTGCCAATAATCAATTAGTTGAGGTTTTAGGTAGCGTAGAAATAACCGTGCGTGCACCTCAAACTCTGATCTCTTTTGTGTGCTTGGTGATAGAGGACTCATCAGCGGACTTGCTGCTCGGACGAGATTTCTGTCGAGCGGTTGGGTTATGTACAGACCATGGACTTAATTGCTGGTTCATAAGAGGTTCGGAGGAACGGCGTAGTTTCATGACTATGAGACAGGCGCTGGCCTCCGACCCAGTACTTTTGTTACCACTAATCCCCGCCGCCCCTAAGATGGCAGTTCCTGCCCCGATTAGTGATGTAAATTGTGTTTTGTTGAATCATCGCACATTGCCCGCCGAAACTTTTGAGTTACCGCATGACGATGCGCCATTCAGAGTTAAGGTGGTGGTTTCGCGTAAGACCGCGGAAAATAGGAGTTGGACATTTCTTTGGTCACCTCCGCGACGCGAAAAGTCGCGCAGAACTAAATTCCGCGATACGACACGTGTCTACCGGAGGCCCATGTGTTTTAGCCAGCTCCGACGTTCTAAACGGGTGCGCAGGGCTCGGAAGAGATTGTCGCAGTCTGCGGAGTCGTCAGTTCCGTCAGTTCCTCCCGATTCAGTTATTTCGGATGTGGAAGGGAAAGTTGGTTCCACTGGTGGACAGTTTTCTCCTACGACCAATTTTGTTGAATATCTGCCTTGTCCCGATCCGACAAAGTTGGACTGGATTTATGGGCAGTTATCAAATCAACTATCACCAAAACGCATCACTCATTTGATTGACGCGTTAAAACCCGTTTCGAACATCTTCAGAGAAGAAGTGGGGTTGTGCAATAACACTCTTTTTGAGGTTGATCTTAAACCTGACTTTAGGCCAATACACGTGCCTGTTAGGCCGGTAAACCCTGCTAAAAAAGCTATCATTGATCAATACATCGATCAAAAGCTGGCGCAGGGAATTATTCGTCGCTCGAAGAGTGATTGTGCCGTGGCCCCTGTCGTCGTCCCCAAGAAGGATGGCAGATGGAGGTGCGCCATGGACTTTCGCCCTATTAACGCGCAGACGATGCCCGACGTGTATCCCCTCCCAGATATTGATAACATCTTTTCATATTTGGGCGGGGCTAAGTGGTTTTCCATAATAGATGGACGTGAAGCGTTTCATCAGATCGGCGTTAGGCCGGGAGATGAACGTTTTCTCGCTTTTATCACGCATCGCGGACTCTACGAGTATGTCCGCATGCCTTTTGGACCAATAAATGGCCCCGCAACACTGCAACGCGCTATGAATCTTACGCTTGCGGAATTTCTTTACAAATGCGTCTTTGTTTACATCGACGACATTATTGTCTTTAGTAAAACATTTGAAGAACATGTAGAACATCTGAAGCAAGTTTTGACACTTCTTGACGCGGCAGGATTCACGATGAATGCCGGCAAGACAGAGTTGTGTAAGCGTAGCCTTGAAGTGTTGGGTCATATTGTTGAAGAAGGAAAGATTCGTCCTAACCCGAAAAAGACCAGCGCGATCCAGTTATTTCCCGCGCCAACTAATGTCAAAGAGTTGCAGCGCTTTAAGGGCATGATTGGATACTATTCTTCGTTTTTTCCGGGGTACTCGAAGACTTGTGAGGTTTTCAGGCCCTTGATGAAGAAGAACGCGCCATGGAATTGGACGGATGGCTGTCAAGCAGCGTTCGAGTATCTGCGGGACCAAGTTGCAACATCAACTTTGCAGCGGAGGTTTCCTGATTGGTCGAAGCCGTATATTCTGCAGACAGACGCGAGCTACTCAGGCTTGGGTGCTGCGCTGATGCAGTTGGATAATAATGGCATTCGTGTGCCAATTGCATTCGCTTCGCGCGCTTTAAATAGTGCGGAAAAGAATTATAACGTTACGGAGATCGAGTGTCTAGCTGCTGTTTGGGCGGTTAAGCGTTTCCGCAATTACTTGGAACTTATGGATTTTTATCTTGAGAGCGATCACAAGTGTTTAAAATGGCTTTTTGCTCAGCGCGAACCAAAGGGCAGATTGGCTCGATGGATTTTGTCAATGTCAGACTTTCGGTTTACGTTTCTGCATTGCAGTGGCACTAGCAATCGTGTCGCTGATGCGTTGAGCAGAGCTCCTGTAGATCCGGCCATTGAAATTGGCGATGATGATTGTCCGCTCGTAGATGAGGCGACATATTGTGCGTTCTTTGACGATTTCGCGAGTTGGCCGACCATTGAAATGGTGGAGCTCGACGAGCATTTCGTGCCAAAACCATCTGGCTCAAAGATCGTTAATGCGGCTAAACTTCGTAAGAAATTGCGTATTCTTCAAAAGAGACGTGAATTTGAGGAGTTGGAACCGCTTGAGTTGTTTGGGGATGCTGACACCCGACCCCCCAAACCCCCCGGCCCTTCAAGGGGGGGTAGTGTGCCGGCCGACATGGAAAATGTCGTGTTCGATGCACACCAGCTCTCCGGTGTAACTACGCCTCCAGCTGCCTTGCCACCAAAAAGGTGTGTTGGGAGGCCGCGTAAGGTAATTGCGCCGCCGACTGACTTACCATTGAAGAGGCATGTTGGAAGGCCAAGGAAGGTCATTGTGGCTCCTACTGATCCTGTACCAAAAAGGAAAAGAGGGAGACCACCAAAACCCAAACGTAAAGTGGGAAGACCCAAAAAGGTTGTATCACCTGCAAGAAGTGAGCATTCGTCTTCGCCAGCGTCACCAGTTTCGGATAGAGGAAAATCTGGTAGCGAGCGATTTTTGAGTGACCATAGTTCCGACGAATATCGGACTACGGTGCCACCTTTGCCGACGCAACCAAATACGCGTTCGAGGCAGACTCAACAACCTTTGGACGGCCAAATCTCGCCATACGAATCCGAAGATCTGGATGAGGATCGACCGGCTGAACATCCGGCTTACGAGCTTTTGCCAACTCAGAAAAGAATGAGGGAAGTTCAGTTGGCTGACGCTTGGTCGAGAGGCATTATGTTGTATTTGGAATCACAACATTTGCCGCTTGGCGAAGACGAGGCTGAGAAAATCAAAAAGCAATCTGTTGATATGGCTCTGTATCATGGGCTTCTGTGCAGGTATCCGCCAGTATCAATTGGCCAGCGCGCTCAATCGCGTCGTATTTACTTGCCAGAGCCTTTGAGACGAATTTATTTTCACTGCCTTCACTTCCCGCCAACTTCTGGCCACCTCGGAATTGAAAAGACTATGATGCGTTTGAAAACGCGTGTTTTTTGGCCAGGGATGAAGAAAGATGTGGCGGAGTGGATTAAGGTATGCGGGCCATGCCAGAGAGCGAAAGTTGAACGACGTTTGCCAATGGGGGAAATGGAAACGGCAAAACCACGCCGTCGTTTCAGAACCATTTACGTCGACTACTTTGGGAAAAAGTTGAAGTCTAGCCAGGGTAATTGCTACGCGTTCGTGATGGTTGACGCAGCTAGTAGATGGGTTGACGTTCGACTTACTGAAAATGCAGATGTGCCAACTACCATCAGGCAAATTGAGAAATTTGTGCAACGATGGGCCTTTCCAAGGACTTTGATTAGTGACAATGCACCTACTTTTCGTTCTGCGCGTTTTCAGGCGCACTGTGCGGGAATGGGCATTGTGAACAAGTACATATCTGTATATCATCCGCAAGGGAACTTGGCGGAGCGCCTAAACCAGTCGCTGAAGACCTGCATTCTCGCGTACATTGATGAACACGTGAACTGGGACCGTCATATCGGTTACTTCATTTTGGCCATTAACGCCAGTTACCAAACATCTCTGAAGTTCTCACCGTATATGATGATCGTGGGACAGGAAGCGCGCTATCCGGGCGATCTCGACAGCGACACCGACGACGGGGATCCTCTCCCGCCGGATGAGGCGAGGTATTTACATCGTTACATGCTACGCGTCGGAGCCGAGGCGCGGAAGAACCTGGAGATCGCAAACCTGCGACACAAGCGATGGTACGATCGGAAACGGCGGCCCCATGACTTCAAACCTGGCGACTGGGTGACACTGAAAAGCAGAATCTTGTCGTCAGCGGACAAGCAGGTCTCGGCAGGGTTTCAGCAGCGGACGGAGGGTATTTATATAATACACCGGATCATCGGGCCGAACACCGTGCTGTTAATGAAGGATGATGGCAGCGTGACGCAGCCATATCACATCGTCGACTTACGACATTGGTACAGCGAGCCTGATGACAGCGCGAAGACACCAGCGGATGTTTTGGATCCTCCGGAAGTGCTGACCGCCGTTGGAAGTGAGCGCGTCCCCAGTTTCATCTCTAAAGCGGACATGGATGACATTCATCACCGAGTTGACAAATTTAGTGCGGAATCACGTGAGATTTGCATGAACTTTTATGCCGAGAACAGAGTTCGGCTGAAAGATTGTGAACACGGAGAAAGTTCGTCATGAACACCTTCTTTTTCTGCTTTTAAAGTATTTTTCGTGTTTATTAATTTATTTCTTAGCATTTGTTGCATTTTTAGCTGAGTTTCGGTGTTTGTAGAATTTGTTTACATTGGAATGAGTGTGTTGTTGTGTTTTTTTTCATGTATTTTTATTAATCTCTAGTTTTTGATTATTTATTACTAATTGTGGATTTTTTGTCGACATTTCGGAAGGAGATGCGGAGTTAAAACTCTTTTCTTTCCCGTTCGAGATGGAGACGCGACCTGTTGTCGATTTGTTTTGATCTTTGTAAGCGTTTGGTGTTGGTTTTTATGCTCGTTGTTGGTTGCGCGTGTGTGGTCTAGTTTACGACAGATGGCGCCGGAGTGTCTGATGTCAGCTGACCGATGACCTCACTTTTCAAAAGTGAGTCCACGCATTTATATGCCTCACCATAATTGTTTTTGTTACTTTTCGCGACTTTAAGCTTTATTGTTCTTTATCTAGTGTATTCCTAGTGCCTGGCGCTTAACGCTAGTAATTTTGATTTGTTTAGATTTCGGCGCTTAACGCCCGCTTGTGTTGTTGAGTCCACGCGTAAGTTCCGCGCCTCATAGTTGTTGTTTCATTCTAATCATTCCAAGTGTCATTTGATTTTGATTTTGTATCGCTTTTTATTTTCTTTACTTTTCAGATTTGTTTCGAGAATAAAAACACTCTCGTCCGAGGGGTGTGTCACGGCCCGGCATTAACGCGTAATGTAATCCTAACCAATTGTTGTGTTTGTACGCGTTTTCCGTGTGTTCCTAACCATTGTTTTGTTTAAACTCCTAATAAATCCTTAAACCTAATATTTGAGTTTTCCTACCTTTTCACCTCATTTTGTATTCATTTTCATCCCTTGACTCAGTCTGGAGTGGCTCAATTCAGCCACATCAGACCGGTCTAAGTTGTGTATTTCCTACTGTTACCCCTCCTGATTTCGTTTAGTTTATCCATCCTAATTTGAATGTTTGAGTTACTCACGCTTAGTCATCGTGATGATTATTCACGTACGCGTCTGATTGGCTCTCTCATTGGCTTTACCTCTAATTCTGTATTGGATCTGGCCCAAGTTCACTTCAGAGCTGTTTCAAGCCAGATTCAATCAGAAGGTACAAGACCATGAGCTTGGTAAGAGCCTTAACTGGCCGGAGCATTTGGCATCCTTTCTCCTGTGTTTGCTCACAGTATTGACTCCATGCCATTGATTTACGCATGTTGAGGATGTTCATTGTCAGATCGCGTGTTTAATTCCGCGTGTCATCTTCGAATTCCTTTCCTCTCGTTGACCTTTCGTTGTTATGTTTTATATGCCGCTGATACACGCCGAAGGATTAGAAATTGGATTCAAGTTGGCCATGAGTTGTTATTTTGTCTTTTGTGCGCGGTTAGTGCGCGATTACTCGGTTTGGTCGCTCCGCCATTAGGGGCCCCAACCAAACTTAGTATAGGCCACGCTAGCGTTGTTAAGTCCGCGCGTGTGCATCATTCTCTTCCATTTTATAATTCCAACAGACCCGGCTTAAATTTGTATAATGATCGAGTAAGAGGACAAGCTTGCCGCCACCCTTCAGGCTGCTTGTCGTTGCCCGGGCTCTTATTCGAGACCAGGCTCTCCTAGAATCGTACTGGCGCGTCTTTCAAGCGCGGTTTAAAATATCCAAACAACCAGTTCATGATATGCTTTTCAATGGTTTTCTCCAAATTATCTATCGAGATAATATTTTAAATCCTCATAAAAATTTCGACAAAATGAAGTTCTACCTTGAACAACCTGCATTTTGCTGCAGCACTCATTCTGGAATGACAAATATTTGCATATAACTTACAATTATTGAATTTAAACAAAAAAATCCTGTTGATTTAATTATACTACCTCGGTTTGAAGAGTCAGCAATAATTTCATCATCAACTCGGCATGAGAATTACTGCTTTCGTGTTTCTCAACTTCCAATTGATTTCCCTGCAATGTTTTGACTTTGTAGAATAAATTCAATTTTAGTTGCGATGTCAACACACCTGAAATTGACAACCGATGGGCGAAAACTTGCACTGTCGTAAACCACGGACACAGTTTTGCACATGGCTGCTCATCTGTTTGAAATAAAAATTTAGCATTCTTAATCCAAATTCCAAGTTGAGTGGACTCACCATGCGACGAATAAATTTGTCATTACAAAAATTGCAGTAGATCGGATACATCTCACAATTATCATTATGGCGCTATTGAGCAAAATGAATCAAAATAATGATAGTAATTTAATCATCAAATGTTTGCTACTCCGTATTATAATTACTTCGATTATGTTTAGATCGATTACACTGTTGCAATATCTACAATTTCCTTCCTCTGATTGGGTTCCATCACCAGCTTTTTCCTGAGAAAATAATTACAATTTATGAATAAAAATTTGAAATTCCACTACCGTAATAATAGACTAATCGCTCAGCAACATCTGAATAAAATTCTAGTGCACTTATTTGTCACCTGGGTCTAAATAGAAGCCTGGGCTATTAATTTTATGAACACTTTATTGTATACTGTTACGTGGATTCCGGGCCTGATCAGGTTTCCACGCAACGTTATTTTATTTGGGGTTTCAGTGAGTGTGACAGGAAAGGATGAGATTGGTTTTATGTTTAAATTCAATTCAGTCTTTATTCGACCGGACAAACAAAGTTTGTTCGATCCCTTTTAAATTCAGTTACATTTATTCTCAAAACAGCTTGGAATGTTATTTGGATAAACTATCATTTTACATTCTTATTAAATTGTACAACTTTTATAAATTGGGTTATTAAACAACTGTGTGATAATCTAAATCGTGTTTAACTGTTGCAGTTTATAGTCGGCAGCCGCTCTCTTTATTGAGGCGACATTAGACTCTCTAGATTCTGAAAAGCAAAGTGATTAGAGACCTGTCTTACAAGGAGACCGCAAGAGTGTGTAATCCACAATTGTTAAAATTGTTTGTAAATAAAGCATTCACATCACCTAAACAATCTATTTTTCTCATATTAAAATGCACCTCTCTCTCACATTGTTACAAACAGTAACAACACACAGGATTCCTTACTGTGTGTTGAAACACCATTTTTTGATATTTTGAGTAAAAAGGTCAAGTGTAGCACTACATTTGGTGATTAGCCTGTTCAAACCTTACTCTGGAACCCAGGTAATTTGATATCACATGACATATGACATCACAACTTTGTTCACCAACATGACTGCCTGCATGAAGCAACAATAGTGTGTTGTGGTGGCTCAGTGGTTAAGGTAATGAATCAGGAATCTTTCCACACAGGTTCAAATCTTGTTGTCGGTGAAAATTTTTACTTTTATTTTTTCTTTATTTTTAGCAGTAAAGTTAATGTTTGTTATTTTATATTTTTTTTTAAATTTTTTTTTATAATTTTAATTATATTAAATTAATTAATTAAAAAATTTTAAAAAAAATATAAAATAACAAACATTAACTTTACTGCTAAAAATAAAGAAAAAATAAAAGTAAAAATTTTCACCGACAACAAGATTTGAACCTGTGTGGAAAGATTCCTGATTCATTACCTTAACCACTGAGCCACCACAACACACTATTGTTGCTTCATGCAGGCAGTCATGTTGGTGAACAAAGTTGTGATGTCATATGTCATGTGATATCAAATTACCTGGGTTCCAGAGTAAGGTTTGAACAGGCTAATCACCAAATGTAGTGCTACACTTGACCTTTTTACTCAAAATATCAAAAAATGGTGTTTCAACACACAGTAAGGAATCCTGTGTGTTGTTACTGTTTGTAACAATGTGAGAGAGAGGTGCATTTTAATATGAGAAAAATAGATTGTTTAGGTGATGTGAATGCTTTATTTACAAACAATTTTAACAATTGTGGATTACACACTCTTGCGGTCTCCTTGTTAGTGCGGGCTCCTTATTTATAGCAAATCTGCCATAAACCCCATAATTGAATTGATCGGTCCATCACATGGCGATGACGGAGTCCAACCGTCCGCGCCATCTGTGGCCGAAATTTAGCAACATTTAAGTAATAATAGATCGAATTACGTGCTACGAATCGCGCATTAATTGACACGGTTCGTACACGTGACAATACTTACAAGTGTTGGCCTGCTGAAATCTGTTTTGGCACCACATCCCTGGCAGAACACGTGACTACTATGTTGTTCCTTGGTAATAACACTCTTCAAACCACATCTTTGAATAAAATACAAAAAATAAATAACTAAATACAAAAAATTTACAAATCAAATTGTAGAATCAAATCATAGAAACTTAGATTGATTGGTTAGTCATTCCACTGCTAACGGAAAATCTGGCCACATATCTTTTGCTAGATTGATTTTATAAACTAAGTTCAGCGATTTCCACTTACTTGATACAGGTGAATACTTCTGTATCCATAGTTAAACGGAGACAAGTTGAATCGTGCCGAACGACCACAGAATAACATTTTATGTTAACATGTTATTCTGCGGATCAGCAACTAAAGTGTGCGACTAGGAATGTGCACTCGATGAATTAGCACCTGGCGTGTGCTACCGATCGAAATATAGTATTTCTCATACAAAACAGATACGGTACATCCGAAGCAAAGATATATATTACTGTAAAAAAAAATATAAGGTATCCATGATTCTTGTTGAGATTATTTGTGAATGCCGGTTAATTGCATTATCGTTGTACGCCTCCTGACGGTGACGCACCGAACAATATCACCAACAGTTCTTTAATAAAACAGGAATAAATGGACAATTTTTCAGAATTTAGTTTTATTCAAACTTTACGATCAAATAGAATCACGCGTGGATATTTTCAGGCTGTGCTTAAGTTACTCTTGTAGTTTGGTTAACCATAACATTCGGTTGATTGATTTATTTATTAGACAGCAAAATACATCAGTGTTTCAGGTTACAGTAGAACATTCAAAAGTGGACAATTGTTTTTTTCAAGTAGTAATGTTTAAATCGAATTTAACAAATATCGTGTCATCTTGACGACGGTTAGCAAAAATATCAATTTAGAAAATAACACACTGCTACGTGTTGGTTTATAAACGCCTGTTTGGTTAATCTTGACATTCCAATGATTTGTTTATTAATACTACAGCAAGATACATGTTAGTTCTACAATTTTCAATTCAACACTCAAAAGTGGACAATTATTTTCAACTGGTAACATTTAAATCTAGTTTGAAAAAAATTGGGTTGCCAACTAAATATTTTGGTTCAATTTCATCGAAACGAATAAATTGTGGCGTTCCAAACGCTTTGTTTTCCGTATTTGTTGGCCTTTCAAAACATTCTTTAAAATTGATAAGATCAGATTCTAGGATGACAACGTAATCATCTGTCTGTGTCAATTGATCCATCAAGGTAACATGTGCACGATACTGTAAGGGCCATCGAAGGATTGCATCGTTTGGACCTTTGATCACTTGAAGATAAACGGATAAGTGAGTTCCCCTTCCGCCGAGATGACCGTTTGGATATAGGATTAGTTGCATTTGATAACCACCATTCTTGGTGTAAAAAGGATCGCTACAAATGTAATCTTGTCTTCCCGATATTGCATTGTCACGAGCGTTTCGAAAATTATCAATTCTCCAGACATATTCCAGCGACGAAAGGGTTGCCAGTTTGTTCTTCAGATCCAATTCTATTTTTTCTGTTGAATAAATGAAAATAGTTAAAATTTAATCAGTAATTTGACGAGAAAAGTTTGACAAAAATCTTGGCAAAACTTTGTCAAAAATCTTTTACGAATTCATTATACCGATCTTGTCACTCAGAATTTTCTTCTCCTCGGCTGAAACAAAGTTTGTATTAGCGGTATGTTCTTTTAATCTCTTACGCGATTCTTACCCACAGCTCTAACCAACTTATCTAAACATGAAATCAAAATTAAATGATAATCGACCGATACAAGCTGGAATCACTTACTGTTGGCCGTAATCACAGTGGTCAGAGTTTTTTTGTAGTTTTCTACATTATCACACTGCTCCGTTTGCCTTTTGGTTAGAAGTTCTGAAACAATTCTCGTTTTAGGCTTAAATCACATGAAAACAGTAATAAAACTCGGAAACTGCACTTTTAGCAATAGCTTTTTCCATCGTCTTATTCGATTGCTCAACTTCATTTTTGTCTTCAGCTGAAATTTGTTCAACAAAATATTCAACGATTTCATCGTTTTGTGATACGACAATTCACCTTCTCGCAACTTTAAGCGCAATATCAATTCCTCCATTTTGCTACTTTGTTCAATTTGTTTCGAGTGGAGATCTTCGATTGCTTTTTTCTGCTTTTTTATGGTTTTCATCATAACCTCAGCGTGAAAATTGCCAACTTCGTGTTTTTCAACTTCCAATTGATTTCCCTGCAATGTTTTGACTTTGTAGAATAAATTTAATTTTAGTTGCGATATCAACACACTTGAAATTGACAACCGATTGGCGAAAACTTGCACTGGCGTAAACCACGGACACATTTCTGCACATGGCTACTCATCTGTTTGAAATAAAAATTTAGCATTCTTAATCCAAATTGCACTGCAAATTGAGTGGACTCACCATGCGACGAATAAATTTTCCATTACAAAAACTGCAGTAGATTGGATACGTCTCGCAACTGTCATTGTGGCTCTACCTAGCAAAATGAATAAATCATATTAATATTAATCATCAAATATTTGCTACTCCGTATTATAATTACTTCCATCTTATTTAGATCGACCACACTGTTGCAATATCTACAATGTCCTTTCACTGATTGGGTGTCACCACCAGCTTTTTCCTGAGAAAATAATTACATTTAAGACTATAAATTTGAAATTCCACTACCGTAATAATAGACTATTAGCCCAGCAACATCTGATTAAAATTCTAGTGCACTTATTTGTCACCTGGGTCTAAATAGAAGCCTGGGCTATTAATTTTATGAACACTTTATTGCATACTTACAAGTGTTGGCCTGCTGAAATCTGTTTTGGCACCACATCCCTGACAGAAGATGTGAGTAGTATGTTGTTCTTTGTTAAAAACGTTCGTCGAACCACATCTATGGAGAAAATACAGTGAAATAAACAAAATAATTTACAAATCAAGTTGTGCTCAAATCTGATACTTGAGCTTAGATTGATCGGTTAGTTGCTCCAATCCCACTACCGGTAGGACTCCTGCCCACATGATATGGCAACTTTATGTTCATCGTTCTAAGTTCAAGAACTGCTCGGCAAAAAACCAACCAGACGTATTTTTAAACTAAATAAAGCAGTTTCCTCTTACTGAAAACAAGTTAAAACTTCTAAATTCATCACAACTGACCGAGACCTTTTTGTGGAGTCGTAAAGCACGACAACTGACGTCTACCTCTAGGAATGTGCAATCAATAAATTAGCACCTGACGAGTGTTATCGTGATATCTTATCATTCGCTCGATACAATTATAACTTTCCATTTTTTTTACTTCTTCTATTTTTATAAACAGAATAATAAACCGAAAATTTTGTTACACCCATTTGATTATTCTTAAAATTCAAATCATTTACGGAGGATTATTTTTTATTACTGGTACAACAAAATACATCACAGTCCTAAAAACTACAATACAATAACTCAAACAGAAACAATTCTTCAACTAATGACATATAAATCGAGTTTAAAAAACATTGTGTCATATATGATGTAGTTTAATGGATTGTAGAATAGAATTTGTAGAAAAATAATCAAGTAATTTAGTAACAAAATTTACAAACGAGTTGTGCTGAAATCAGAAACTTGAGCTCAGAATGATCGGTTAGTTGTTCCACTGCTAACGGAAAGTCCGGCAACTTATTACTCTCGGTTATGAAGAAGTGCTAGGCAACAAACCGAGTAATAAACTCATCCACAGATAGATTGCTCATTGCTAGATGGATTTTTAAACTACGAAAAGCAATTTCCACTTACTTGATACATATGAAAACTTCTGGATCCATCGCGACTGAACGGAGACAAGTTGACTCGTGTCTAACTGCCACAGAATAACTGCAACTGAAGTCTACGACTAGGAATGTGCACTCGATGAATTAGCACCTGGCGGGTGTTACCAAAACTTCGGATCGTTCTCTCGATGCAAAAACAATATAAACACAGCAGAGATATATTTATTACTGCTAAAAATATAATAAAATACCAATGGTTCTTAAATAAAACAGAAATAAATGGTCGATTTTTCAGAATCAAATAGAATTAAGCATGAAAATTTTATTGCTGTGCTCAAGTCACTACAGCAATTTGGTTAATCTTGACATTCACATGATTTATTTATTACAATAACAACATATGTAGAACACTGAAAATTGGACAATTCTGTTTAAGTAGTAACATCTAAATCTAGTTTCAAAAATATTGTGTCACCGACTAAATATAATGGTTCAATTTCATTCAAACTAATAAATTGTGAGTATCCAATTGCACGGTTTTCCGTATTCTTTGGTCTGTCAAAACAATCTCTAAATATGGTTATGTCAGAGTTTATTATTTTAGAATAATGAGTTGTGTGTGACAATTGGTCCATCAAGCTAACTTTGGCAGTATATTGCATAGGCCAATGAAGTATTGCATCAAATGGACTCATAATCACTTGAAGAAAAACAGATAAGTGAGTTCCATTTCCAGCTCCATTGCCATTTGGATAGAGCAGTAGTCGCATTTGATAACCATTCTGCTTGGTATTAAAAGGATTGCTATAAATGTGTTCTTGCATCCCCGATGTTGCATCTAGATGAAGGTTTGCAAAATTATTAATTTTCCAGATGTATTCGAAGGACGAAACAGTTGCCCGTATATTGTACAAATCCATTTCCCTAAGATCTAAAGAACAAGTGAAATTTCTTAAAAATTAGTCACAAATTTTGCTGGCAAGGACAACGAATATATGTTGGTATTTTTTGGATTTATTCAACAAAACCTGGATTTTTATCCGACAAAATCAGATTTTTTATAAGAAAAAACAAATCAGGATTTTTATCAGAAACAAATCAGGATTTTTATAAGAAAAAATAATCAGGATTTTTATAAGAAAAAAAATCAGATTTTTATAAGAAAAATCAGGATTAAATGCGATAAAACTTATGAACTCACCTTTGTCTTTCACATGATTATCTTCAATTTCATTTAGTTTGCTGACCACAGCATCTGATAATTAAAATCAATTAAAAATAAATCACTATACAATTTTATGAATTAATTATACCGATCTTGTCGCTCAGATTTTTCTTCTCCGCGGCTGAAACAAACAAGTTTTCATTTTATTCTTTTGGTCTTACGTGTTATAACCGAACAAAAAACTATACTTACCCACAGCTTTAACCAAATCATCTAAAACAAATCCAAATCTATATTAAAACAGCAATCAAATAATCATTAAAGGATTCAATCACTTACTGTTGGCCGTCATCACAATAGTCAGAGTTTTTTCGTAGTTATCAATATTGTCGCACTGTTCCGTTTGCCGCTTAATCAGTATTTATAAAATAATTCATATTTCAGAGTTAATCACCTCAAAATAGTTCAAACTAGCTTTACCGATTGTTTTTTGCAGCGTCTTATTCCAAAGCTCAACTTCATTTTTGTCTTCGGCTGAAATTTGCGATGACAGTTCGTCTATCTTGCTGCTTTGTTCACTTTGCTTCGAGTGCAGATCTTTCATTTCTTTTTCTTGATTCTCGACGCTTTTCTCCAAATTACCTGTACAAATAAAATTCTACACCTCCATCAAAAATATCCTTCTTTAAACTTTTTACCTCGAATAACTTGGATTTTTCTCAAGCACTCTTCCTGTTTTTATGAAAATTTGCATAAAACTAAGCAATGTATCGATTATTTCAATGTCATACCTGAATACTATCAACAGCAAACTTTAGCGACGTAATTTTGTTTAAAGAATGCGCCAGCGTGGATGCATTACGCGATTGCTGAAACAAAAGTAAGTTATACAAAAAATTCCTCATTTAATGCAATTATTCAACCTCAGTTTTAAGTGTCAGCAGTAACTTCATCATCAACTCAATATGAGAATTTCCACTTTCGTGTTTTTCAATTTCCAATTGATTTCCCTGCAACGTTTCATGCTCGAATGATTTTTACTTTAGTTGTTCTACATTTACGCACCTGAAATGAACAACCGATCGGCGCAAACTTGCATTGGCATACACTACGAAGACATTCTTGCATCTGGTTACTCATCTGTTGGAAATCAAAGTTTAGCATTGTTTATCCAAATTCTATTTAGAGTTGAGTGGACTCACCATGCGACGAACAAATTTGCCATTACAAAAATTTACATATCAAGTTGTGCTCAAATCACAAACTTGTGCTCAGATTGATCGATTAGTCGTTCCACTGCTAGCGAGAAAATCTGGTCACTTTCGGTTATTAGTAAGTGCTAGACAAGAAACCAAGCAATGAAATCATACACAGATGTTTTGCTAGATGGATTTTTTTAACTAAGTTCTGCGATTTTTATTTACTTGACAAACTTGAAGACTTCTGGATCCTTAGTGAAACGGAGACAAGCTGCCTTGTTGCCGCTACGACTAGGAATGTGCACTCGATGAATTAGCACCTGGCGTGTGCTACCGAAATATGGTATTTCTCGATACAAAACTTTGTATCGAGAAATACGGATTTTGTAATAAAAGAGATACATCCAAAGCAAAGATACATATTACTGTAAAAAATATAAAGTATCCGTATATGAATCTTGTTGAGATTATTTGTGGATGGCGGCACCAGAGTCACGAAACAAATGAGCCATAATAGCGCCTTCTGGTGACGGTTTGAAGCACTTTTTTATCAACGTTTTTATATTGCTGTTTCAAATTATTATTTTTTTCTTGTTTTTGATTGAATACTTTTAGATGTCACTATTAACTCAAACTGTGATGTTGTGGAATCAAATATATGCGTACCTGCATCAATTTGAAAATCAAGTGACTCTAACTAGTGGCAGTAAGATGAACTAAGCGCAACTATTGTGGTTTGTCAAGCTCTGCAACTGTGCAAGTTTGTTCACGTATCATGGATTCAACCATGAACACAATGAAGGTTTATTGTGTTCGTGATTCAACGATTGTCAAATGTATCAGGTAATTCCGTAATGGGCATTAATTCTATATTGTTTAGTTGTGGTCTGGAAGGTCAGAAATTGAAAGCACAATCTGGTGGCAAAATTGATATTTATTTGTATACACTCCGTAACCGTCACAAATGTAAAATAAAACTTATTTTCTTTCGTAGTACATTCTATACATATAGAAAATACAATTTTGATTGTTAATTCGGTTTGAAAGACCATATACAGTGAAGTAATATTTTCTAATATTTGATACATTCTGTATTTACTCGAGAAACACTATATGATATTATCATCGAATATGAATATATTTTCCTGGATGAGGATGTCAGGTTTTAGTGGTTCGCACAGTTGTGGTGTATTTTTTATAGTTCTAACGGTTCTAACTCCTCGTTTGCTATGGATTCAAAACTAATCGTTTGTATCAGGTAGAGCGCGTATATTTTAAGGATTTTTATTTGCAGTTCGTGTGAAACAGATTTCTTGATCGAGAATAATTCATCTAACGACTTTATCCCAGCAGTTAAAACAAAATGGCAAAACTAACCGATCTTACCTGAATGTTTAGTTTCTGTTTAATTTTTAATCAGATGCGGTTTGAGTAGTTCGATTCTGAAGGAAGAGCTGAATAATCACCGTTTCTGCCACGGATGTGGTGAAAAAAGAGATGTAAGCATCGTATGCAATTTTTTTTGTAATTTTTCATTTATTATTTGATAATTGTGTCATTTTAGAGGAATATCGAGCGCAACGATTGTGGTACGAAACGGAAAGCAGATGAAGGTAAAATATCGAAGTATTTTTATCTGGGACATTATTTAAAAGAAATATTTGACTAGATAATTTGGAAGAAACTGTAAAACGTCAAGAAATAGAAATTGATTTGTATAAACAACGAATAAATGACCTCGAAAAGGAACGAGGGAACAAGATAGACCAATTGGAACTTAACTACGGTACGAAAATTACACAAATTAAATTTATTTAATTTAATTCAGTAATTAATTCTTTTTTAAAACATTAGCTTCGCTAAAAGAGTTGTTAAGTCAATCGTCTAGAAATGTGGAAACGTTTAACACAACTGCAGCTAAGAGTAAGTAACAGTAATGAGTTGTTATTACGCTGCAGAAGTTTTCATTTCATTTGTTTTCTTAGACTACGAAGAACTTAATAAAAAGTTGAACGAGTTCAAAATGAAACAAAATGAAACATTAAGTGAGTTCTTCTTCCTTTTTTGATATACTGAAGCCTAATGGAAAATTTAATTTCAGTTGCACTAACTAATCAACAAACTGAGCAGTCTAAAAGAGTGCAACAAAATGAAGCGAAAATAGCAACAAGCAGTAAGGAATTCAGTTGGAATATGTTTTTGTGATTAACGAAACGTGCCAATATTTTTCGTTTCACCGTATTTCCGCAATTAAGAACCGGTGAGTCAGGTGTAGGGTTGCACCGAATATTCAGTTTATATTCGGTTATTCGGCCTATTCGGCCAAAAAAACCGAATATTATTAAGTATTCGGCCGAATATCAACCTGATATTCGGCCGAATACTTAATAATTAGAAAATTAGAATTACTTGCACATTTCAATGGAAAGTTTTGCCTTTTTTGGACAAATACTGATCATGTTCCATAGTTTCTACTATATAAATTGCATTTCATCAGAAAACTGTATATTTTTCAATAAGAAATTGCAATTTTGACAAAAAAATTCAATTTTGGCTTTTGAAAGTCATTATATGGGGAAACAGTTATTTTTACGGTGAAAAAATGACGTTTTTACATTTAGAATGACGTTTTTACGTTCAATATGACGTTTTTTACATTAAATAGGTCATTTTTATATAAAAATTGCGGTTTTGACATTTGAAAAGCCATTTTTACATTAAAATTTGTGATTTTAACTGAATTTTTATAGCAAATTTGAATTTTTAAACATAACAACGACATAAAAGGGCTTTTTTCTACAATGAAAAAACACTTTTCCACAATAAAGTAACTTCTCCCACCATAAAATAATTTTTTTTATTGAAAATGTTTATTATTTTTGATTATTCGGTTATTCGGCCGAATACCGAATATTCGTCCACTGTATTCGGTTCCGAATATTCGGTATTCGGTTATTCGGCTTTTTCAATATTCGGTGCAACCCTAGTCAGGTGATAATAATCAAACCTAGAACAAATGCACCATTTCTTCGACTTTCATAACAAACGTTAGATCAACGTAATTCACGCAAAGTTTCTGAAATTCATCGAATAACAACCTGGAATTCTTTTATTCGAGGGCGGCTAAAAACCGAGGGCGACTCTTAATTGCGGAAATACGGTATTTGAATCTGTTAAAATCATATTTACACAGTGGCAAACTTCTCTGTAAATTTCTTACGTTTTTCCTAGTTTGTGAAACGTTGATTTTAATGGAGGTAAATTAATTGTAGATGTCAAACGAATCCAAGAATTCAGCAAGTTGCGGTTAGAACTGGCATCAAATCTCTCCTCATTTGAATACATCTGGAAAGTGGAGAATTTTGCAAACCGTCAAGCTCAGGCGAAATTGGGCACTCGGACGCATGTCGAGAGTGAACCTTTTTATACTCATAAGTATGGTTATAAAATGCAACTTGTGCTCTATCCAAATGGTGTTAGTACTGGGAAAGGAACGCATTTATCGATTTATCTTGAAGTGATGAAAGGTGAAAATGATGCAATTCTCAATTGGCCCGTAGAGTATTGTGCAAAATTAAGTGTTTTGAATCAGTCGAAACATAAGGAACATCTTACACTTCAATTACAATCTGATTTAATCAAAAGTAAAACTAACTTTGATAGACCATTAACTGTAAATAACTCGGGTTGGGGAATTGCGACATTTTTGTTGTTGTGTAAACTTCAACCGTTGTATTTAGTCGATGACACAATGTTTGTAAAACTAGATTTAATCATTAAAAAAGTTTGAAATAGTCGATGGTCTTTTGAACGCCTTTCTTGTAAAAAATCTTTTCTATTGTCTTTATTTGATATTAAAAAAAAATTATTTGTTTGTTCCGTGGTTCTTTTACATTTTTATCTTGCCAAAAATATGAATTTTGTCCACATAATCTAAAATCCAATTGTAAGTTTGTTTGGTTAGGTTTGGGACACCTATCCACCAATGGTGCCACATAATATATAGCTGCACTGTATTTTGGGATGAGAACAGGTAACAAACATGCTTACAACTGCACGTGTGACTTGCATTGCCATTTCTAAAGCTTTGCTGCAGCGCACCGCGTGTTAGAAGCAACCCAATGATGCTTTACTGCATCACACCGCGCCACAAAGGCATCACCAGCGCCCATGTATTCATTAATTTACTGGAAATCAAGTTACGTGACTTATTTTCGTTGGTCTTTGGAATTTTCAATAGTGACACCCTAATAAACTCTATTCCAAAAAGTATTACAAATACTCCCATTGGTTGGTTGGTTGAGACACTTTAAAAAATCTTCGCACAAGTCTACTGGAATCTGAAAACAGCATCATATTCAAGACACAACTGAACTGTGAATCTCCCAACCAATGGGAGTATTTGTAATACTTTTTGGAATAGAGTTTAGATGTATTGAGCGTACGGTCCTGCAGCTTCTGTATGATTAAGTGTCTCGCCCTAACGGCAGCTAGCTGCACTAAGCTTCAAGGGTCTTCTGGGTTGTACTCTACATCTAGAGTTATACACGTGAGATTGGGTTAAGTTGTCATGGACTTGGCAATAGTCAGTTGTGTCAGGTAATTCCGCCTTTTCTACGTTCTTTTACTTTGTTTCTAATAAGTTTATTCAACAAATGGGTCAGTAAGTCTAGTTTTGTAAACCGAGAGTGGTGCACTAGGCACTACACTTTGATTTAATATCGTAGTACATTCAATAACTTTGTGTGTAAAATTTGTATTATTATTTATTAATATTGTTTAAAAGATCGTACATTTTTATTTTCATGAATTAAAATGAGATTTTGTAATATTTGATACTTTCCGTTTTTACTCATCGAATGCACGGTCCTGGTTGAGGACGTCAGGTTTTAGAGGTTCCTCCATGTGCTCTGAAGTGCTCGACAGTTGCGGTTTGGTGTTAGCTCATCATTTGCTATGGATTCAAAACTTGTCTTTTGTAACAGGTAGAGCGCGTTTGTTTGAAGTGTTTTCATTTGTATTTCGTGTGAAACAAATTTGTGGATAGAGTATAATTAATCTAAACATTGATAACAAACTCTGCGGACGGGTCGGCATGGCAAAACTAACCGATCATTTATGAATGTGACGTTACAATTGATTTGTTTTCTGTTTAATTTTTAATCAGATGTGGTTTGAGAAGTTCCGTTCAGAAGGAAGACCTCAGTAAACACCGTTTCTGCCACCGATGTGGTGAGAAAACAAACGTAAGTGTCATTTACATGATTTATAAACGGCGATTTTATTTTAATTTTTTTTTAATCTTTTACTGGTAATTGTAACCGTTGTTTAAGATGAATGCTGAACTGGACTCGAATTCGGAAAAACAGAATTATTGTTGTTATTGCAACGCAGAAGTTTCTTCGGATAAGATTCAGGTGGAACCTTTGACGAGCGCAAAAAACACAATTACCGATAATCTTCGGGAATTTTGCATGAAAATAATGTGAAATTTTCTTTGTGACAAATTTGATTTATATAATGGTAGTTTTGGAATTTTTATTCTCACCGCTATTCTTGTTTTGTTAGAGCCATTCCGATGACTGTGACATGTGTCCAATCAGCTGCAACCTTTGCAACCGGAAATTCATCCGCCGGACAGTAAGTAAACACATGAATAACTGAAAAAAATTGATTATCGGAAGAAATATATTGTATGAATTACTCTTATTTGATGCAGATGAACATCCATGTGCAAGAATGTGGACGCAATTTACGTTGGTGCAAGTTTTCTCCAATTGGATGTCGATTTCAAGTGATTTCAAGCGAATAAAACGATAAACTGGAATTATTTTCATAATTATTATTATTATTGCAGGGAACTCGATCGGACATTGAATGCCATGAAAGGGACAGTGTTCACATGGAGTTTATGATGAATTTATTGTTGAGTCTTCAAACTGAGGTAGATTAACTGCAATGGACACGCATTTTGTGTTTAACTCGTTTGTGTTTTAGCAATTGAGTAATGCGTCCATGCTGGCACGTTCGTTCGGCGAACTTCTCTCGCACAAGAATTTAATTAACAGTGTTCAGGTATTGATTGTGAGAAAATAGAAGGTTTAATGTTAACATTTGTTGAACCATAGAGTAAAGTGGAAAATAATGTGGAGAAAACATCGGCAGATGTTGTCAATGCTGACAACGAGTGTTGTATGAAAATGAAGGCGCTTCAAGGTAAAGTTTGAAGTAAATTTAGTGTGCTGCAATTAATGTTTGTCTGGATAATTTGGAAGAAACTATAAAAAGTCAAGAATTGGAAATTAATTGGTGTAAGCGGCGGATAATGGACTTCGAAACGATGAGTTGTGCTAAATTAGACAAAATTAAAAATGAGCTGAATGTCAAGATGGATCAACTGACCAACGAACATAAGGAATTGCAGAAATGTTTGGGTAAAATCTAAAATGGCAACTTTTTTATTTTTTATCACCTTTCATAAAATTTAAATAATCTCAGATGCTGTGAGCTTCAAACAGAATGAGTTTGAAAAGGATTACTCGCAAAACAATGGTATATGTAATTTTTTTAGTTTTTATATTGATTTATTTTAAGTAGTTGCCATGTTTTTGTTTTCCAAAGCGAATGAAAAGATGCTCGAGCTTGAGGAATGTTTTAAGGATCAAACCATTGCATTTGGTAAAGAAAATCCTGCAATTATTAATTTATAATTTGACCGTTTGGTCAAATTTGGTCAAATTTGGTCTAATTTGGTCTATATTTGCAGATAATTTGAAGGGAGGTGTAAAAAAGCAAAGCATGGAAATTAATTTGAGTAAACAGCAGATGATTGAGCGCGATGTGAAACAAAAGAGGAAGATTGAAGAATTGGAGTGTCAAACCAAAAAATTGGAACGTTTTTATGGTACGGAGATATTAACTTAAACCTCTTTTCTACTTGTTAACTTGAATTTCATTTAAAGAATCGTCATGGCAAACATCAAAGACGACAATGGAGGCGTTCAAGCAAACTGCTGCCAAGAGTAAGTGTTGTATTCATCGTTATAACACTGATGGATAATTGAATTTTTTCGTTTCTGAAGAAAAAGATCTAAACAGGAAGATGGTCGAGTTTGAGAAAGAAACGGCAGTTGTTAAACTTGAAGTAAATAAAAGATATTCAAAGTTTACCAATTAATTTCCAAAGTCCTTGGCTACAAATGATGTTTAAATTGAAGTTTCAAAATGGCGTCGGAGCAGTAAAGAAGCACAACCACACGTTTTACAAAGCAAAAGTACACTGATTTTATTCATAAAAGGGAAAAGGAAATGCTAATGACGAATTCGGAGAACCAATCACAAGCGTCCGCAAGGTAGGGGAATGACGTGTTCAGGTGGAGGAATGCAAACGGATTTAAAAGGATTAACAACTTAGGATTCCAATAAATTGAACAGGTCAAAACATACAAATGAGAATAAAAGACATATTATAACAAATTGGCAAATTCACAAATTCAAATATCAAAATCTTAAATAAAAAATGGAAATACAAAGTAACAATATAAATTCAACAATACAAATGAAACTCGAATAATAATTCACGGGTAAAATCATCCGATTTTCACACTGCCGGGCGGGGATTGTTTGACTCCACTTCCAACGCACAAGACGTTGTATTGGTCGACGCAAATGTTCTCCATTGGCGAGTGTTAGTTCGCACAATCTGATCTTGTTATCTCTACTTCGCTTAACTTCGACCACTCTACCCATTTTCCATTTTAGACGTGGTTTAAATGGCTCTTCAATTATAACGACGTCGTTCGACTGAAGTTCTCGCACGCTTGACTTGCCTGTTTGAAATTTTAAATCCGTCAGATACTCCCGAGACCAACGATTCCAGAATGAGAGTAATACGCGTTGCTGGTAGCACCATTGTCGAATAAACTGCTTCTGAGTCGGTTCGAGATTGTCTGTTGTTCCCAAAAAGTCTGTCGTTGCTAGTGAGGGCACCAATTCCAAGTGAACTGCTATTATTGGTCCCGCGAAATCGACTCCGGTGACCGCGAACAGTTGATCTTTTGACGTTCTGTCGGCTGGGAGTGTGATGTACTCCCTCGCAGTTGTAGCATTTCATGCGAGTTCTGCATTCTTCGGTCTTGTGAGGCACTTTCCCCAGGCATCTCATGCAAATTCCCTTCTTCTGCAGCTTTTTACGTCTCTCCTCCATCGTGAGCGGGCATCTCTTCCGGTTATGTTCTGCAGAATCACAAAATTGGCATTTCATTATTATTACCGATAGTTGTGACGCTGATCCCGATCGAGGTTCCTTTTCTTTTCGACCAAATCGTCCTTTGTTGAACGAATTGTTGTCTTTTTCCGACGTTTTGTTGTGAGACGTATCTGGCTTCGATTGGGTTTTCAGCATGTCATACTTGGCGTGTTTGGCGAGGTAGTCGCTCAACCATTCCATCAACTTTGTTATTGACCTCTCCCCGTCGCAGTCCTTGTCGTACTCCATGATGATGTTGCGAGGAATGGCGGATGACAGCACGGGAAAAATGGTACGTTGTATCTCCACCAAAGGGACGTCAATGTTAGCTAAATTTTCAATGTTAACTTCCACATGCCTGTGTAGCTTTTGCAGGCTCATCCGGTCTCGATCGCTGTTGACAGAGGGCAAGTTTAACAAATTCGACAGATACTTATTTTCGAGAACAATTTTATCGCCATATTTCTTTTGCAGGCGCGTAATTGCAATCTCGTAGTTTCCTGTGGTGATTTCCAGTGCCTTGATATCGTCTAACGCGTCACCGACCAAATAGTTTCTCAAATATAGCAATTTGTTGGTTCCATCCAGTTGTTCGTCGTCGCCAACTTGAATGGAAAATGTCTTCCAAAAACCTCCCCATTCCTCCGGTTTACGTCCGTCAAACTTTGGTATTTCGAGTGGTTTACGTTTGATGAACGGTTGACCATTCGTCGGGGTCGCGCGTGGTGTTGCCGCCGTCACTGCTGCGGTAATGGCCGCCGCTAGCGCGTCGATGTCCGCCGGTTGCGCGTCCGCGTTCGGTCGTATGTTCTGGGGTAGATTAGGGGTGTAATTTAGTTGAATGTACCTGCCTAAATCAGCTCTTGATGCGGCCAAACGGTCTTCCAGTGCGTCGAGTGCTTGTACGGTGTTGTCGATCTCTTGGTCGCTTTTCGCTAAGTCCAGAGTGGCGTCGAACGTCAATTGCACTCGTTTCTGCTTCTGTTCGAGTTGTTGCAGCCATAATTCGATTGTGGCTTGCGGAATTGCAGCTCGTCCATTCAGTGCAGTGGTTACCGTGGTCAAAAGTGTTTCTGTGACCACCATGGCCGCTCGGAATGCTTTGTTCTTCAGGTCGAAACTTCTTACCATTTTAGTAGATTATTTAGATGAATCGGAATTTAAAATGTTCCCGGGTTTTGGCACCAATGTTAAACTTGAAGTAAATAAAAGATATTCAAAGTTTACCAATTAATTTCCAAAGTCCTTGGCTACAAATGATGTTTAAATTGAAGTTTCAAAAAGGCGTCGGAGCAGTAAAGAAGCACAACCACACGTTTTACAAAGCAAAAGTACACTGATTTTATTCATAAAAGGGAAAAGGAAATGCTAATGACGAATTCGGAGAACCAATCACAAGCGTCCGCAAGGTAGGGGAATGACGTGTTCAGGTGGAGGAATGCAAACGGATTTAAAAGGATTAACAACTTAGGATTCCAATAAAATGAACAGGTCAAAACATACAAATGAGAATAAAAGACATATTATAACAAATTGGCAAATTCACAAATTCAAATATCAAAATCTTAAATAAAAAATGGAAATACAAAGTAACAATATAAATTCAACAATACAAATGAAACTCGAATAATAATTCACGCGTAAAATCATCCGATTTTCACAGCAGTCCCGCATGATGCAATAAGTAGGTTTTCATTTTGTTCGTATATTTTAGCCTAAACGATAATTTTGGTTTAGAAACACTAACCAAACAACAAACTGAGCAATCTGACAACGTGCGAGAAAATGGGTACCCGTTCCAACGGCGAATCACCTAATGGCGAATTTTGAAAATTCGCCATTGGAAAGGTATTTTGACGTTCCAATGGCGAATCTGGGCAAATTCGCCATTGGAAACGTGTGTATTGAAATTCGCCATTGGAAACGTTATTTGCGTTACCAATGGCGAATCTGTGGGCGTCATCTACCGCGACTCCCAATTCCTAAGAAGGGCTAACAAGGGGGGGCTGCGCCCCCCCTTGACCCCCCGCGAACCTAACCTTACGGGTTTTTTTATCCAAAACCATTTTTTTTGCATTGGCTTGTCGCGGCAGATTCATGTCGCGCTCCTGTGGCTAATTTCTACCAATTCGCCATTAGAAAGGTCCAAATACGTTCCCAATGGCGAATTGGGAGAAAATTGCCATTGGGACTGCTTTTGGACGAAATAAGGTCGAAATTCGCCCTTAGACGATTCGCTGTTGGAACGGCACCCCGAGAAAATGAAGTGAAACTTGCAATTCTGATGGCGGCAAGTGGTACGTTATTCAAATCGTGGAATATGTTTCAGTGATTAATATAACACGCCATTATTTTATTTTTAGCTGAATCGGTTAAAACTATGGGTAGGTGCATTAAGTCGTATGCAGTATTTGTTCGATTCTAAGGCGCACTATTTTCCCATATCCCTAAAAACGGGGTGCGGCTTACGCGTCTTATAATTGGTGGTGGCTTAGAATCAAAGCAATATGCTGTTTAAACGTAGTGTTGCTGAAAACATAGAAATGACCAATTGAGTCCCCTCCAATCACAATCCTTCTCAGCAATCAACTGCTTCATTCACTCTCCTAAGTTACTTGGAAAAGTTTCTTTCCACACTTTTATGAGTAATGCCGTATTTCCTCTTTTTGTGCACGATCCAGTTCCCTCCCGCGCTCTATTGGAGACCCATGCATTAACTGCAAAAATTTACTTTTACTTGTCCAAAAATTCAATTTTTTCAGCCAAAAATTCATTTTTTTCAGCCAAAAATTCAATTTTTTCAGCCAAAAATTCAATTTTTTTCATCCAAAAATTCAATTTTTTCATCCAAAAATTCAATTTTGCAACCAAGATTTCTGTAATCAGTCTTTTTTAGGGTCTCTTAAATAACACCCGTTTTAATAGAGGCCTGCGCACTAAAGACTATTTTTAAGTTTCCATTACGCTTTATTAGAGTCCCCTGCACAAAACGAGGAAATTGATGATGTATCAAACTTAACTTGACTTTGTTTCAGCCACCAACAAAAAGATGATAAATGACAAAATCGATGTGGTGAAGAAATTACAAGTGGAAAGTGACGATCGTTTCTGTAAATTTATTATAATTTTCTGTCTTCCTGTAACGTTTGTTGGAACAGAGATAAATGCATTTGTAGATACTTTTCAAAAAAAGCAGCTTGACTTTGAAGATGCTTTATCAAGAGAGATGGGTAATTTGACAGCATTGCATTTGATTTGACCATTGATCATTAGTAGTAATGTGTTTCTGTGGAATGATGATTGCAATTAATGTTGGACGAAGTTAAAAGACGGCCATGTTGTACGGTAAAATTAACATAAGTGAATTTATTGACAGGTTTTTACATAGGTGGCGCTGATGGTTGACCAGCGTCACAAATTAGCATAAATTGAAGATGGAGTGCAGACACTCCAAGTAGTACTATTCAATCATTTAGATGAAAAGTTGAGAAACGAACTGGCGACCAACCTTGCTGCATTCGAATATATCTGGAAAGTGGAGAACTTTGCTCAGCTTCGAGCTAACGCAAAGGCTGGCAATAAGACTTGTGTGTTCAGTGAGCCATTTTACAGCAGTGAATTCGGTTATAAAATGCGACTTCGGATCGATCCAAATGGTAGCGGTGTCGCAAAAGGAACTCATTTGTCAATTTACCTTCAAGTGATGAAAGGCCCGAATGATGCAATTCTTAAGTGGCCCTAGTATATACTTTACTAATTAATATTCATGTTGAAGGTGGTCAGAAATAAAGGTCAGTTCATGTTGGGGTTAAACTAACAAGTGATTTATTTAATACCGTACTGCCTCGATTTAACGCCGGGGCGTTTATTCATTTTTTCTAGTTGACCCCCCCGGCGTTCATTCAAAGCCCGGCGATTATTCGCGCCGGGCGTCTACCCGAAAAAAAAAATTGGAAAGCCACTCATTGCTAGCTATTCTTCGATGTTTCGACCAAAAGACCTCTCAAAACGTTTAAAAAACGTTTCAACCCGGCGTTTAAACAAACCCGGCGTTCATTTAAGGCCGGCGTTTATTGCCATTTCGTCCTCAGTTTGCCCGGCGCTTAATCAGGAGCCGGCGTTTAGATACGACCGGCGTTAAATCGAGGCAGTACGGTATGCAAAATACATAGGTGGCGCTGGGGGTACAGCGCCCAAGTAAAACCTGGCGGTCACTACACAAACATGCAGTGAAGCCGAACACAGCAGGCCCATTGAGTATTCTGGAAAATTCAGTGTGTTGGATCAGTTGGAACGTAAGGCCCATCACACATGCCAAACACAATCTGATTTAATTAATAGTAAAAGTGCTGCCTTTGATAAACCATTGACTGCAGTCAACTCGGGTTGGGGAACTGCAAGTTTTTTGTCGTTGAATAAGCTTGAATAAGCCGTTATATTTAGTCAATGATACAATCTTTATCAAACTAGATTTAACCATTAAGAGTTGAAATAATTGATTATGTTTGCTTTGCTTTTCTTGTAACAACTTTCTTGCCTTTTATAACAGTAAAAGATGGGGTTACTTTAGAATTGGGCCCACTTCAGAATGGGCCGCCCAAAATTTGGATACTTACCAAATAAAGTTTCCCGAGTTCGAAAATTAAGTTCTATGGTTGAAAAGCTGAGTGAAAGCACTCGTTTGCATCGGCCAGGCGGTTGTGTGGCCGCCATTGTCACCCGGTTAGGTCAGGTTTGTTTACATTCCAAGTGCCGCAAACAACCCAATCTAACCTAACCTAACCGAGCGGCAATGGCGGCCACACTGTGGCTAATGCAAACGAGAGCTTTCACTCGACGTTGTGTGAACTTCAATCGTTGCATTTAGTAGATGACACAATGTTTGTAAAACTAGATCTAACCATTACGAGTTTGAAATAGTTGATGGTCTTTTGAACTTCTTTCTTGTAACAATATTTTTCCACACTGTCTTTGTTTGATATTAAAAAAAAAATATTTTTTTGTTCTCTGGATCTTTTACATTTGTATCTTTCCAAAAATATGAATTTTGTCCACATAATCTGAAATTCAATTATAAGCACCATATAATGTATAGCTGTACAGGTTTTTGGGATGAGAACAGGTAACAAAAATGCTTACAAGTTAGTTGGCAAGCAATATATGACACTTGATTGCTGTTATCCAATCAGCGCACAGAACAAGGAATTAGTAGAAAATGTCATGAAGGCAGTTTTTTGAACTGGTAATAACGAAAGCGGAACTGGAAGGAACTAAAACAAACTGTTGACTGAAAAATGGATACAAAAAAATTCGGTTCGTCTATGAACGTTAAGGAGCTGATACCACTTAAAAATGCACGTGTGACTTGCGCTGCCATTTCTAAAGCTTTACTGCAGCGCACCGCGTGTTAGAAGCAACCCAGTGATGCTTTACTGCATCACCAGTGCCCATGTATTCATTAATTTACTGGAAATAAAGTTACGTGACTTATTTTCATTGGAATTTTCAATTTCTAATAGATACATCATTGATTCATATATTTCTTTTCATAAATTAAAGTTATATTTTCTAATTATGTGATAAATTCCGTTTTTACTCCAGGAACATTGAAGGAAAGGAGAATAATGAGTGAGGATTATTTTCAACCTGGATTCCTTTCGACTCTTGGCAAAACGAGAATTTTTTTGATTCGAATTGTAGTCGACCAAGATTCCATTTGACCAGATTTATATTAATCAGAAATATTTTGGATCAGAATTTTTTTTTATCAGGATTCCTCTCGACCGGGAAAAATGTCGATTTGGTTGGAAGGAATCCTGCATTTTTAATTTGTGTTTTTTGCATCATTTTTATGTATTTTTCTCTTTCTTTGTTCTCGATTTTATCACTTTTATTGAGTTTTTCATCGTGTTTTTTTTTTTTTTTTTTTAATGTTTATTTTGTTATTTTCGACTAGGATTCTTTTCATCCAAGTCGAAAATAATCCTGGTCGATTTAAAGATCGTTGAGCCAATAGATAACCAACAGTAGAAATGGATCCTGCTTCCTTTTTTTTATCCCACCTTACAAGTTAGTGTTACATTTTGATTGATACGCCATTTCGGAGTCGCACAAAAAGATGAAACGGAAATATTCGGTAAATGTAAAAATCATTTAATTTCGAAGTAAATTCTGGAATCTTAAAAGAAGAATTTGTATTAGTAATTCCGTTTGAAAGCACACATATTTTTCTTTTAATAAATTGAAGTGATATTTTTTTAATATTTGATAAATTCCGTTTTTACATCTGTATTATCATCGAATGCACTTTCCTGGTTGAGGACGTCAGGTTTTAGTGGGTACTCTATGTGCTCTTCGACTACTCATCATGGATTCCAAACTTATCATTTGTACAAGGTAGAGCACGTTTGTTTTAAAGTTTTTTACGTTTATAATTCGTAAGAAACAGATTTATACGTCGAGAATACTTTATCTATAAGAACATTATCCTGGCAGTTAGCGACAGAAAATTTGCGGCCCGGCATATCGAATGTAATCGTTTTACAAATAATTTTGATTTCTGTTTAACTTTTAATCATCAGATGTGGATTGAGAATTTCCGTTCAGAAGGAGGATTTTAATAATCACCGCTTCTGCCATCGATGCGGTGAAAAAACAGATGTAATAGTCGTGATTTTTTATTTTTTTTTTACTTTTTCATTTGACAATTCCAACTGTCATTTTAGGGAAATGTTGAGCAGAATGAGTGTGGCGTGAAAAGGAAAGCAGAAGGTAAAATGGAAGTATTTTTATCTGGGAAATGACTTAATAAAGTACAAATTTGTAACCAGATAATTTGGAAGAAACTTTAGAATTGAACGCACCTACTGTAAAACGTCAGGCAGTGGAAATTGAGCTCGAAACGAAACTAGCGAACAAGATTGACGAGTTGGAACGCAAATACGGTACTGAAATTACTCGATTTATAGTTGAAAATAAATTAATTCTTTTTTAAAACTTCAGCTGTTCAGTGATTAACAAAACATTCTTTCATTTTTTGTTTTTAGGTCAATTGGCTCAAACTGTGGGTAAGTGCATCACACCTGCTAGCACCGACTCAGCACGTGACAAACTAAATTTGACATTTTATTTAAGCTGACAACAAAAAGATGTTAACCGATAAAATTGATGCCGTGGATAAATCACATCTGGACAATGGCAAACGTCTCGGTAAATTTCTTACGTTTTTCATAGTTTTGAAACGTTGATTTTAATAGAGATAAATAAATTGTAGATGTCAAACAAAGCCAAGAACTGAGCAAGTTGAGGTTAGAACTGGCATCAAATATCTCGCCATTTGAATATATATGGAAAGTGGAGGAGTTCGCAAACCATCAAGCACAGGCAAAATTGGGCACTCAGACTTGTGTCTACAGCGATCCTTTTCATCCCAATAAGTTAGGTTACAAAATGCGACTAATGCTCTATCCAAATGGTGTTAGTACTGGGAAAGGAACGCATTTAGCGATTTATCTTCAAGTGATGAAAGGTCCGAACGATGCAATTCTTAAGTGGCCCATTGAGTATTCTGCTAAATTTAGTGTGTTAGATCAGTCGATAGGCGAGGATCATGATTCAATGGAATTGATATACGATTTAATTGCATATAAGGATTCTTATGCCAAACCAATAACTGAACACAACTTGGCATTGGGAATTGCAACTTTTATGTTGTTAGAAAAACTTAAACCGTTATATTTAGTGGACGATACAATTTTTGTCAAACTAGATTTAACCATTACAAGTTCAAATTAATTGGTCATCTTAATTCTTAAATGCTTTAATTGCACCAAGTTTGTGCATGCTGTACATGTAATGTTAAAAAAAAATTCGTCTTGTCACACTTAATAAATCTTTCGTATTACAAAAAAATCTGAATTTTGTCAAGAAAATATCCATTTAAGTCGTCAGCTGAGAGTCGAACTGCAACCAAAAAGCGGAATTAATGAGGACTATTTATTGATGTGTACTGGTCGGATTCAAAGCGCAATGAATTAGAAATAATTTTGAGGTTAATTCTGTTCAATTTCAGTTTATTTCGCTTCATAATTTTTGCAATCAATCAATCCTGTGTGAAAATGACAAAATTACCGAATTTAATCATTGAATTTGCATGTACTTTTGCATTTTCTTATACTTTTCTTGAGTGGAATTGCCGACGGGCTGAAGTACACTTTACGGGCGACTCGACCCGGCACATTCAGGGCCGTCTTTACACTTTTCAGCGCCCTGGGCTAATAAGACTCAGGCGCCCCTTGCCCAACACTTTTCTGTGTCCGGCGCCCTTCTGTGCCCATCCAGCCTCTGTGTCCAACGCGCCCCTGGGCTGCAGCCCAGTTAGCCCAATGGTAAAGGTGGGCCTGGGCACATTATCTGTCTCGCCAGTGGAAATTTCAACGAAACTACTTCTTCTTAGGTTAGGTTAGGTTAGGTTATGTTAGGGCAATTAGGTATAGCGTATAGCGAAAACCCGGTAGTGTGGGAGATTTGAAGATCGTTGAGCCAATAATAGATAGACAAGAGTAGAGATGGATCCTGCTTCAAACTTACAAGTTAGTGTTACATTTTGATCGATTCGTCATTTCGGAGTGGCACAAAAAGATGAAAGGGAAATATTTGGGAAATGTAAAAATCATTTAATTTCGTAGTCAATTCTGGAATTTTAAAAGAAAAATTTATATTAGGTAATTCAGTTTAAAAGTACACATTTTACTTTTAATAAATTGAAGCAATATTTTTCTAATATTGGATAAATTCCGCTTTTACACCTCTATTATCATCAAATGCACTTTCCCGGTTGACATTGAATTTAGCAAGTGATACGAAACATTAGAATGGAATTAGAATACTTTGCAATGGAAATGGAATTGAAAACAGAAATTGAAAACATAATCACAGTAACATTAAACATACGAATTGTAATTGAACATAAGAATTGAAAGGCAAATGCAAATGGTTGCACAAAATTGTATCAGTATAGTGCAAAAAATTGCACGAATTTGTATCAGAATAGTGCAAAAAGTTGCACCTCACTTCTGGCAAGTCCATGCTCAGCTGCAATGCGAATTGCGACAATTTCACCATCAGGTGGCTCGCCCTAACGGCAGCTATCTGCACTAAAGTTCGAGTCTTCTGTGTTGTCACGGCTTCCAGTTTGTGTTTGTCATGGACTCGCTTTCAGAGATCGCCAGTTGTATCAGGTAATTCAGTGATGAGTATTGTTTTGGACGTTCTTTTTTTAGATTTATCATTCGCTCGAGATAAATGTTTAGGCGTTGATGCAATAAATTGGTCAGTGAGTGAGTTGTGTCGGAAACCGAGAGTGGGAAAACTAATCGATAACAAGTTTTAAAGTTTGTCAAATGAATTTATGTGCGGAACTTTTCTTTTTTCTTTTATTAGATGTGGTTTGAAGAGCCGAAATGTAAAAGAACGGGCTTGTGGTCACGTGTACTGTCGCATATGTGTTTCAAAAGCAGAATTGAGTGGGCAACCAGTTTGTTCTCTTGATCATTCCAACTTGGCGTGTTTTGTATGTACAGTAATTACAGTCGGTAGGCTCACCATGTTCTATTACCATGTTTACATGTACCCAGTTATCTGGATAAGTGAAAATGCGAATTTTACTTTTCTGGAAAACTGATTATGTAATGTAAACAAAACAGTTTTCTAGACAAGACAGACTTATCTGGAAAACTAAATTCCACTTGTACGAGCTAGATTTTGGGCGTTTTGCACATTGAAAACTGCGTGTAAACACCCGTGCATGCGAAAATTCAAAAACTTGGATCGAGATATCGTCGGATCGTTGTAGTAAAAATACGTTAGGCCTACGTACCAACGACATTTGGTACAAAATCAATGTGAAATCAGCTAAAACCACCATTTTTGGGATCAGAATTTGCATGTTAGGCACCATTGCAAAGATTCGAGCAAAAACTTCTTTCCTAACCACCATTTTATTTGTTTGGCTGAAATGGATCAACAGCCATTTTGTTGTACCAGATAATCAAAGGGCAGTATGGGTAATTCTCGTATGACGTAATGTTTACCAGAAAACTAACGTCATGTAAACGCAAACGGTTATCCAGATAAATAAAATCCGAATATTTACTTATCTGGAAAACTGTGACCATGTAAACATGGTATATGATGTCTAAAAGAGTAGATAACGAATTGATTAAAAAGCGACTGAAAAGTTGAAGAGAAATCGATGTAAATTAATTTTTTATTTTTGGCATTTCAAAAAGAGTACTATTTTTTTTTAATACATGGTAAATCTACACGTTGTACATTGTTTTCAATGGCCACAGAACAAAAAACTATTTTTTTTTAAAATATCAAATAAAGACAGTGGAAAAGATTTTTTACAAGAAAGGCATTAAAAAGACCATCAACTATTTCGAACTCTTAATGGTTAAATCTAGTTTTACAAACATTGTGTCATCTACTAACTCGTAAATACAACGGTTGAAGTTCACACAACTTCAAAAATTTCGGAAATCCCCAACCCGAGTTATTTACAGTTAATGGTCTATCAAAGTTAATTTTATTGTTGATTAAATCAGATTTAAATTGACGTGTAAGATGATCCTTATGTTTCGACTGATCTAAAACACTTATTTTGGCACAATACTCTACGGGCCAATTTAAAATTGCATCATTTTCACCTTTCATCACTTGAAGATAAATCGTTAAATGCTTTCCTTTCCCACTACCACAACCATTTGGATCAAGTTGTAGTCGCATTTTATAACCATTCTTATTGGGATAAAAAGGATCACTGCAGACGACAGTCTCTTTGCGCAATTCGGTTAGTACAGTAATTAGAACTGGTCAAGTGTCTATAAACACATTATTTGATGCAGATGAACAGCCATGTGCAAGAATGTGGACGCGATTTACGTTGGTGCAAGTTTTCTCCAATTGGATGTCGATTTCAAGTGATTTCAAGCGAATCAAACGATAAACTGGAATTATTTTTCTAACTATTATTATTGCAGGGAACTCGATCGGAAATTGAACGCCACGAA
Organism: Strigamia acuminata; assembly: GCA_949358305.1. Taxonomy (NCBI): domain Eukaryota; kingdom Metazoa; phylum Arthropoda; class Chilopoda; order Geophilomorpha; family Linotaeniidae; genus Strigamia; species Strigamia acuminata. The sequence continues at coordinate 5,254,760 of OX442315.1, read as the reverse complement.
AGGGAAAGTGTTCACATAGAGTTCATGATGAATTTATTGTTGGGATTTAATTAACAGTGTTCAGGTATTGATTGTGAGAAGAGTTTAATGTTAAGAGATGCGGTTACATTTGTTGAACTACAGAGTATAGTGGAAAATAATGTGGAGAAAACATCGGCAGATGTTGTCAATGCCGATTTGTTTTGATATTAAATGAAACATACGATATAGATTGGATCTGCCAAGTTTGGTTTCATTTTTCAACGAATTGAACTTGTGTTGACCATTATGTCATCTTTGTTAAGATTAAATAGTCTCACTTTACTGACATTTCTTTACTTCTGTAATAATTATATTATGTGATGAACTAAATTTGACATTTTGTTTCAGCTGACAACAAAAAGATGTTAAACAACAAAATTAATGCTGTGGAGAAATCACATTTGGACAGTGGCGAACTTCTCGGTAAATTTTCTTCGTTTTTCATAGTTTTTGAAACGTTTATTTTAATGAAGATACATAAATTGTAGATGAACTGGCATCAAATCTCTCCTCGTTTGAATATATCTGGAAAGTGAAGAAGTTTGCAAATTGTCAAGCTCAGGCAAAATTGGGCAATGAGACTGAAGTGTACAGTGATCCTTTTTATCCCAATAAGAATGGTTATAAGATGCGACTACAACTTGGTCCAAATGGTTGTGGTAGTGGGAAAGGAAAGCATTTATCGATTTATCCTGAAGTAATGAAAGGTGAAAATGATGCAATTCTAAATTGGCCCATAGAGTATTCTGCACAATTGAGTGTGTTAGATCAGTCGATACATAATGATCATCATACTCATCAATTCATGCAAGATTTAGTTAAATCTAAAGATTATTATGCCAGACCAATGACTGAATACAACGGGGCATTGGGAATTGAGAATTTTCTGTCTTTCGATAAACTTAAACCGCTGTATTTGGTTGATGATACAATTTTTATCAAACTAGATTTAACCATTAAGAGTTTGAAATAGTTGATGATCTTTTGAATGCCTTTATTGTAACAATATTTTTCTATACTGTCTTTATTTGATATTAAATTTTTTTTTTTTTGTTCTGCGGTACTTTAACATTTTTATCTTGCGAATATGAATTTTGTCCACATACATAATCTGAAATCCAATTGTAAGTTCATCTATCCACATGTTCAGAGCATTTTGACACATAGCGTCACATAATATATGGTCGCACTGTATTCTAGGATGAGAGCATTTAATAAACATGCTTACAAGTTAGTTGACAAGCAATACATGATACATGATTGCCATTATCCAATCAGCGCACAGAACATCTTTTTCGTCGCATTTCACGTCGATTCCATCGCACTCTGTTTTTCACAAGTCAGCACCGATCTCCACACCAATTGCATCCGAATTCGCTATGATTTGATCCGTTCTCAAGTCGCTTATATCCGATTTCGCATTACTTTCCTCCAAGTTTGCAGAAAGATGCAATTCTAAATTTGCCCGTCGACTTTTCTGCAAAATTAAGTATTTTAGATCATTAATAATAATAATAATTGGCAGTGAAAAAAGTTTTGATAGACCATTGACTGCAGGACATAAATTTGGGGGATTTCACACTTTTTTGTCGTTGTATTTAGTGAATGATACAATCTTTATAAAACTAGTTTTAACCATTAAGAGTTTGAAATAGTTTAGGATCTTTTCTTCTGAATGCTTTTCTTGAAACACCTTTTTTTCTACACGATTTTGTATTTAATATTAATAAAAAAAAATGTTTTGTTGTGTAATTCTTAACATTTTTTATTTTCCCAAAAATATTAATTTTATTCACATAATCTGAAATCCAATGTTTGCGTGGGAGATTTGAAGATCGTTGAGCGAATAGATAGACAACAGTAGAAATGGATCCTGCTTCTTTTTTTTTTTTTTTTACCAAACTTTACACCTTAGTGTTACATTTTGATCGACTCGTCATTTCGGAGTCGAACTAAAAGGTGAAAGGGAAATATTTGGTAAATGTAAAAATCATTTAATTTCGTGGTGAAATCTTAAATCTTAAAAGAAAAATTTGTATTAATAATTCAGTTTGAAGACGCACATATTTTTCTTTTAATAAATTGAAGTGATATTTTTCAATTATTTGATAAATTCCGTTTTTACACCTATATTATCATCAAATGCACTTTCCTGGTTGAGGACGTCAGGTTTTAGTGGGGTCGTCAGGTTTTAGTGGCTACTCCATATGCTTCTCTCTTCGACAGTTGCGGTTTGGTTGGAACTCACAACTCATCATTTGCTATGGATCCCAAACTTATCATTTGTATAAGGTAGAGCGCGTTTCTTTTAAGTTTTTTTTTGTTTATAAATCGTAAGAAACAGATTCATGGATCGAGAATAATTTATATTTATCGCCACAAAATGTGCCCGCCAGCATGGCAAAACTAACCGATCTTAACTAAATGTTTAATTTCTGTCTAATTTTTAATCAGATGCGGTTTGAGTAGTTCGATTCCGAAGGAAGAGCTTAATAATCACCGTTTCTGCCACCGATGTGGTGAAAAAACAGATGTAAGCACCGTAAACAATTTTTTTTTGTAATTTTTTTTTGTAATTTTTCATTTATTATTTGATAATTGTGTCATTTTAGGCGAATATCGAGCGCAACGATTATGGTACGAAACGAAAAGCTGATGAAGGTAAAAATCGAAGTATTTTTATCTGGGACATTATTTAAAAGAAATATTTGACTAGATAACGTTGAAGGAACTGTAAAACGTCAAGAAATAGAAATTGATTTGTATAAACAACGCATAAATGACCTCGAAAAGAAACAAGCGGAACAATATGAAACATTAAGTGAGTTCTTATTCCTTTTTTGATGTACTGAAGCCTAATGGAAAATTTAATTTCAGAAGCACTAACTAATCAACAAACTGAGCAGTCTAAAAAAGTGAAACAAAATGAAGCAAAAATTGCAACTTGGATAGCAACAAGCAGTAAGTAATTCAGTTGCAATACGTTTTCGTGATTAACGATACGTGCCAATATTTTTCCTTTCACCCTATTTCCGCAATTAAGAGCCGGTGAGTCAGGTGATAATAATCAAACGTTGAACAAATGCACCATTTCTTCGACGTACAGTACATAACAAAGGTTAGATCAACGTAATTAACACAAAAATTCTGAAATCTATCGAATAACAACCTGGAATTCTCTTATTCGAGGGCGGCTAAAATCCGAGGGCGACTTTTAATTGCGGAAATACGGAATTTGAATCTGTAAAAACTACAGGTTTTTGCATCATATCATATTTACACGCAGCGTTGTAGAATAACACGTTTTTGTACTCACCACTTCCAAACTAATTTTCTCGTTTGTTTTAGATTACAACAAAAAGATGTTAAACGATAAAATTGATGCCCTGGAGAAATCACATTTGGACAGTGGTGAACTTCTCTGTAAATTTCTTACGTTTTTTCTAGTTTTTGAAACGTTGATTTTAATGAGGTAAATTAATTGTAGATGTCAAACGAAGCCAAGAATTAAGCAAGTTGAAGGTAGAACTGCCATCAAATCTTTTCTCATTTGAATATATCTGGAAAGTGAAGAAGTTTGCAAACCTTCAAGCTCAGGCAAAATTGGGCAATGAGACTTGCGTCTACAGTGATCCTTTTTATCCTAATAAGAATGGTTATAAAATGCGATTACTACTTTATCCAAATGGTGATAGTACTTGGAAAGGAACGCATTTATCGATTTATCTTCAAGTGATGAAAGGTGAAAATGATGCAATTCTAACTTGGCCCGTAGAGTATTGTGCCAAATTAAGTGTTTTAGATCAGTCGAAACATAAGGAACATCTTACACATCAATTCAAATCTGATTTAATCAAAAGTAAAACTGCCTTTGATAGACCATTAACTGTAAATCACTCGGGTTGGGGAATTGCGAAATTTTCGTCGTTGTGTGAACTTCAACCGTTGTATTTAGTAGATGACACAATGTTTGTAAAACTAGATTTAACCATTAAGAGTTTGAAATAGTTGATAGTCTTTTGAACGCCTTTTTTTAAAAAAATCTTTTCCACTATGTTTATTTCATATTGTTCTGTCACACTTAAATTTGTCGTATTAGAAACAAAACGGAATTTGTCAATCAAGTGGTCAGCTGACAGTCAAACCGCAATCGAAAAACGGAATTAATAAGGACCGGCCCGAATCAAAGCGCAATGAATTAAAAATCATTTTGAGGTGAATTCTGTTCTATACTCTTTCCACACTCAAGAGTGACCCTGGAAGCTGGGCTCCCATTGGCCTACCTAGAACTGCAATGCAACTACTGCTACACAAGTTATATAGCTCGGCCAATGGGAGCCCAGCTTCTAGGGTCACTCTTTTGTGTGGAAAGAGTATATTTCAGTTTATTTCAGTTCATATTTTTCGCAATTAATTAATCCTATGTGAAAATGACAAAAATTTCCGAATTTAATCATTGAATTTGCATTCACTTTTGCATTTTCTCATTCTTTTCTCTAGTGGAATTGTCGAAATCTTTTCGATATTTCAAACATAAGGGGAACAAAGCTGAATTTTAATTTCTTGTTGCATATCGATTGCACATTGTGTCATTTTTTTTTTAAGATTCATTAAAATTTGATATTTTTGATATACCCATACATTATATTCAACCTAGATTGGAAATATTTTATACCAAGGATGTTACAAATGGTATTTTTAGGGAAAATAACAATAAAAACAAAGTATTCATTTAACACGCCCTAAACAATAACAAAAAGGTCAGATTAAAATTTTGATGCGACTTCAGATCTTGTCTGGATCCAGGTGAACCTAATGAAAGGACTATTTGCATCGAGTGTACATTCCTGGTTTGTAGCTGAAGTTTTCAGTCTTTAATCCTCGTGGTCTCGAGTCCTCTCTATGGATTTCAAACTTGTCGTTTGTGTGAGGTAAGAGGCATTTGTTTTAATTTTTTCCAGCGTAATTCGTATGAAACGAATTTATGTATCCAGAATATTTCAGCTAATGGCTTTCGTAGATGTCAGTACAAAATGTGCTGGGCGCCATGGCAAAAATAACCGATCATTTGCGATTGTCTACTGTTAAAATAAAAATACTTATTATTTTTATTTTTCTGTTTTATTTTTTCCAAGATGTCGTTTAAGAAGGCACATTCTAAAGAAAGAACTCTGTAATCACCAGTACTGTCAGGGTTGTGGCGATCAAACTGACGTAAGTGATTTTCTACAACATTATTCTGATTTTATTTATTTCGTAATTAATAATTCCAACTGTTTAAGGGAGTGCACATTGTTTTATACTCTTTCCACACTCAAGGTTGACCCTGGAAGCTGGGCTCCCATTGGCCTACTTATAACTGCAATGTAACTATATTGCATTGCATTTCTAAGTAGGCCAATGGGAGCCCAGCTTCCAGGGTCAACCTTGAGTGTGGAAAGAGTATAGCGAATCTCACTTTAGCGAATCCATTTTAGCGATGACTCGTTTTAGCGCAAAAAAATTCGCTAAAACGAGGAATTCGCTAAAATGAGATTCGCTAAAATGGGATTCGCTAAAACACTCAAATGGCTTAAATTTGAATGATTTGAATGATTTGACTGCAGTCCTACAGCTACATATATATCTCTCCATTCGACGAAACGGTGCTGAAACGTTTTGTGTCGCTATCACTAGGTAAACTAGTAATAGCGACATCTCTGGAGTATCACTAATGTAGTCAACATTCATTCAATTCAATTACAAACATAACATTCGCCCCCACTACATTAGTATCTCTGTTTCATCAAAATTTGAAATATTTCCAACTCAACTTATCTCTAACAATTTCACCGTTTGCAATTGCACAAACAGTGCATTATTAATTCTAACATTACTATCAATATTTACATTTACTTTTTCTACTTTTGTACATTTTATTTCAAATAAACTTCTTGTCTTAACTACTACTCCGTATTTCTTATTTAATTTTCCTTTTCCTGCTTTTTGTTGAAATATTATGTATTTATGTATCGTATTGTCAAGCAGTAACACTTTGTATTTATCGTGACCTATTGTTAACTTTTGCTTTTGGCTAAACAAATAGCCGCTGCTCTATTTACAAGTGTGTTTGTATTTATTCCCATAAGGTGGCGTTGTATACCTATTGGCATGTCATGAGACTTGAGAAATAAAACTCACTCTATGTTTGATTTCATACCTGTAAACACCTGTGTTTTACTTTGGACATTTTCTACATCATTGCTGCAGAACTATGCAATTAACACAAGTATACAAGCATTTTCAACAAGGTTATGGGCCAATATAAAGCAGGAAAAGTGTCCAGTGTGATTTTGAAGCAGTTTGAGTCATTTGAGGTCAGCAGTGAAAATTTCCTCATTTTCATCCAAAATGGCGGCGCCCATGATGGATGTCATCAATTTGTGTTTGTGCCTGGATTCCACGACTTTGGAGGCGACAACTAGACGCCACGGAGCACAGGAACAATAATTGGTTCGAACTATATACGATTATTAATTTATTCTTTTGTTTATTCCTGTTTTTGGGAATTTATTTCGGGATCGGAAAGCGCCGATACGTAACGACGACGTGTCGTTATTTTTGGATTAAAAACGTCTCGACGTGAGTTACACGACGACGCAAATTCCCATCAACCACACGCGAAGTGTGAACGGGAATCCAGGATAATACGAGCGGAGGAAAAGAATTTTCACGGAAACCAGCTGGAAATTAATGAACAATTTGCGGAATCAACACAAGACGAGAATCAACGAGAAAGGATAATCGTCGGCTGGAAAATACAACGAGAAACAACAGCTAGAAACGTCTGGAAAACACCATTTTCGAACATTTTATTGAATTTTTGTTGAATTTTCGATACATTGTCATATTGTTAGTTTAGTTATGTGCTAGGATCAATACTAACTTAGTCATAAGAGCGAACTAACCTCGCAACACTGCACACAGTTGCGATTTACCAGTACAGAGAGTGTTTTTGGGGTGATTCTTACCATTACGGATGATTTTTCCCGTTATTCCACGGTTTACCTGATGAAACAAAAGGACGAAGTGTTCAACATTTTCCAAAAACACGCGAAACGGATTGAGAGACTACTCGGAAAGTCAATCTTGGCCATCCGCACGGACAACAGGATGGAGTTTTGTTCGAACAAGTTTGGTGAATATCTTGATCAACAAGGGATCGCTCACGAAAGGACAAATGGGATGCGAGCTCTCATTTACGACGCACAACTCGAACATCGATTTTGGGGCGAGGCAATTTTAACTTTCAACTATCTTAGGAATAGGATTGCGAAGTTAAACTCAGATAAAACACCAATGGAGTTATATTATGGTCGCAAACCATCACTTCGACATTTGCGGAAATTTGGAAGTCTCTGTTTCGTGCAGAAGAGAGTGCGTGATGGAAAAATCGATAACAAAGGACTACACGGAATAATGTTAGGATATTCCAGAATCACAAAAGGATACAGAGTCTGGTTACCTGAATTTTCAAAAGTTATTGAAACCAGCGATGTCAAATTCGTTGAAAGCAGGCGCGGAGTTGAAGGCGTGCTGGGTCTGCCGGAGAGATACACGACGTACATAGATAATCTCAATGATAATTTGGACAATGACAACGACCGTCAATACTACTCCGACGAAGACGTGAGGCCACCGCTACCCCCGCCACAACCTATCAAGAAGAAAGAGGGAGAAGAATTACCTCCAGTTAGGTTGAATTTCAGACTGCCAGAAGATGCGTTGGGACACAACTTGCCAGCAGCAAAGCAACCAAATGTTTTGCAACAACCTGGACAAGTGTTTCCAAACCCAATTCCAACCATACCAGCTCTTGTATGGAAAAAGACCGAGAAAATAAGACCAACAGGGCAGAAGGACATAGAATACTCAATTGAAGGATATGACAAACCAAGATTGCGTTCGATTCCGGAAGTGAAACGCTATTGTGTGGAGCACAACCTTCGCATTCCGGAACACCTTTTCGAAGATAAAAGGAAAAAGAAGCCATCTGAATCGAATGTAACTGCAGATGACATTGACATTGACTTAGAAGCAAATCATCTCGAAGTTTTTATACCAACGCGCTTTGAACAAGTAGCCAATACACCTGAAAAACAAGAGTGGGATCAAGCGATGTGTGACGAGATTGATACGATGCACGAGCGTGAAGATAATTGGGTGCAAGTGGATCTACACCACCAAACAAAACGATGAAGGGAAAATTGCATGTTACAAGGCGAGACTTGTCGCGCAAGGCTTTTCACAAGTCTACGGCGAGTCATACGAAATTGTTCCCGAGTTGGCGGATAAATTCAATCACCATGTGTTATGCGATAACATATCGACAGTTGATTTTACAAAGTCCAACGTCGAAAACCGCAAAACAAAACATATCAACGTGAGATATCACTTCATTCGGGAACTCTTGAGAAGAGATAACCTTCAGATTACACATGTGGGAACTAAGTGCAATTTTGCGGATATTTTCACGAAATCTGTGGATAAAACCGATCTAGTGTATTTCTGTAATCGTTTCCTGGTTGATATGAATGTATTGAGCGCTTGGTAATACGAGGGGGCCGATTGTTGAAATATTATGTATTTATGTATCGTATTGTCAAGCAGTGACACTTTATATTTATCGTGACCTATTGTTAACTTTTGCTTTTGGCTAAACAAATAGCCGCTGCTCTATTTACAAGTGTGTTTGTATTTATTCCCATAAGGTGGCGTTGTATACCTATTGGCATGTCATGTGACTAGAGAAATAAAACTCACTCTATGTTTGATTTCATACCTGTAAACACCTGTGTTTTACTTTGGACATTTTCTACACCATTGCTGCAGAACTATGCAATTAACACAAGTATACAAGCATTTTCAACACTTTTCCTGCCAGCGCCTGCGTCCTCTGCTTCACTCTCGCTCTCCTTAAATCCAGATGACTTTCCGACGCTTCTGGCTCAGTTCCCATCTGTGGTTCTTGAAATGATGTCTCTTGCTCTGTCTCGTCTTGCTCTTCCTGATCTCTAGGGACAAAATACATCATTTCAGCCACTTTCAAACCTTTTTTTCCTCTGGTAATTTTTGGTGTCTGCATTTGCGGTGTAGGCTGTACTTCTACTTCTTCTATCACTTCTTCATCATGTTGATTTTCCGTATATGTTCCTGGTTCCTTCCTGGCGCCAGGTCACAACTCACGAATGGCACTCAGTGGGTGTACTTCCACAGTCGTTCGTGGTGTTTGCGCCACTTCGGGCGTCTGGAACGCTTCTTCTACTGGAGACTCGGCCTGTTCATTTAGTCCGTTTCCCAGTTGTTTGGGAGTTTGTGGCGACGCCACACCAACCACACCGACCTCCTCCACGGGGACTTGTCTATCGGTCCCAATCACTCGGTGAACTATTTGGGCCTCGTCTCCATTTTCTCTCTCGAAGTCTATTATGTCTTGTGCGTCTTTATCGTCAACTTTTGTCTGTCCAGCTATCACCTCACCGCTCCCCCTTGCGCATAGATGATTTATGTGTCGTACCACCGTTTTCTGGGTCATTATGTCTTTGACAACATAAACCACCTCTCCTCGCCGCTCCAGAACCACTCCTGGCGACCACGGTGGTTTTACTTCTGGGAAAGAGCGGTACCAAACCGGTGTTCCTACACTCAACTGTCGGGCTGTCGCGATGGGTGGTGAAGTCACTTGCTGCGCTGGTCTCGGCCGCACCAAATCCAAGTGCATAGTTAACTCCCTGCCAAGAAATAAGCGAGCAGGAGTTTGATCTCCTTTTCTCTTGAATGACGCGTGCTGGAGCAGCATTATACGCTGAAGCTTAAGTTCTAAGTCACCTTGCGTGGCCTTTACTAGCTTCTCCTTGATCCAGCGCACAGCCGTTGGACTGGGGATGCCATGGGGGGGCATATATCTGCTCAATTCCATTCTGCGCCATGAAGTTCTTAAATTCTTGAGAAGTAAATTGGGTGCCGTTGTCTGAGACCAACAAATGCGGCAGCCCGAACGTTGCAAAAACACCACGAAGAGCTCTTATCGTCGTTGTCGAGGTCGCCGTCGCCATCACTCGTGCCTCGATCCAACCTGAATGAGCATCTACAATTAAGAGAACCATGTAACGCCCAATTGGGCCAGCAAAATCAATGTGCACACGAGTCCACGGTCTCTCAGCGCGCGGCCACGCAATTGGTATCGCATGTGGTGGCAACACCTTGTTTTGGCCGCACATGACACAGTTTTGTACAAATTCCACTATTTCTAAGTTCATCCCAGGCCACCACACAAGGTGTCTAGCGCGCTGTTTCATTATCACTATGCCTGGATGTCCCTCATGTAAGAGTTTTAACATCTTCGGCCTTAAGTCCAGTGGGACCACTACACGCTCACCCCATAAAATGACCCCACATGATAACTCATCAAATTTCACCAAGTAAGCCTTTAATACAGGCGAAGCTGTCAGCAATTGTCTGTCTCCTATTTGTAAAGCTGACACCACCTGTTTCAATATTACGTCGCTTACAGTGGCGGTTGCGATTTGGTCTGCCTTCATCAGGTCTTCCTCCGCCAGCTCTGTCAGGAACACTGATGTTTCTTCCCTTTCCTGTTGCGGGGGTTCCTGGGGAAAACGGCTCAGGGTATCGGCGTTCGTATTGTCCTCGCCTTTCCTGTACCTGAGATCGTAATTGTATGCTGATAATAAAAGTGACCACCTCAAAAGCCTTGGGGAGATGATCTCGGGTATTGGGCGGTCTCTCCCAAATATTCCCAACAAAGGCTTATGGTCTGTGAATATCACAAAATACCTGCCTTGCAGGTAAACATTAAATTTTTTAATGGCGAAAATAATCGCCAAAGCTTCCTTGTCCAAGTGGCTGTAGTTCTGCTCTGCAGAACTGAGTGATCTTGAAGCGTAGGCCACGGGTTGTTCGTTTCCCGCATCATCCGGATGGGCCAGCACCGCCCCAACTCCAAATGGAGATGCATCAGTGGCCAGAATCAGGATTTTTCCCAAATTGTAGAATTGCAACACTGGGGCTGTGGTCAACGCTTCCTTCATGGCATCAAATGCTTTTTGCCGTCTCCCAGTCCATGCCCACTCTACTTTTACACACAGCAATTCGCAAAGAGGCGCAGCCATTTCAGCCAAATGATTCACAAACACAGTAAAAATTAATAATGCCCAAAAAGGTTCTTAATTCTTTCACATCTCTTGGGGATCCTATTTTGGTCACGGCGTCTATTTTGGAACAAATTGGTAAAACTCCATCTTTGTTAATGTGAAAACCCAAAAAGTCTAATGCTTCCCTTAACAAACAACATTTTTTCTTTGCTAACCGGAGTCCAACTTCCAACAATTTACTAAAAATTATTTTCAATACCTCCAAATGTTCCTCAACAGACGCCGTGGCTACCAAAATATCATCCAAGTATATCCAAATCCTTGGCACCCCGGCAAGCACTGTCACAATTATGCGTTGAAATGCCCCTGCCGAGGGCATGGTCCCGAAGGGAAGTCGGGTCACCGCCATCAAATCGCGTGACGTGTTCACTGCGGCCACCTCCGCTGACTCCGGGGCTAACGGAATTTGGAGGTAAGCCTGTCTCAAATCTGATGTGGAGAAACATCTGGCTCCTCCAATCGATGCAAGCAGCTCCGGAATCTTTGGCAGTGGGTAGGGGTCAGGCTGGAGGACCGGGTTCACCGTACTACGGTAGTCGCCACAAAGGCGCACCGACCCATCCTTTTTCTGCACATGCACGAGGGGAGTTGCCCAACGCGAAAATTTTATGGGTTTGAATACCCACTGTGCAACTAAACGGTCAACCTCACAATCCACCGCCTGACGCAACGGCAATGGCACCGGTCTTGGTCTATAAAACCTCGGTGTCGCATCCGTCTTCAGAACCAATTCAACTGGTGTTCCAGTGTAAGTCCCCAGCTCCTCGGAGAACACTTCAGAAAATTGATCAATTACCTCTTCTAAATTATCCCAAATTGTACGTGGGCCCCTATCCTCGCGCCCCACAGTGTCTTTGTCAGTAACTTCACTCACCAACCTCACTTTCCTATCTTTAAACACTTCCATCAATGCTGACCAACCAAATCTATCCACTACATCACGCCCAAGTAAGCTGGGGCCAGAACTTGCCACTATCACAAATTCTACATCTCTAGCTATGTCTTTCACTATACACTTCAAAACCACTGTTCCTAATACCTCAATGGGCCTGCCTTGGTAAGCAAATAATTTTATACTGGTCCCCTTTATGTCTTGTGGTGTAATTCTATTGTTTGTCAATAACAAAACGCACATTTTCACATTTAACAAACTCCTTTCACTTCCAGTATCTAATAAAAATGTAAGTTTCTCCCCATTTAATGTTACCGGTACCACAACTGGTGGTGAACGTATCTCCTCCTGTGCCAGTTGAAACACTGCAAATTCGTCTTCTTCTTCTTGCCGAATCGCATTTACTGGCACGCGTCTTTGGCGCCAATTCTCCTCACTTTCAGCGCCTTTGTCTATTTCATTTGTCTCACATCCACCAAAATTAGCGGTTTGGTTCGCATCTAGTGGGCGCCTCCTGTCAGACGAGGTTCTGGGGGGTTGTACGCCGCGTCATAAGGGCAGTTCCGCAAAAAATGTTGTCCGCCGCATCTATAACACGCAATTGGTGTCCCGTCTCGACGCCACGCCAATCCACCTCTTCCCCGTCCTTGGCCGGGGCGCCAAAACTTTTGTATCGAGAAATACGGATTTTGTAACAAAACAGATACATCCAAAGCAAAGATACATATTACTGTAAAAAATATAAAGTATCCATGAATCTTGTTGAGATTATTTGTGGATGGCGGTTACACTTGTACGCCACCTGACGGTAACGCACAGAACAATATCACCAACAGTTCTCAAATATAACAAGAATAAATGGACAATTTTTCACAATTTAGTCCAGTTCTAGTTTTATTCAAACTTTACGATTAAATAGAATTACGCGTGGATATTTTCTTTCTGAAAGGTGAAAATGATGCAATTCTAAATTGGCCCGTAGAGTATTGTGCCAAATTAAGTATTTTAGATCAGTCGAAACATAAGGACCATCTTACACATCAATTAAAATCTGATTTAATCAACAGTAAAGCTACTACCTTTGATAGACCAGTAACTGTAAATAACTTGGGTTGGGGATTTCAGAAATTTTTCTCGTTGTGCGAACTTCAACCGTTGTATTTGGTAGATGACACAATGTTTGTAAAACTAGATTTAACCATTAACAGTTTGAAATAGTTGATGGTATTTTGAATGTCTTTCTTGTAACAATTGTTTTCCACACTGTCTTTATTTGATATTAAAAAAAAAATATTTTTTTGTTCTCTGGATCTTTTACATTTTTATCTTTCCAAAAATATGAATTTTGTCCACATCATCTGAAATCCAATTATTAGTTTGCGATGGCACCACATAATCTATAGCTGATGCAAGTCGGTTATTACACCAGGAACACTGACCCGGATTCCTCTCGACTGGGAAAATTTTCGACCTGGTTGAAAGGAATCCTGCATTTTTATGTGTTTTTCCATCACTTTTGTTTAAATTTCTCTTTGTTTGCTGTCGATTTTATCATTTTTTAGTGTTTTTTCAATAAAAAAGTCGAAATTTTATCTTTTGTCCAATTTTCGGAAAAAAATTGAAATTTTTTTTATAAAATTTAAAGATTCGGAGATTCGGAAATCAGGGATTCGGAATGGTATTCGGAAGTCCATGTCAGAGATTCGGTTGAAAGGTTTTTTGGCACTGTCACGGCAGTCACGAAAAATATGAGCCATTATAGCGCCCACCGGTGACGGATTGCAGCACTTTTTTTTATAAAGGCTTTGTCACGGGCAGGTTACCCACCCTTCTTTTTTATTCATTTCTAACTTAGACTGACCCAATCTTAAGTTTTCTTATTTTTTCCCAATCTTTCTTTTCATCTAACTTTGATGATTCACTTATTAATATATGCGCAGCTTCATTGCGCGCATCTTATTATTTCCAACAATTAACCTTATTTTACACCTTTCACCCCCTCATCTACTTCAATCGACCTGGTCACATGACTCATGTTTACCTGGTCACTACTTTTATCCATAATCCACACTTCTCATACTTCTTTCAACGAGTTAACACCTCTTAGATTGAATTGAGTTTGTCAACGTTTAATTTGCGCTTTAACACGCGCACCTTCAATATTAACACTTAATAGCGCCTCTTTTTGCCCACCTTTTATCACTTCGCATGCCTGTGACATTCCACGCCCACCCGCATATGAATATCACCGCGCATACTCATTCTTTTTAAACGTAAACACCCACAACGTGAGATTGAGCCCGTCGAATATAAATAATGTGTGTTACAGCGAGTTAGGTTTATTCACCGTCCGATATCCGCATCTGACGACGGAACAAACAGAGTAAATCTACGAACTTTGCCCACTGGTTTGCGCTAACATCACCTTGCGCGTAAATTCAGATCAAATCAATTAAACATCTAAGTTGATTCGTAACAGCTTTTATATTCGCTTTTATATTAGCGTTTAAAGTTTTTTTTTCTTGTTTTTGATTGAATACTTCTAGAAGTCACAAGAAACTCAAAGTGTGATGCTGGGGAAAAAAATATATGCGTACCTGCATCAATTGGAAAATCAAGTGACTCCAACTAGTGGCAGTTAGATGAACTAAGCGCTGCACTTGTGGTTTGTCAGGCGCGCATTTTAGGCTTTGCAAGTTTACTCTCGTATCATGGATTCACCGATTGTCAAATGCATCAGGTAATTCCGCAATGGGCATTAATTCTATATTCTTTACACTAGATATTCTAATCTGGGTGATACAATTAGTTTATTGTTCGAGAAGTGTGTAAGGGAAATTTCGTACTCCGAGGGTAAAACGTGGCCTGGACTGGCGAAACTACTCCATCACAAGTTTTATATTATTTCTCAGCATAACTTTTTCTTTTAATTTATTTGTTTAGTTGTGGTTTGGAAGGTCAGAAATTGAAAGCACAGGCTTGTGGTCACGTGTACTGTCGGAGATGTGTTGCAAATGCAGTATCCAGTGGACTGGTCGTTTGTTCACTTCATCATTCCAGTTCAGTAAGTAAAAATGCTGTTCGTTTTTTATTAAAAGTGGACTGTTAATTGCAATTTTTATTTTATTTTAGGAGAAACTTGTTGGAATCTCGTTCTTGGATGAAGATGTTTGTTGTTACTGCAATAGTGCACTGGATTTCGAAAACATTAAAGTAATTATGACAGCAATGGCGTACTAAACCAACTCTAAATGGGGCTCCTTGAAAAAATTTTAGAAAAATCTAAAGATTTCAGAAACGGCTAAAAAATTTAGAAAAAGCAATAATAATTCTAGGAAAATTGCACAATTTTGTTTGAAATTCATCAAAATGGTCTAAAATTTTACTGAAATTTATCAAAAAATGTATAAAGTTTTACAGATATTCACTAAAAATTCCTTAAAAGAAGTTAAAAACTTTGATAAAGTTTGTGGATATTTTTTAAGGCAATGGTTAATTCATGTCTTTACTGTATTTTTATGATTTTGATGTTTTTAAATGTAAATCCTCATCATTTTGATGTTTTTAAATGTAAATCCTCATCATTTTGATGTTTTTAAATGTGAATTCTCATGATTTGACGTTTATATATGTATTTTCTCATAGTTTAGACATTTTTAAATCCATTAAATCCATTAAATACGACAAATTCATGAGAAAATTCATTAAAAACGACAAATTCATGAGACAATCCATTAAAAACGACAAATTCAGGAGAAAATCCATTAAAAATGACAAATACATGTGAGAATCCATTTAAAACGACTAAATCATGAAAAAGTTCACTTAAAAACGTCAGGAGAAATAAATTTATTGCAATGTTGTTTGCAATAACGAGGTTCGACCTGTACTTAGTTTTTGCTACTGAACATTTATCTCAAATGAAAATTGGCAAAATTTATCGTAAAATCAACCTTTATCTGTTTGTCATGAGCAAGACTTTGTACGAAGTAGCCAGAAAGGAGAAGTTTTAAAACATTTTTTACCTATTTTTGATTATTAGGGCCATTACGCCAAGTGTGACATGTATCCAATCAACTGCGACTATTGTGACGGGAAATTTATTCGCCGCACGGTTAGTACAGGAAGTAGAACTGGTCAAGTGTCTATAAACACATTATTTGATGCAGATGAACATCCACGTGCAAGAATGTGGACGCAATTTACGTTGGTGCAAGTTTTCGTCGATCGGATGTCGATTTCAAGTGATTTAAAGCGAATAAAACTATAGAATATAATTATTAATAAATACTATTGCAGGGAACTCGATCGGAAATTGAGTGCCACGAAAAGGACAGTGTTCACATGGAATTTGTGACGAATTTATTGCTGAATCTTCAAACTGAGGTAGAATAAGTGCAATGAATGACGATGATTTGTTTAACTTATTTCTGTTTCAGCAATTGAGTAATGCATCCATGTTGGCGAATTCGCTTAACGAACTTCTGTCGCACAAGGGGTTAATTAACAGTGTTCAGGTTCTCATTTGGATAAAGCGGATGATTTAATTTTATAAGATGCAGTTACAATTGTTTAAACTAGTGTAAAGTGGACAAGGTTGTGGAGAAAACATCAGCAGCAGTTGTCAATGCTGAGCAAAACGAGTGCTATGTGAAGATGAAAGGAGTTGAAGGTAAAATTGAAAGTATTTTGTGCGATCCATTTTAAGGAAAAATATTCGTACAGACAATTTGGAAGAAACGTTAAAATGCCAGGAGAAGGAAATAGATTGGTCTAAACATCGGATAATTGATCTCGAACAGAAACTAAGCGAAATAACAAGTAATAAATGTTAAAGAGAATTCAAAATCGCCTGATCTTCACTGTCAATTGAATTTGTGAATAATGTCATGTTTTCCCATTAGGTGAAACACCAGAAATGAACTATGGTGATAACACAGCCTTATTTTGGATCCAATTACTTATTAATTTAGCATCTGCAGGTTCTCACATGTTTACTCACTGATTTCCAATAGTGCACAACATATTGTCCCAGTTGGCAGTTCTGGTGTTTCACCTAGTGGCAAAACAAGAAATTATTCACAACTTCAATTACAAGCATTCAAAGATGTTCCAGGTTTATTTGAACACGACTGTACAGTTGAAGTATTTTCTCCTTTAAATTATTTGTGGTAATATTTGACTACATCATTTGGAAGAAACTATAAGATGCCAAGAATTGGAAATTAATTCATGCAAGCAGCGGATAATCGAGCTCGAAAATAAAGAAAGTGAATTGATGGAACGTGTTAATCGATGTCTGGGTTTGGAGCAGTTGGTTAAGAATTTGGGTAAGTCATTTCGTTTGAAGCGCCAAACCAAGTTGATCACTTTGTTTTAGATGAAAGCAAGAATTTGTTCAAAATCAAGATGGATCATCTGACGAACGAACACAAGCAGTTGGAAAAATCTTTGGGTAAAATGTTCACTTCATATCTATTTCTCATCACTTTAATTGCTATTTAAATTGTTTTTAGATACATTTGAGGAAGGTTATGCTAAAAGCAAAGGTACAATTTATATATTGTGTCGAGAATTTGATGAATTTTGGGATTTAATTTGACCATTTGGATAATTGTTGTAGACCGACTAACTCAACAACAAACTGAACAATCTGATAAAATGCAGGAAATTGAAAACAAATTAGCTACTTTGATAACAGCAAACAGTAAGTCATTCAATTCAAACAATGGAATGTGTGTTTTAGTGATTAACAAAACATTGTTTCATTTTTTGTTTTTAGATCAATTGGCTAAATCTGTGGGTAAGTGCATCACGCCTGCGAGCACCGATTTTAGCAAGGCGCGTCCCATTTCGGCGCCCAAAGCATCACTATTTTGCGCAGTCCCTATTCTGTGTCCAGGGTATTTATTTTTGCGCCGATTAAATTAAATTAAATATAATATACGTTAAAGATTGAATCTGAGCAAGTTTGGTTCAAGTTTAATTCTATCACATGGCGCAGAGTTGGGACCGCAAGTGACTGTGCCGCGTGGAATTGGGACGTACGGAATAGAACACGGCCCATAATATCATGTGACAAACTAAAATTGATACTCCGTATTTTGTTTCAGCTGACAACAAAAAGATGGTAAACAATAAAATTGATGTCGTGGAAAAATCACATTTGGACAGTGGCAAACTACTCGGTAAATTCTTTAGGTTTTTTCTAGTTTTTGAAACGCTGATTTTAATGGAGATAAATTAATTGTAGATGTCAAACAAAGCCAAGAATTGAGCAAGTTGAGGTTAGAACTGGCATCAAATCTCTCCCCATTTGAATATATCTGCAAAGTAGAGGAGTTTGCAAACCGTCAAGCTCAGGCAAAAGTGGGCATTGAGACTGAAGTCTACAGTGATCCTTTTTATCCCAATAAGAATGGTTATAAAATGCGACTACTGATATATCCAAATGGTGCTAGTACTGGGAAAGGAACGCATTTATCCATTTTTCTTCAAGTGATGAAAGATGAAAATGATGCAATTCTAAATTGGCCCGTAGAGTATTGTGCCAAATTAAGTGTTTTAGATCAGTCGAAACATAAGGAACATTGTACTCAGGAATTGAAATCGGATTTAATTAAAGGTAAAACTTCCTTTGATAGACCATTAACTGAAAATAACTTGGGTTGGCGAAATGAGAAATTTTCGTCGTTGTGTGAACTTCAACCATTGTATTTAGTAGATGACACAATGTTTGTAAAACTAGATTTAACCATTAAGAGTTTGAAATAGTTGATAGTCTTTTGAACGCCTTTCTTGTAAAAAATCTTTTCCACCGTTTTTATTTGATATTAAAACAAAAAATTATTTTTTTGTTCTGTGGTTCTTTTACATTTTTATCTTGCCAAAAATATAAATTTTGTCCACATAATCTGAAATCCAATTGTAAGTTTGTGTGGTTAGGTTAGGGACACCTATCCACCAATGGTGCCACATAACATATAGCTGCACTGTATTCTGGGATGAGAACAGGTAACAAACATGCTTACAACTTAGTTGGCAAGCAATACATGACACATGATTGCTGTTATTCAATCGGTGCACGGAACAACGAATCAATAGGAAATGTAGAAAAGGCAGTTCTTTTGAACTGGTAATAACCAAAGCGGAACTGGAATGAAACTAAAACAAACTGTTAACGGAAAAACTGATCAAAAAAATATTCGGTTCGTCTATGAGCTGATACCGCTTAAAAATGCACGTGTGATTTGCGTGTTAGAAGCAACCCAATGATGCTTTGCTGTATCACACTGCGCCCCAAAGCCATGACCAGCGCCCATGTATTGATTAATTTACTGGAAATAAAGTTACGTGACTTATTTTCATTGGAATTTGGAACTTTCTATAGTGAGACTCACCACGGAAGCGAGGCAGGATTTGATCGATGTATTTAGCGTACGGCCGTGCAGCTTCTATACGATTAAGTGTCTCGCCCTAACGGCAGCTAGCTAGACTAACTTGTAAGCTTCGAGGTTCTCTTGCTACATCTCGAGATATACACATTGTCGTAACCTTGGTTTCCGGTAAATAAACTTACACACAATATCTTACAATAATAACCTTTTTATTGAACACTGTAATATTACAATAATACTTAACAATGTTGTGGTCTCGGATCCTTGTCGGCGGATACGATTTGTTGCTGCACGGCAGTCTTACACGTGGCTTCTGGTTGTCTAGGGTTAATGGCGTCCTGGCAAAACACGTGTTCGCAGAACGCTTCGGCGATGGTGAGATATTTCGGTCGTAGTTTTGCTACGACAAATATCTTTGGCTTGGTGTTACAGATGACTTGGGCAACTGGCATCGGTCCTCTATCAATCCGTGGTGTTCGGCCTGAAAGGTGAGGTGTGATGCTACTGTTGCTGCGATATATCTGTAAGTCCCGCTTCCGGTCAAAACACGGGTTTAAATACCCCTAGTGACCGGAAATGACGTATTTGCATAAATTCGGGGAATTATGCAAATGGTTGACGTCATCATTACATTGATTCCGCAGAAATGGTAAAACTAGTTTAGCTAGTTTTCTTTGTAATAATCATTTCGTGTTACATTTCAGATCAAAGAATAATATAATTCATTTATCATACACCCATATATTTTACTAAAACATTTTGTGACCTCGTGGTCACCACACGTCCCCTCCTCAGCAATGTCGTTATAAAATTAAAAGATAAATGACATTGCGAAATTTCTCTTTAAAAATGTTTTTGACTACATCTTCCTCTCGAGTGACTCCTTGAGGGCACTCACAGGAGGAGGTGGGGTGGTTTTTCTTCTGCCGGTGGTTGAGCCACGGTATTTGCGTTTTTCGGTGGTGAAGTAGGCGATTTTCTTGTTTAGTTCCTTAATTTGTTTTTCTAGCCATTCTGTATTTAACCATTTCTTTTTGATTTCATCCTCCGATTCATCAGTCGAGTCGTTTTCCAGTTCGTTGTCTAATTCGACGTTTAATTCGTTTTTTCCGGTAGTAATTATTTCGTTAGTCGGTGTATTATTCGTCTCGTCAGGGGTCTGGTCATCCGGGCGTGTAGCAGACAGATTTATTTTTTCTCTGTCTGCTTCAACCAGTTTTTTGTTATTTCGTCGAATTTCGCTGTTAGCTTTTCTAACATTGCGGCCATTTCGGCGGCTCTTTTCTCTTCCTTCCTCTTTTTTCGTTTCGTACAGTCTCTCCTCCAATGTCCCAGCTCATTACAATAATTGCAAGGTCTTGTGGTAGAGCTTTCCGCCCGCCTGAATGATCGTTTCGTGAAATCCCTTTTTTCGTAAGGCTTGTCATTCTTTGGGTTGCGATGCTCGGTTTTGTTCGCGTCGCCTTCTGAGTTTTGCTCGGAGTTGTCTTCTTCACTTTCCCTCCCGTCTTCGAAGTTAGGTGTATGGGTTTCCGTACTAGCTTGATAAGCTTTTGGGGCTGGGATCGGATTAGAAGTCGACTTGTCGCTGGGTTTCTTCGGTGGGGCCGCCTCTATGTCTCCGTTTAGGAACGTTCGCGACCGGATTAACCGCCCCGCGTCGTTATTTCTGGCGTGGATTCGCTGTATGCGAAGCTGGACCAATTTTCTTTCTTCCGGTGTCAGAGCGTCTGTATACCGGTCATTTACTTCTTCGTGACGTTTATCGACAAATTTCAACAGCTGTTCGAAGCTGTCGGTTGTTGGAGCGTTCATGTCGCGAAGCACCTT